>CM031608.1:52748713-52791213 GCA_018398815.1 Conus ventricosus
TTCAGAGGCTGGGTTCGACCAACAAAGATCTTTACTGGTTTTTCAGACCTTGAGTTTCGGGACATGGTCGCGAGATTTGTCAACCCCAGAAGAAAAGATTGAAAAGATCTTATAAAGATTCCTGTCCCTTCCACAAAATGCCAGATCAGAGCACTGTTGGGGTTAGTTGGCTCTACAGGAAATTTCTTCCAAATTTTGCCAAAGTCACTGCTCCTATCTCCAACCTTTGGCTGGTAAGTCTCCTCGACGGATCGCTTGGACTCCAGACTGTCAGAGTGCTTTGCAGTCTCTCCAGGAGTGTTTGTCAAGATCCCCTGTTCTCTAATTGGCTGATCTTTCCAGGCCATTTGTGGTAAAAACAGATGCCAGTTCCATTAGAATAGGTGTAAATCTGCTGCAGGATTTTGAAGGCACTCTGCATCCTGTCACTTTGTCAGCAGAAAACTACTTCCCAGAGAAACGCGGTACAGCACAATAGAAAGGGAGTGTTTGGCCATCGTTTAGGTCATTTCAAAGTTGGGCAGGTACCTCTGGGAAGGGAGTTTCTGTTGGAAACAGATCACCGTCCCTTGGCATATCTCCAGTCTGGAAGGTTTAAGAATTCCGGGATCATGAGGTGGTCATTTGGTCTCCAAGAATATCACTTTTCAGTGCAGTCAGTCAAAGGATCTGACAACCTTTGGGCTGATTTTCTCAGCAGAGCTGATTGAGCGGAAGTATGTTGTTGCGTGTTCGTATCACGTCAGGGTGCTTGCTTTGTATGTACTCTTCTAACTATATTTTCTTTGTCGCACGTTCTTTCATTACGGGGAGAACTGTGACAAAATGCGTTTTGCCCCAGACAGTTAAGAGATGGGAACAAAACAAATGAAACACCTAGTTCAGCGAGGTTGTGCGTGCGCAGCTTGCATGGAATGCATTAACACACATCGCGTACCTTTTGTGGGGAAGTTGTGGGCTGAGTTTTTTCATAGTCACTGTTGCTTAGTAATGGTATGTATATATTAAGCCTATGGAGATAGGGAAAAGGAGGTTTAATATATTTCATGAATTGAAAACTTAACAATGTTTAGATATGTTTGTTGCAGAATCCCAAATCCAAGTCAACAGTCTTTTTGATGAAGGGATGAGGTATTTATGTTTTGAGTATTATGTATTCATTGGGAAATTTAAAACTTAGAATGAATTGTCATTTGTTCCTTCAGTTAGTAGTTTCTCTCAGAATAAGTTGAATGAGAAATACTTTGATGGATAATATTACACACGCATACACCCACACACACAACACACACACACACACACACCACACACACACACACACCACACACACACACACACACACACACACACCACGCACACACACACACCGTATGCTCTCTCGAAAAATGATATGTTATTGTGTGTGTGACTGATGATGATATACAAATAATAAGACAATCATTTATTTTGTAGAAGTGTATGCTTGTGTCTATAAATTGTAATTAACCATAATTGCTAGTTTATCTGAAATCATTTCGGTTGATATTTCAAGAAAGGGGATGTAAAGGAAACGGTTCTGATGAGGGTAATAAAAAGAAATCCTTTCTGGTCAAATGTTATTGATAAGTGTAACAAAGTGGAATTATTTTATACTGTTTCTAATAAGTGTAGTAAATCAAAATCTTTTCTCGGTTAGCGTTTCATGTAAAGGCATAGTGTCTATGCGTTGTGTTTGTCCACTTAGGATAATAATAGACACATTTTCATGGCCTGTGGTTGGACTTTGGGGAAGAAGGAAGGTTTCAAAAGGACATAAAGTTTCATGGCCATGGACACTGAAAGAGGGAGGTTGAACACAGTATTAAAAGACAGTTTAACTGTGCAGGCTTCCAGTGCCAGGGACTGGGCACGTGTTTAAATTGTTGGTGCCAGGAAATGGGCACGGACTGACGTCGAGTTTTCGCCAGGTTACGGGCATTGCTACTTCCAGGGTTTGGGGAAGAAATCTTCAGAATGGGACTGTCAAGGGACGCCCAAGGATAATGACATCGAAGAGCTGCCTGGAGCGAAGTGCAGCTGGAACCAAAAAGGAAATCTTCGCCAGTGTGAAGAATAAAACACGAGTGATGGTCTTACTGAACAAAAGGTTACATCCCATGTTATTCAATCGTTCATTAATTTTAAAATTTAATTCATTTTTTTCCCTTGGTTCCATTCGACTTGTCTTTCCTGTCTTCCTTATTCGTTTATTTATTTCAATGATATATTCTTTGTGTTCTGTCTTCATTCATTGTAAGAAAAGATCAGACCCCTTCTTTAGATGGGCCTAAAGTAGGAACGCTTCAAAACACTCTTTCTCTTCTCTTCTACGCATGTCATCAGGAAAGACAAGAAGACTATGCCTACATACTGAAAGTATCCATGTTCACCTTTTAAACGCAACATCCGTTCCCTACCAATTGGCACTTAACAATGTCTGCTAAGAGTTTCCACAAAAAGGAAATCTTCGCCAGTGTGGTGATGTTATATCTTGTTTCCCCTCCTCTGTCCTTACCCAGGCCATGACGAACACCCCCCCCCCCCCCCAAAAAAAAAAACAAAACAACAACAACACAACAACAAACAACAAAAAAATCCGTTTATTTCTTTAATGTAAATAAAAGGGTGTGGCTTTAATACGTTTCAACCTTAGAGTTTCCTTTCCCAGTGGGTGAACACGTTTGTTTGATTTGGAGCGACAGAGAGTACAGATAGTAAGCACACATACAAGCATTTATACATATTCTCTATTCTGTCTATCTGGCACTTTCTTTACAAAAGAACAATACTACCAACATGAAGGAAAACTGGTTACACATCCTTGTGATACTGTTCATTGTTCCGATACAAATGGCAAATTCAGTCCCTCCCTGCTGACGTTGACAGCATCATATTATTCTGAAGCTGTCACATGTGCAGAGAATTTTCTCCTCCAAGGCAAGGCGTTGGTTGTACACTTAGAGTGTTCTGTCTCCTTTAAAACACGATTATTGAGCACATCCCAGCTTACACTGACAACAGCCTCTTTGCTCGGTGTTCTCACGTGCATACACAGAATATTCAAATCTCCACTCTTAAGGAGTTCCTGATGTCGTCTGTCATAGTTTGCCAAGAATAACGGTTTTTAACGGTCAGAGTTTGAAACATGTACATGGGGGTGACATTTGTGTGTGATAACCTTTCTATATACAAATTTTTTTTTTTTTTTTTTTTTTTTGCTGTCCCAACCTCTGCGCCACCTCAGAGGGGTGAACCCACGCCGCTCATTCCGACACCCCGTCCACAGCCACAGCCCGATCGGCCCCGCCGCCGGCAATCCACAGGGAGCAGTCAATGTCAAGTCGTTAAGAGGCCACCCACCGGAGGAGACACTGCACTGCTGCCGAGTCACTTCGGTGGTGTTCAGTGGCGCCTGTTCTGATCTAACATACGCAGGACACCACCTACTAAGCCCCCTACTGATGACAATAATTGCTTAGTCCGGACCGGGCGTGAGTGAGCTCTCCCTCCGGAGGGCCCACCACGTCCGTCCACCGACAGACCCCATGGATCCGCCGATACCGGTGGACCCCGACGGAACCGAACCAAAGCCACAGACGTGGAGGGGAAAACATCGAAATTGAGGTCACCATGAGAGCAGGGCATGAAGGGCCACAGAATTGAGACTTTTTTTTTAATGCTGATCAATGAGAATGGGGATGATTAAGATGATGCTACGGATTTCCATTTCGGTCTGAGACACGCTTCCTTTCATAATATACCCCGGGCGTCAACCGGGCCCGAGAGATACAGGCCCCTTTCAATGTTGGTCAGGAAATTTGAGCAACACTCTCAGAAACGCATCCTTTAAGTGGATAATTACAAAATTTAATTAAAACCCACCAATATAAAAACAATATCGGCAAAATAACGATTTAACGGGTTTTACAACCGATATACACTTTTGAAACCGGTATTTTAGTCCTCACTGGGCTAAAGCCTGTGTACAATCAAATTCATCCAAAACGGACAATATGTCAAGAATAACTGTCCCAAATTTTGAAACCTATATAGAAGTACCATTGTGTGTGATAACCTTTCTAATAACAAAGTTTCTTTAAAATCCACCTATAAATAGAAATAACGGCAAAAAAACGGTTTTTAAGGGTTGTTTAATCCATTTTCAGCATTACATCACTTACATATGGACAGAAGCTCCGATTGTCACAAGATCACCCAAAACCGCTTATAAATGGGACAATAACTTTCTGAGATATTCCAAAAAGAAAAAAACCGTTACAGGCCGTTACAACGGTTAGTAACGGCTATAAGGGGGCAAACTAAAACATCAGGCATCATCCGTGCCCCATAATGAACATACCTGCTAATTTTCATAAGGTCGGCCAAGTATTTTCTGAGATATTCCGAAAGAAGAAAACCGTTACAGGCCGTTAGTAACGGTTATAACGGTAAGGGAAAAAATCGGGCATTATTTCGTGACCCATAATGAACATACCTACAAATCTCAGAAAGATCGGCCAAGTACTTTCTGAGATATTTCCATAAAGAAGAAAAACCGTTACAGGCCGTTACAGCCGTTAGTAACGCTATAACTAGGTAAACCCTAAAACATCGGGCACATCCGTGACCCATAATGAACGTACCCGCTCTTTTTTACAAAGATCGGCCAAGTACTTTCTGAAATTTTCCGTAAAGAAGAAAAACCGTTACAGGCCGTTACAGCCGTTAGTAACGGCTATAGCGGTAAACTAAAACATCGGGCATCATCCGTGGCCCATAATGAACATCCCTACAAATTTTCAAAAAGATCGGCTCAGTAGTTTTGTCTGGAGCGAGTGGAACACATTTTGCCCCACGGACACACAGACAGGCACACAGACAGACAGACACACAGAAAAGCATTTCTTCGTTCCCATTCTAAAGTACTTCCCTGTTCTATAAGAACTGTGAGTACAAAATGTAAGTGAACTGCCTCATGGATGCAGAAGATGCTGGAAACTATGGATTTCGAAGCAATCATGAACTTTTTGTTCCAGGGAGCAGTTAGGTGGCTTTAGTAATGTGCAATATCAGCACTTTTCCCCGTCTTTTTTATTTTCAATCACTTTTTTTGTTTGATAAAAACAAAAATTTTTCTTTCTTTCTGCCTGTATTCATTTTTTTTTCCTGTGTCAGTGTAACTCTCAATTTCCTATACTTCTGAGTTTCCGTGGTTCACTTTTATACTTTTTTTTCTTTTTTATCTTTCTGTTTTTTTTTGCGACCCTTTCTTTGTTTATTTGCTGTTTCACATCCTTTTCTTCCTTTTCGTTTGAATTCCATCTTTCCCTAGTGTGGTCCAGAAACCCCGTCACCTAAAATCATATAATCACTTTTTTCTTCGTTCGTTTTCCTTTCTGTTTTTCATCTCTTTTCTTTTCCTTCTTTCCGTCTTTCGTTTCTATATATCTCTCTCTCTCTCCTCTCTCTCTTCTCTCCTTTTCTCTCTCTCTCTCTCTCCCCTCCTTCCTCTCTCTCCCCTCTCCTCCTCTCTCTCCTCTCTATCTCTCTAGTTATCTATTTGTTAGTTTTGTTTTTAATAAGGATCCTGTCATTCTGGAGTGCAACCAGAAATCCGTCATTTTCATCTGGTAAATTAACAAACTCTTTTTCCACCAGGATTTCTCGAGAATCACAAAAAAAAAAATTGTTGCTGGACATTCTTGCAAAAACTTCCTCCACATTTGCCATATCCTGTTCAGAGCTCTTTGTGTATGCGATACTTTCCCCTGTTTAAAATTTGAAATAACGAGCCATGCCTTTGAAAGCTTGTCTGCTGAAGGCAGCCTTGGGTTTTTCAGAGATCGATCTTAATGGCACAGGGTTGGCGATGAGGGTGGGCTGTAGTTGAAGAAGAAAGCAACAGAGACTAGACTTTAAAAGGGGGATGTATTTTCAGGAGGGAGAGGGATAAATTCCTCTCAGAAAGAGTTTTCTTTGCGTTTTTTTTCCCTTTTTTCTCTCTTTCGGGTTTGCTTTTATCTGCTTTCCCATCTTTCTTTCTCTAACTTTGTTTCTTTCTTTGACTCCTTCATTTTGTTCACTTTAAAAACGATTTCTTCGTGCGACACACTGTTCATTTTGTTGGTATCTATATCCAAGCAGGCCCTAAAAAGAATGAGAAAATTAGTGATTGAATCAGAAGATGCTGACCTAATTTGTTGAACTGTAAGTAACACTCTCATCATTCTCCCATACTTGAGCCATAAAAGAAACGGGTGAAAGGGGTGCAAGACCGTAAAGTTCTGCTATAATCTCAAATAGGAATGACCTGTCTTCATTTTGTGGTGCTTCAGGAGCTGGTGCACTTTCCTGAAAGAAAAAGGGTAGTGTGGGGGTCTATTCTCCCATTACTTTTCTATTCATGGAGAACACATCTTGTAAATATTGCTCCGACCTGAAGGAACTTTGCCCTCCCCCTCCCCTCCTCGATCTTGCTTTCTGTAGGAGTGAATCATTTTAGGCTCCTTTTAATCGTTGAAGTAAACGGTGCAAAGACACAAACTTCGATGAGTATTAGTGGTTGTAAGTCTTTGACTGAAGGGCAGCACATTTTCTTAAAACGTTCAGAATGACGACAAAGCACTAATTTGATAGAAACAAAAATCATACATAAAACAAAAAGCGAAACAAAGAGAAAAAAATTTAAAAAATATACAAATAAATAAACAAAAAAGCAAACAATCCCCCACGAAATGCGATTTTGCATGGAAGCGAGTTTCGTCTTCATTCCCCTCCTCCCTCCCCCTCCTTACTCCTCTTTACCTTTTCTGCCCTCCCGCACACACTGTCATTACAGAGTGAAAATAAAAGATCATCGACGGTGATGGAGACAAAGATAATGAAAGAGAGAACAGAACAAAAGAAGAAAGAACGTTAGAGAGAAAAACTTGGCAGAAATGAAATTTAGAAAAAAAAAAAAATTTGCTAAATTCTCCCATCCCCCTTTTCTCTTCCTCCTCCTTCTCATTATCAATTATTATATTATTATATTATTATTATTATTATTTTTAAATATTATTATTATTATTATTATTTATTATTATCAATATTGTCATTATTGCTGTTGTTGTTATTATTATTAATATCATTATTATCATTAGTGATAGAAATTTAGTAGCATTGTTTTTATTGCTGTTGTTATTTTTTATATTGTTATCATTATGATTACCGTCATCTTATAAATCAATTTTAATGGTTATAACTATTATTATCATTATCATTATTATTATAATTATTATAATTACCATTGATGTTATGATGATTATATAACTACTATTATTATCATTGTTCCCCATCGTTAAATTTAATGCAGTAATTTTCAAGCCTGTATTAAGAAATTCTCTCTCTCTCTCTCTCTCATCTCTCCCTCTCTCTCTCTCTCTCTCTCTCTTCTCCTCTTCATCTCTCTCCTCTCTCTGTGTGCTACACATCCACTCCGATTTACGGAAGAGGAGAGGGATGTGGGGTTGGTGAGCGTTGGGAAATGGTTTGATTGCTCCTGTTTGAGAATTCACAGTGACGATCAACAGGCCTTCTTAAGTGGGCATTGGTGAAGAGTAAAGTCCATGGTTATGGTGATGTGGTTGCTGTGGGTCTACAAGGCAGAATAGGTTCTAGAGAAAGGCAAAGGCGCGCGCGCGCATCGCGCGCGTGTGTGTGTGTAGATGGATTGTGTAGGTTGTAGTATGTTGCACAGAATGTGCTTTCCAATTGTAATGATCCAGACAATTTACTCATTTATTATTAGTTTAATCTAAATGTTGATTGTAGACGCCTAAAGAATAAATGAGTGATTTAAAAAAAAGTATTATGTGATGTGTGTTAAAACCATTACATTGAATAGTTGAATCGTGACAAGTTTAAAACCGTGGATAGAAGTGACATTACTGAAAAATGTGAAACAATAACAATACATACCATACAATAATTTATTCCTTTTGCCCCTTCTGGGTATATGGAAGGGTGTGTTCAAAGCAACAACAGGAAAACGGAAAACAAACAAGCCAAAATAAAACATGAATTGCTGGTCAATGCTGACACAGACCAACATATTTACAACACTTGAGATAATCTAATATACTTTGACAAAAGAAGCATTTGTTTTCGATTAGAAGAA
The DNA here is from genome assembly GCA_018398815.1 of Conus ventricosus. Taxonomy (NCBI): domain Eukaryota; kingdom Metazoa; phylum Mollusca; class Gastropoda; order Neogastropoda; family Conidae; genus Conus; species Conus ventricosus. Next base: position 52,756,890 of record CM031608.1, read on the forward strand.
GACACCATTTGACAAAAATTATAGACAGATTTGGGAAGAAATCAGCCATCCAGTGTAGTGTGGTAAAGCAAAAACCATTTCCGCAGCCAGTGGGAAAAGCAGACTGACCCAATCCACCAGCTGCAAAGACATGAGCAAGAGCCTCTACCGACTGAGAACTGGCCACGCAGATTGCGTAGCCACCTTTATGGACCACATCTCCACACGCAGACGATGTCTCTTGGGACAGAACCGAGCCGTGTACACACACTTCAAGCATTGTCCGCCTTGAACTGACCAAAGGAAGCGGAGCTCTGAGACAAGCGTGGGCAGCCGTACCCACCTGAAGAAGAACGTGCCATCAGATGGCAGGCAAAAGGTGTAAGCATGACCAAGCAGATTTTGAACGCCGAAGAAGAAATTGTGTTCAAACGGCCTCTCTTCCCTTCCTGTTAGTCTTTCCCTTACTCTTCTTCCTCCACCCTCTTTTTTTCAATCTTGCCAAGATATTGTTGAAATGACAGAGGATTGTTAATAACAAAAAAAGTAACGAAAAGGAATGTCCATAACAAACAAGAAGGGTAACGAAAAGGAATTGTCCATAACAAACAAGAGGGTAACGAAAAGAATGGTTAATAACAAACAAGAAGGGTAACGAAAGGAATTGTCCATAACAAACAAGAAGGTAACGAAAAGGAATTGTCCATAACAAACAAGAAGGTAACGAAAAGGAATTGTTAATAACAAACAAGAAGGGTAACGAAAAGAAATGTCCATAACAAACAAGAAGGTAACGAAAAGGAATTGTTAATAACAAACAAGAAGGGTAACGAAAAGAAATTGTCCATAACAAACAAGAAGGGTAACGAAAAGGAATTGTTAATAACAAACAAGAAGGGTAACTCCAGCTCCGATGATGAAATACATACACGCCCGCAACTCAAAACGAATGCATGCTTACAACGTCGAGCCGCCTGGCAGATATGACAACACAGAACACACAGAACTAAGAAGGAAACTCCCCTTGCATTTGTTTACCCTGCCACATATTTGCTCAACATGTGGTTAATCAGTGGGAGATTGCATTTCTATGATGAATCGAAGTACAGGGTTGTACTGCGCATTCTTAGCTGCTGACAGCATTTATACGACCGACAATGTCTGGGCTATAAAACGGTAAAGTTGACCACTCAGGCTCTTCACGCCTTTTGACATCTCGTTTATCCTTAAATGGATCCTCATAGAAGAAGCTCACAGTACGTGTCATTATTCACATGCTGATTCATCTCTCTAGCAACTCATTTTCCTACACTGCATTTCCATCTCCGATTTTAATTTTCCACTGCTCCCAGGATTCACCGAAAGGGGGAGAGAAATGATGAATCCATCGGTGCTCAACCAATCACGACTGCAAATCCCAAACGACTATGAACATGGACCAAATGGGATATCCATGTGTCTGTGGAAAGCGTTTCGCTACCACCCGCGGCATGAAGATCCACGGAACAAAGATGGGATGTGTGAAGACTCATCTGAATGAGCAGCAGCGCACTGCATCAGCAGATAAAACGTCGGAAGACCAAGGCCAGGATTTAAACCACAGTGCCAAGGACATCCACGCTGTTGGTTCGGATGAGGAATTTGAACAGGCCTCGATGCCAGGCGCCTGAAAACTCAACCTGCCACGAGCAAACGAAACTGAAGATTGGGAGAAACTGAATGCAAAAATCGTCCAAGACTCGATGCACTGATAGGGAAAAGCACCCTGGAACACAAACTAGCCACATATGGGACATTGTGTATGCCACATGTAGAGACGCCTATGGAGTTAAACTACCCAAAGAGAAAACACCTCCAAAGAAATCCAGACGCCAAGAAAAGATGGACAAGATCAAGTCCAAAAGAAAAACCTCAAGAAGAAAATGAAGATCGCACTGCCATCTGAAAAACAAGGCTTGGAAAAACTGTGGGAAGACCTGAAAGAAAAACACAGAGCCCTCAGCAAAGCGGAATCTGCGAGGAAGAGGAAGAGCAAAAAGAAGAAGACACAAGAGCGCTTCTTCAGAGACCCCTTCCAGTTTGCAAGAACACTGTTTGAGCAGCCAAAATCTGGGACCCTAAGTGTGGACAAAGGAGTTCTTGAGCAGCATCTGAGGAAAACATACTCTGACTCACATACTCTGACCTCAATGCGGTTCTCTACCAAGGAGTACACAACAGATTGGATCAACTGAAGTGGCATTGCAATGGCTGTGCAATTTCCCCAATACTGTTCGGTGCTGGCAATGGAACTCATCTGAAAGCAGCAACAAACAACGCGAGACAAACAGACCTTTGGGGATGGATACAAGATGCCTCCTCTCAAGGCCTTCATGATGACACACAGTGATTTCGTCCAGAGAAGACGAGACACGTCATGTGCTGGAGAGGCTGACGACATAGTTGCCTCATCCAAAATGAAGTTCAAGCCAAAGAAATCACGGAGTCTCTCACTGAGGAAAGGAAAAGTGGCCGAATCTGGGTCTTCAGTGTTGCCAACCAGGCCATTCCAACAGTCACAGAAGAACCAGTCAAGAGCCTGAAGATGGTCATGAAATAACGAGTCTGGTGTCAGCAGTTCATGCTGAACCAAAGCTCCTATGGCCACTGATGATATACGACATCTGCACCAGCACAGTGGAGGCAATGGAAGCCAAAATCAACAAGTTCACAAAAGGAAATGGCTTGGTGTCCCACCCTTTTGACTGACATCGCGCTGTACTGTCGCCAAGCAAAGCTGAAACTACCACTGAAACCATCCTGGAGGAATACAAAGCAGGGAAGATAAGACTTCAAAGCATGCTGGAGGACTCAGGAGACAAGGTGGTAGAAGCAATCAAGCCCCAGCTGAAGACAGGCAGAAATGGAAAGTTCAAGAGGCGATGGATTCTGCAAAAGAAGTCTCAAGATCAGAGAAATAACAGGACAGACACAGACCAACAGACAAGGACTAGGGTGACCAAAACTGAATGGTGGTCAAAGGCCAAAGGAAAAGCCAGAAGAGACATGATGATTCAGGAGATGAGAAAAGAAGACCAAAAAGACTCCAAAAAGCTAGTCCAGCAGAGCCAGCAAGGGCAATGGACAACGTGGGAGAATGCACTCCAAAGAAGTCTCCACTTGAATGACTTTGGCACATGGCCCCTCTACAGGATCAGCTTCATTCTCAGATCTGCATAGACCTTCTGCCCTCAAATGCAAACCTGGTGAAGTGGGGGAAAACAGACGATCCTGCATGCGCCCCTCTGCCATAGAAAAACAAACAGTGGAGCATGTTCTAAGCTCATGAAAGTAGCCCTGGCTCAAGGAAGGTACACATGGAGGCACAACCAAGTGCTCAAAGTAGATTGTACAAGTAGTCTGGGTAGTACAACACCACAAAAGAAAATCAGACTCCAAAAGCACCCGCAACTCTCACGAAGAGGCACAAATCATGGCAAGAACACATGCCCTCGAAACATGCAGGAAGTCTGCTGGACGGCAATGCTGGAGTGCACGCAGACCTCCCAATGAAGAGTCACCCAGAGATCATCAGCAAGAGTGCATGAGACCAACATGTTAAAATTGAAAACAGCGATCTATCCCCGCCATGAAAAAAAACAGAATGGGGCAGAAAACCTCAAGGAAAATTCCCCGGATGAATTGCGAGAGCATTTTTGCTTCCTTTACTCAATTTTGACAACAGAAAACCGAAGCCAGTGCAGTGTTCTTGAATGTATCGCATGATATACATCATCACCACTGATTCAGCCAAGTTCGCAATGGAAAACAGTATCCGCACCATTCTCTGCTCAGAAACTATTAACCAGAGGTGATCAGAATGATAGGAATTGTGTACTCGAACCGTCTCATCCGCTTTTTATGTGCACCTGTCGTTCTGTTAAAGAAACCTCATCAGGTTCAACACGATTTTGCTGCGTGTAACCCTGCTCGACTGACAGTGGTAATGCAGAACCATCCCGATCAGGAGCAGTTTAATTCTCACAGCTTTGCAATTGCCAAATTCTTTCACTAAACTGTACGTAACGAAAGGATATTACAGATCATAGTCAAAAAAAACGAAGATTCGCCACAAAACTGCTCCCTTTCAACACCCATGGGCTTTTCCATTGTATCATGCTCAGGGGGTCCCTCTTGTCCTTCAGAGGCTGGGTTCGACCTAACCTAGGATCTTTACGTGGTTTTTCAGACCTTGAGTTTCGGACATGGTCGCGAAGATTTGTGTCAACCCCAGAAGAAAAGATTGAAAAGAATCTTATAAATATCTGTCCCTTCCACAAAATCAGATCAGAGCACAGTTTGGGGTTAGTTGGCTCTACAGAAATATTCCTCCAAATTTTGCCATAAGTCACTGCACCTATCCCAACCTTTGGCTGGTAAGTCACCCGACGTTCGCTTGGACTCCCAGACTGTCAGAGTGTTTAGCAGTCTCTCCAGAGTGTTTTGTTCAAGATCCCCTGTTCTCTAATGTGGCTGATCTTTCCATGCCATATGTGGTAAAAACAGAATGCCATTCCAATTAGAAAAGGTGAAAATCTGCTACAGTTTGAAGGCACTCTGCATCCTGTCACATTTGTCAGCAGAAAACAACTTTCCCAGAGAAACGCGGTAACACACAATAGAACGGGAGTGTTTGCCACGATTTAGGTCATTACAAAGTGGGGCAGGTACCTCTGTGGGAAGGGAGTTTCTGTTGTGATACAATCACCGTCCCTTGTCAATATCTCCAGTCAGGAAGGTTTAAGAAATCCAGATCATGAGTGTCATTTGGTCTCCCAAGAATATCACTTTCAGTGCAGTCAGTCAAAGGGATCTGACAACCTTGGGCTGATTTTTCTCAGCAGGTGCTGATTGAGCGGAAGTAAGTTGTTGCGTGTTCGTATCACGTCAGGGTGCTTGCTTTGTATGTAAACCTACTACCTATTTTCTTCTTGTCGCACGTTCTTCATTACGGGGGAAACTGTGACAAAAAGCGTTTTGTCCCAGACAGTTAAGAGAATTGGAACAAAACAAATAAAACACCATAGTCAGCGAGGTTTGTGCTTGCCGCAGCTGCATGGAATGCATTAACACACATCGCCGTACCTGTGTATGGGGAAGTTGTTGGGCTGAGATTTTTTCATAGTCCACTGTTGCATAGTAATGTAGTAATATATTAAGCCCTATGGAGATAGGGAAAAGGAGGTTAATATATTTCATGAAATGAAAACTAACAATGTTTAGATATTTTGTTTTGAAGAATACAATCCAAGTCAAACAGTCTTTTTGAATAAGGGATGAGGTATTTATGTTTTGAGTATTATTGTAAATTTTTCAGTTTGAATTAACACTTAGAATGAATTGTCATTTGTTCCATCAGGTTAGTATTTCTCTCAGAATACAGTTGAATGAAAACTACTTTGATGGATAAATTACACACGCATACACACACCCACACACACAACACACACACACAACACACACACACACACACACACCACACACACACACACACACACACACACACACGCACACACCACACACACGTATGCTCTCTCGAAAAATGATATGTTATTGTGTGTGTGACCTGATGAAGATATACAAAAAATAAGACAATCATTTTTATTTTGTATAAGGTATGCTTGTGTCTATAAATTAAATTAACCAATAATTGCTAGTTTATCTAAACATTTCGTTGATATTCAAGAAAGGGGATGTAAAGGAAACGGTTCTGATGAGGGTAATAAAAATAAATCCTTTCCTGGTTCAAATGTTATTGATAAGTGTAACAAAGTGGACTTATTCTTTAAACTGTATCTAAAAAGTGTAGTAAATCAAAAAATCTTTTCTCGGTTAAGCGTGGTCATGTAAAAAGGCATAGAGTCTATGTCGTTTTGTTTTGTCCAACTTAAGATAATAAAATGTACACATTTTCATGGCCTGTGGTTGGACTTTGGGGAAGAAGGAATGTTTCAAAAGGACATAAAAAGTTTCATTGCCATGGGACAAACTGAAAGAGGGAGGTTGAACACAGTATTAAAAGTACAGTTAAACGTGGCAGGCTTCCAGTGCCCGGGACTGGGCACGTGTTAAATTGTTGGTGCCAGAAAGGGCACGGACTGACGTCGGGGAGTTCGCCAGGGGGGTACGGGCATTGCTACTTCCAAGGGATTGGAAAAATCTCAGATGACAGTCAAGGGACGCCCCAAGGATAATACAATTCGAAGAGCTGCCTGAGCGAAGTGCAGCTAGGAACCAAAAGGAAATCTTCGCCAGTGTTAAGAATAAAACCATCGAGATGGTCTTACGAACAAAAGGTTACATCCCATGTTATTCAATCGTTCAATTATTTAAATAATTCATATTTTTCCCTTGTTTCCATTCGAACTGTCTTTCCTGTCTCCCATAATTCGTTATTTTATTCAATGATATATTCTTAGTGTCGTCTTCATTCATTGTAAGAAAAGACAGACCCCTTCTTTAGATGGCCTAAAGTAGGAACGCTTCAAAACAGCTTCTCTTCTCTTTCTACGCATGTCAGCAGGAAAGACAAGAAGACTATGCCTACATACTGAAAGTATCCATGGTCACCTTAAAAAACGTCAACATCCGTTCCCTACCAATTGGCACTTAACAATGTCTGCTAAGAGTTTCCCACAAAAAGGAAATCATCGCATGTGTGATGTATATCTTGTTTCCCCTCCTCTGTCCTTACCCCAGGCCATGACGAACACCCCCCCCCCCCCCAAAAAAAAAAACAAAACAACAACAACACAACAACCAACAACAAAAAAAATCCTTATACAATTACTTAAGTAAATTAAAAGGGTGTGGCTTTTTAAATACGTTCCAACCTTAGAGTTTCCTTTCCCAGTGGTGAACACGTTTTGTTTGATTTGGAGCGACAGAGATAACAGATAGAAGCACACATACAAGCATTTATACATAATCACAATCGACTATCTGCACTTTCTTACAAAAAGACCAATACTACCAACATGAAGGTAAACTGTTTACACAACCTAGAGATACAGTTCATTGTACCGATAACAAAATTGCAAATTTCAGCCCAGTCCCTGCTGACGTTGACCAGCCACATATTATTCTGAACTGTCACATGTGCAGAGAATTTTCTCCTCCAAGGCAAGGCGTTGGTTGTACACATAGAGTGGTTCCCTGTCTCCTTTACAACAATATTATTGAGTCACATCCCAGCGTACACTGACAACAGCCTCTTTGCTCGGTGATCACACTGCATAACACAGAAATTCAACATCTCCACTCTAAGGAGTTCCGATGTCGTCTGTCAAAGTTTTGCCAAGAAATAACGTGTTTAACGGTCAGAGTTTGAAACAAGTACATGGAGGTGACATTTTGTGTGATACCTTTTCTATATACAATTTTTTTTTTTTTTTTTATTTTTTGTTTTTTTTTTTTTGTTTTGCTGTCCCAACCTCTGCGCCACCTCAAGGGTGACCCACCCCCACGCCGCTCACTCCGACACCCCTCCACAACCACAGCCCGATCGGCCCCGCCGCCGGCAATCCACAGGGAGCAGTCAATGTCAAGTCGTTAGAGGGCCACCACACCGGAGAGACCCAGCACTGCTGCCGAGTCTAGGTCTGGGGGCATGGCGCCTGTTCTGAGCAAACCATAACGTAGGACTCCACCTACTAACCCCCTACTTATGACAATAATTTCTTAGTCCTCGGAGCCGGCGTGAAGTGAGCTCTCCCTCCTGAGGGCGCCACCACGTCCGTCACACCGACAGACACCATGGAATCCGCCGATACCGGTTGATCCCCCGACGGAACCGAACCAAACCACAGACGTGGAGAGGAAACATCGAAATTGAGGTCACCCATTGAGAGCCGGGCATGAAGGGCCACAGAAATTGAGACTTTTTTTTTTTAAAGCTGATCAATGAGAATGAGGATGATTAAGATGATGCTCCGATTTCCATTTCGGTCTGAGACAAAACGCCTTCTTTGCATAATATATCCCGTCGTCAACCAGGCCCGAGAGATACAGGCACCTGCAATGTTGGTCAAGATATTTTGAGCAACACGCTCAGAAACGCATCCCAATAAAGAGGATCATACAAAATTTAATTAAAACTCCACCAATATAAAAACAATATCTGGCAAAACTAACGATTTAACGGTTATACAACCGATATACACTTTTGAAACCGTATTTTAGTCCTCACTGGGCTAAAGCCGTGAACATACACATTTCATCCAAATCGGAACAATATGGTCAAGAATATCTGTCAAATTTTGAAACGCATATAGAAGGTACCATTAGTGTGTGATAACCTTTCTATAAAACAAAGTTTCTTTAAAATCCACCTATAAATAGAAATAACGGCAAGAATAACGTTTTAAACGTTGATTAACCATTTTCAGCATTACATCACTTACATATGGACAGAAGCTCCGATTTCACAAGATCATCCAAACCGCTTATAAATGGGACAGGATAACTATCTGAGATATTTCCATAAGAAAAAAAACCTATACCAGGCCGTTACAAACGTTAGTACCGGCTATAACGGGCAAAACAAAAACATCAGGCATCATCCGTGACCCATTAATGAACATACCTGCTAAATTTCATAAAAGGTTCGCAAGTATTTTCTGAGAAATTCCGAAAGAAAAAACCGTTACAGGCCGTTAGTACGGTATAACTGTACTCGGTAAACATCGGGCATTAATTCGTGACCCATAATGAACATACCTACAAATCTCAGAAGATCGGCAAGAGTACTTTCTGATATATTCATAAAGAAGAAAAACCGAAACAGACGCCGTTACAGCCGTTATTAACTCTATAACTAGGTAATCTAACTAAAACATCGGGCATCATCCGTGACCCCTAATGAACGTACCCGCTCATTTTAACAAAAGATCGGCCAAGTACTACTTTCTGAAATATTCCGAAAAGAAGAAAAACCGTTACAGGCCGTTACAGCCTTTAGTAACGCTAAGCGGTAAAACTAAAACATCGGCATCACCTGGCCCATATGAACTTACTACAAAATTTCAGAAGATCGGCTCTAGTTTTGTCTGGAGCGAGTGGAACACATTTTGACCCACGACACAACAGACAGGCACACAGACAGACAGACACACAGACAGCATTTCTTCGGTTCCCATTCTAAAGTACTCTCCCTGTTCTATAAGAACAGAGAGTACCAAAATGTAAGTGAACTGCCTCATGGATGCAGAAGATGCTAGGAAACTATGGAATACGAAGCAATTCAGAACTGTTTTGTTCCAGGGAGCAGTTAGGTGGACTTAGTAATGTGCAATATCAGCACTTTTCCCCGTCTTTTTTATTTCAATCACATTTTTTCTGTTGATAAAAACAAAAATATTTCTTTCTTTCTGCCTGTATTCACTTTTTCCTGTGTCAGGGTGTAACACTCAATTCCTATACTTCTGAGTTTCCGGGCTAGGGGGAGTAGTCTTTCTTTTTTTATTTATCTTTCTTTCTGCTTTTTTTGCGGACCCTTTCTTTGTTTATTGCTGTTTCACATCCTTTTCTTCCTTTTTCGTTTGAATTCATCATTCGCTAGTGTGGTCCAGAAACCCCGTCACCCTCAATCATATAATCACTTTTTTTCTTCGTTCGTTTTCTTTCTGTCTTCATCTCTTTTCCTTTTCCTTCTTTCCGTCATTCGTTTCTATATATCTCCTCTCTCTCCTCTCTCTCTCTCTCTTCTTCTCTCTCTCTCTCCTCTCTCACTCACTTCTTCTCACACTCCTCTCCTCTCTCTCGTCACTCTCTCTTCTATCTCACTAGTTAGTGCTATTTGTTTTTAGTTTTGTTTTTAATAAGGAACCTGTCATTCTGGAGTCAACCAGAAATCCGTCTTTTCATCTGTTAAATTAACAAACTCTTTTTCCACCAGGATTTCCTCGAGAATCACAAAAAAAAAGATGTTTTCAGGACATTCTTGCAAAAACTTCCTCCACATTTGCCAAATCCTGTTCAGAGCTTCTTTGTGTATGCGATACTTCCTCTGTAAATTAGAAATACGAAGCCATGCCTTAGAAAAGCATTGTCTGCTGAAGGCAGCCTTGGTTCTTCAGAGATCGATCTTAATGGCAACAGCTTGGCGATGAGGGGGACTGTATGTTGAAGAAGAAAAGCAACAGAGACTAGACTTTAAAAGTGGGGATGTATTTTCAGGAGGAGAGGGATTAAATTCCTCTGCAGGAAAGAGTTTTCTTGCGTTTTTTTTCCCTTTTTTCCTCTCTTTCGGTTTGGCTTTTATCTGCTTTCCCAGCTTTCTTTCTCTAACTTCCTTTCTTTCTTTGACTCCTTCATTTCGTTCACTTTAAAATCGATTTCTTCGTGCGACACACTGTTCATTTAGTTGGGATCTATATACCAAGCAGGCATAAACAATGAGAAAATCATTGATTGAATCAGAAGATGCTGACTCTAATTGTTGAACTGTAAGTAACACTCTCATCATTCTCCATACTTGAGCCAAAAAAGAAATCGATGAAGGGTGCAAGACCCGTAAAGTTCTGCCTATAATCACAACTAGGAATGACCCTGTCATTCGATTTTGTGGTGCTTCAGGAGCTGGTGCACTTTCCTGAAAGAAATGGGGAAGTGTTGGGATCTATTCTCCCACTACTTTTCCTATTCATGGATGAACACATCTTGTAAGATATTGCTCCGACCACTGAAGGAACTTTGCCCTCTCCCCTCCCCTCCTCGATCCTTGGCTTTCTGTAGGATGAATCATTTTAGGCTCCTTTTAATCGTTGAAGTATAACGGTGCAGATGACACCAACTTCGATGATTATTAGTGGGTTGTAAGTCTTTGACTGACGGGCAGCACATTTCTTAAAACGTTCAGAATGAACGACAACGCACTAATTTGATAGAAACAAAAATCATACATAAAAACAAAAAGCGAATCAAAGAGAAAAAATTAACAATATACAAATAAATAAACAAAAAAAACAAAACAATCCCCCACAAATGCGGAATTTTGCATGGAAGCGAGTTTCGTCCTTCATTCCCGGATCCTCCCTCCCCCTCCTTACACCTCTTTACCTTTTTTCTGCCCTCCCGCACACACTGTCATTACAGAGTGAAAATAAAAGATCATCAGACGGTGGATGGAGACCAAAGATATGAAAGAGAGAACAGAACAAAAGAAGAACGAACGTTAGAGAGAAAAACTTGGCAGAAATGAAATTTGAAAAAATAGACATGTCTAAATTCTCCGGGCGATCCTCCTTCTCTTCTCCTCCTTCTCATTATCATATTTATTATATTATTAATATTATTATTATTATTATTAATATTATTATTATTATATTGATTTATAATTATTAATTATCAATATTGTCATTATTGCTGTTGTTGTTTATTATTATTAATTCATTATTATCATTAGTGATATAATAGGAGCACATTGTTTTATATTGCTGTTGTTATTGTTATATTGATAACATTATGATACCGTCATCTTATCAATCAATATAATGGTTATAACTAATAATTATCATTATTCATTAAGTATTATAATTATTTAAATTAACCCATTGATGTTAGATGATTATTATAACTCTATTATATCATTGATACCCAATCGTTAATTAATGCATAATTTTCAACCTGTATTAAGAATTCTCTCTCTCTCTCTCTCTCTCCTCTCCTCTCTCTCTCTCTCTCTCTCTCTGTCTACCTTCTCTCATCTCTCTCTCTTCCTCTCTCAGATGTGCTACACATCCACTCCGATTTACGAAGAGGAAGAGGGAATTGGGGTTGGTGAGTCCGTTGGGAACATGGTTTGATTGCTCCTATGAGATTCAACGGGAGTGACGATTCCTCAACAGGCTTTCTTAAGTGGGCATTGGTGAAGAGTAAATTCATGTTATGGGGATTGTTGCCTGTGGTCTACAAGGCAGAATAGTTCTAGAGAAAAGGCCAAAGGCCCGCGGCGCGCTTCGCGCGCGTGTGTGTGTGTAGATGGATTGTGTAGGTTGTAGATATGTAGCACAGAATGGCTTTTCCAATTGTAATGATCCAGACAAATTTAACTCATTTATTATTAATTAATAATCGAAATGTAGATTGTAGACGCCTAAAGAAAGAAATGAGTGATTTAAAAAAAGTAATTATGTGATGTGTGTTAAACCATTAACATTGAATAGTTGAATCGTGACAGTTTAAAACCGTGGAAGAGTGACATTACTGAAAATGTGAACAATACAATACATACCATACAATATTTATTCCTTTTGCCCCTTCTGGGTATGATGGAAGGTGTGTTCAAAGCAAACAACAGGAAAACGGAAAACAAACACGCCAAACTAAAACATGAATTGCGGTCAATGCTGACACAGACCAACAATTTACAACACATGAGAAAATCTAATAACATTGACAAAAGAAGCATTTGTTTTCGATTAGAAGAAGACACCATTTGACAAAAATTATAGACGATTTAGTGGAGAGAAATCAGCCATCCAGTGTAGTGTGGTAAAGCAAAAACCATTTCCGCAGCCAGTGGGAAAATCAGACTGACCCATCCCCACTGCAAAGACATAGAGTAAGACCTCTACCGACTGAGAACTGGCCACGCAGATGCGTAGCCACTTTTAGGACCACATCTCAACACGCAGACGATGATCTCTTGGACAGAATCCAGAGCCGTGTACACACACTTCAAGCATTGTTCCGCCTTGAACTGACCAGAAGGAAGCGGAGCTCTGAGACAAGCATGGGCAGCCTACCCACCTGAAGAAGAACGTTTCCATCAGATGCAGGGCAAAAGTGTAAGCATGACCAAGCAGATTTTAATCGCCGAAGAAGAATATATGTGTTCAACCGCCTCTCTTCCCTTCCTGTTTGTCTTTCCTTACTCTTCATCTCCCCCTCTTTTTTACAATACTTTGCCAAGATATTGTTTGAAATGACAAGGAATTTTAATAACAAAAAAAGAGTACGAAAAGGAATAGTCCATAACAAACAAGAAGGGTAACGCAAAGGAATTGTCCCATAACAAACAAGAAGGGTAACGAAAAGAATGGTTTAATAACAAACACGAAGGGTCACGATAAGGAATTGTCCATAACAAACAAGAAGGTTAACGAAAAGAATTGTCCATAACAAACAAGAGGGTAACGGAAAAGGAATAGAATAATAACAAACAAGAAGGGTAACGAAAAGAACTGTCCCATAACAAACAAGAAGTGTAACGAAAAGGAATTGTTAAAAGCAACAAACCATAAGGTAACGAAAAGAAATTGTCCATAACAAACAAGAAGGGTAACGAAAAGGTAATTGTTAATAACAAACAAGAAGGGTAACTCATGCTCCGATGATGAAATACATACACGCCCGCAAACTCAAAACGAATGCAGCTTACAAACGTCGAGCCGCCTGGCAGATATGACAACACAAGAACACACAGAACAAAGAAGAAACATCCCCTTGCAATTGTTTACCCTGCCACATATTGCTCAACATGTGGGTTAATCAGTGGGAGATTGCATTTCCTTATGAGATCGAAGTACAGGGTTGTAACTGCGCATTCTAGCTGCTGACAGCATTTATACGACCGACAATGTCTGGGCTATAAAACGGTAAAAAGTGACCACTCAGGGCTCTTCACGCCTATTGACATCTCGTTTATCCTTAAATGGATACCTCATGAAGAAGCTCACAGTACGTGTCATTATTCACAAGCTGATTTCCTCTCTCTAGCAACATCCATTTTCCTACACTGCATTTCCATCTCCGATTTTAAATTATCCACTGCTCCCAGATCACCGAAAGGGGAGAGAAATGAATGGAATCCATCGGTGCTCAAACCAATCACGACTGCAAATCCCAAACTGCCTATGAAACAAGGACCAAACTGGGATATCCATGTGTCTGTGGAAAGCGTTTTCGCTACCACCCGCGGGCATGTAGATCCACGGAACAAAAGAGGGATTGTGAAGACTCATCTGAATGAGCAGCAGCGCACTGCATCAGCAGATAAAACGTCGAAGACCAAGGCCAGATTATAAACCACAGTGCCAAGGACATCCACGCTGTTAGGATCGGATGAGGAAATTTGAACAGGCCCTCGATCCAGTCGCCTGAAACTCTACCTGCCACGAGCAAACGAAACTGAAGATTGGGGAGAAACTGAATGCAAAAAATCGTCCAAAGACCATGCAACTGAAAGGGAAAAGCACCCTGGAACACAAACTACCCCACATATGTGGACATTGTGTAGGCCCACATGTAGAGACGCCTAGGAGAAAACCTACCCAAAGGAGAAAACACCTCCAAAGAAATCCAGACGCCAAGAAAAGAATGGACAAATCCAGTCCAAAAGAAAAACCTCAAGAATAAAAATGAAGATCGCACTGCCATCGAAAAACAAGGATTGGAAAGAACCTGTGGAAGACCTGAACGAAAAAACACAGAGCCCTCACACAGCGGATCTGCAGGAAGAGAAGAGCAAAAGAAGAAGACCAAGAAGCTCATCTCAGAGCCACCTTCCGATTTGCAAGAACACTGTATTGAGCAGCGAAAATCAGGACCCAAGTGTGGACAAAGGATTCTAGAGCACATCTAGAGGAAAACATACTCGACTCACAACTCTAGACACTCAAATGCGGTTCTTCTACCAAGGAGTACACAACAATTGGATCAACTTTGGAAGTGGGCATTGCAATGGCTGATGCAAAAACCCCAATACTGGTTTCGTGCTGGCAATGGAACCATCTGAAAGCAGCAACAAACAACGCGAGACAAACATACGTTTGGCGATGGATACAAGATGGCCTCCTCTCAAGGCCTTCATTGAGGACCACTACCGTGATTTCGTCCAGAGAAGACGAGACACGCATGTGCTGGAGAGGCTGACGACATAGTTGCCTCATCCAAAATGAAGTTCAAGCCAAAGAATCACGAGTCTCCTCACTGAGGAAAGGAAAATGTGGCCGAATCTGGGGTCTTCAGTGTTCCAACCAGGCCATCAACATCACAGAAGATACCCAGGTCAAGAGCTTGAAGATGGTATGATATAACGAGGTCTGGTGTCTGCAGTTCATGCAGATACCAAGCTCTATGGGCCTCGATGATATACGAACATCCGCACCAGCACAGTGGAGGCAATGGAAGCCAAAATCACAAAGTTCACAAGAAATGGGCTTGGTTGTCCCACCCTTTTGACTGACATCGCGCAGTAACTGTCGCCAAGCAAAGCTGAAACTACCACTGAAAACCATCCTGAGAATACAAAGCAGAGGGAAATAAGACCTTCAAGGAATGCTGGAGGACTCAGGAGACAAGGTGGTAGAAGCAATCAAGCCCAGCTGAAGACAGGCAAAAATGGGAAAGATCAAGAGGCGATGGATTCTGCAAAAGAAAGTCTCAAGATCAGAGAAATAACAGGACAGACACAGACCAACAACAAGATAGGGTGACCAAAACTGAATGTGGTCAAAGCCAAAGGAAAAGCCAGAAGAGAACATGATGATTCAGAGATGAGAAAAGAAGACCAAAAAAGACTCCATAAAAGCAGTCCAGCAGAGCCAGCAAGGCAATGGACAACGTGGGAGAATGCACTCCAAAGAAGTCTCCACTTGGAATGACTTGGCCCATGGGCCCCTCTACAAGGATCAGCTTCAATTCTCAGATCTGCATAAGACCTTCTGCCCTCAAATGCAAACCTGGTGAAGTGGGGGAAACAACGATCCTGCAATGCCCCCGTCTGCCATGAAAAACAAACAGTGTGAGCATGTTCTAAGCTATGAAAGTAGCCCTGGCTCAAGGAAGGTACACCTGTAGGCACAACGCAAGTGCTCAAAGTAATTGTACAAGTAGTCTGGGATAGTACCAACACCACAAAAGAAAATCAGACACCAAAAGCCAACCCGCAACTTCGTCACGAAGAGGCACAAAACATGGCAAGAAACAAACAGTGCCACTCGAAACATGCCAGGCAAGTCTGCTGGACGGGGCCAGATGACTGGAGTGCACAGCAGACCACCCAAATGGAAGAGTTCACCCAGAGATCATCAGCCAAGAGTGGCATGAGACCAACATAGTAGTCCCACTCTAAGTCAACCAAGCAGCTGATATCATTATCGAGCTCACGTTGCCATAAGATAACAGAATGGAGGCAGCACAAATCCTACAAGACTGAAAATTGCTGATCTGGCAAAACATCCTGAGGAGAGAAGGCATCAGGGTCAAAGTCCTCACTGCAGAACTTGGAGCTAGGGTGAAGGAACGTCCCTCATACAGCCTCATGAAACGCTCTCAGTTGGCAGCGAAGGAAAAACCCAGAGCCCAGAAAGCCATGGCAGAGGAGTCGGCAGAGAGGAGTTCAAGCTGAATCTGGTCAAGGAGGAACAAAATGTGAACTTCTTAAGGCTTAATTCCTCTACAAATTATCAGGTGTCCCTGTGGCACAGTGTCAAAGCGCGAGTCATTAAGTGAAAATGACATTTCCAGAGGGTACATGGGTTCAGAATCCAGCCATGGCTCGTCCCAAAGATGGGAAAAAAGGGGCAGCAGAGGACAAGCCGAGTCAAGAACCGGTGTGGCCCAACCCCCTCTAAGTGTCAGGAGATAAGGGCCGAAACACTTGCTTGAAGGGGGGCATCTCATCGAGGGACTTCACTGCTGCCACGCTCTCCACGAGTTTCTTTCTACTACTCCACGTTCTCTGGCTGCCTTGGAAGTATTATTGGAAACGTCCCTTAAAAAAAACCCTATGGTGGCGAGAATACCTTAGAATTACATGTAGCATAATTACTATAAATGTCTTTTTCTATCGGACCCAGTCCCCATTGTGTTGAGAACGAAGAAATCAGTCTGCGTTTGACTCCCCCATACCACCTCCCTCCACACACTACACACACACACACACACACACACACACACACACAAAAGTAAGCACACTCACAGGAGAGCGAGGATAGAGAGAGAGAAGAGAGAGAGAGAGAAGAGAGAGAGAGAGAAGAGAGAGCGAGCGAGAGAGAGAGAGAGTTTTGTTTTTTATTTTTGTCATACCTTTCGGAATCATTTCTCTCATCACTCTTCTCTCATCCACATCCTCACAACTCTCTCTCTCTCTCTCTCACTCATACTCGCAATCGCACACACACACCCACACACACACACACACACACACACACACACACACACTCACACACACACAAACAACACACACAACACACAACAAACACACCACACAGAGAGAGAGAGAAAGAGGGAGGGAGATAGAGATAATAACCCTGTACTAAATGAAGGGGATTCCCAAAACGACTGAACAATTGTCATTCCGTTCCCTTTTTAAAAAATCGATTTTATTTACTTAAACATATCGCAATCATGCCATGAAACAACAAAAAACATATCTGTATCATAATGAGCTCATCACAGCTGACCAACCATGATCGCAATTCAATGTTTTGTTTTCATTTGTTCATTTATTTACCTATTTATGGACACATGGAAGGAACAATCTAGGAAAAAAATATAACACTACAAACAAGGAAATGGACACAAAACCAACACTAAATCCAAACACTGTACGCTTCATTATCAGCGAGAGTTTTAAAATGTTTTATTAAAATCAATTATAATATTAATTCATTAAACACTCAAATGAAACTAGTTCTATCAATAACATGAAACTGAATGAATGAATAAATGCATAGAACACAGACTTACAGATTTTTTTTCATTGCTTCTCCAACCTCTGCTCCACCCCAGAGGCAGCGCACCCACGCCACTCATATCCAAACACCCAGTCCACGCCACAGCTCGGCCGGCCCCGCCGCAGCCCCGGCACCGGCAATCCATAGGGGGCAGTTCCATGTCAATGCCGTCAAGAGGCAACCACCGGAGGAGACAACTGCACACCGCCGAGTCACTTCGGTGGTGTTCATGGCGGGCGCCTGTTTCAGATCTAACATGTAGGACACCACCTACTAAGCCCCCTACTGACGAACAATAATTGGTTAGTCGCAGAAGCCGGCATGAGAGAGCTCTCACCTCCCCTCCCCCCCCACCCCGGTGGGCGCCACCACGTCCGTCCGACACCCCCATGACTCGCCGATACCTGTACGCGCGGTCACCAAGTCCCGACAACGTGAGATGACAAACGACTCTGAGGTCAACCATGAAGCAGGGCATGGAACGTCCCCAGAACTTGAGACATCTTATTATTCAGAACGATGAGAATGAGGATGATTAAGATGATGCTACGAAAATCATTTCGTCAGAGACTACATATACGGGTTGTACTCTATCTATCGCTTCCTTTCATAATATATCCTATCCCCCCGCGTCAACCAGCGCCTGAAGATATCGGCACCTGTAGTGTAGGTCATGAAATTTGACAACACACTCAGAAACGCAAATCAAATACGAGGATGAAACTACTCGACTGAGTGGTCCCAACCTCCCAACTGAGTCCGCAGCAAAGCAACTCAACTCTGGGTAGAGACACCCGGTCGGGCAGAAAAACCGACATGACTCTGATGGGATTCGAAACCCAACGACCTCCCAGCCGGAGTCCCCCGACGCTACCCCCACTTCGCCACGGCGGTCATGTAGAATTAAGTTGAAAACCGTGTCCTGCGCTAATATCCTAAAGATTTTGCCAGTCGCCAGCGTGGTTTGTCCGTTGTTGCGGGTTGAGAGATCATGTTCGAGGCCCATCATGATTTGCAGGTTTGTGGAGTTGATGGTGGTCTGTGGGGTCCTGTGGGAAGACTGGATCAGCATAGTACCAGGAGTATCCACTTCATGATTTGTATTTCAAAATAGTCGTTTGAATTTCCCGACCAACGCAGCAGGGTGTTTCTCCCGGGCGTGTTTTGACGCAGAAACATTGTGAAAGGAAGCGTAGCTTACAGGCTGTGTCCCCATAGTTTCAAGCACAAATATGGACATCAAGAGCGTTATATTCAATGGATCAACTTTCAGCTTCCAGTTTTTTGGTGTCGTCGTCCTTTCATGCCTTGCTCATGAAAACTCAGGCGTCGGTTAATTCTCCACACCCTGCACAGTAGTTCGTGACAAATGGTTATGCCAGTCGGCGGATAGGGACTGTCAGTGGATGATGTTGTAACCCCTTTGGAAGGGGATTGCACATTTTACCTGGGTCCCCGATAAATAATTTATTGCCGCCAGTAGCGGATGCCCTGTGCGTGTTGGATCAAAACAGGAACTAGGAAGGATGATCGAATAGCACCGTTTATCCACTCATGTGGGTATTGCCCAGTGTGGACTGTCAGTGCCTAGGCTGAGGAAAGGGTGTGCTGAGAATTTGGGATCTGAATGAGTTGGCCCAGAAGACCTGCCATGCACTGAAGGGAAGACAGACTAAGTTTCATACTTTCCATGATATATTTTCCCTTGCATGCCACTGAAAAATGGGAACATCAACTGTGTTGCGCCCTACGCTAACAGCAGCCGAATCCTTACACCAGTCCCAACATAGAGCATTTTGCGTGAATTTTTCGGCACATTTGTTGATTAATAACAACTATGTGTCGGTGAATATTGCACTGAGAATGGAATACCCCCGCAAAGAAAGTATATATTCAAAAGAAAATACGATTTCCATTAAAATGAAAAGCCCGCAGTAATGCGCCCTCCATCACCTGATGACTGAACAGAACATGCTAGTATCGCTGCTTGACGCGCGTGCAGTGAGACCGGTCAGTGCCCTTGTCCGCACTAACTCTGGTCTCTAGGGAGAGAGAGAGAGAGAGAGAGAGTGAGAGAGAGAGAGAGGAGAGAAGAGAGAGATATAGAGAGAGAGAGAGAGAGAGAGAGAGAGAGAGAGAGAGGTCTCATGCCGGTAAAGTAAGATAAACTGCATCTTCCTCGAGCGTGGGAATTTTTGGGTGGCGGGGAATCTGGATCTGTGACGGACAACACCTGCAAGCGAACGGCAGTGAAATGAGTAGGCTACATCAACATACAACAATGGCAATTAATGCTTAGCGTCAACTTGTTAGGCGTTAGGGGCCAACAAGCAAGTCTTCGCCTTTGCAAACGACATATACATATTAAAACCCAATTTTTCTCTTAAACGAATCTAGCATTTAAAGAATCAAGCAGCATTCTTGTGAAATTCCCGCCACGCCTGCGCGTCCGTACAAAAATGTTATCTTACGTTGAATAACACATTACCATATCATAATATATAGATGAACAGATAGACATGAATTACCAACACACATCTATTATTGAATAGAAACACGTATTAATCTCTCTCTCCTCTCTCTCGTCACTCTCTCTCTCTCTCTCTCTCCTCTCACTCTCTCTCTTCTCTCTCTCTCTCTCTAGCTTTAAACATCATGTGTGTTGTGGTGTGTGTGTGTGTGTGTTGGTGTGTGTGTGGTTGTGTGTGTGTGTGTGTGTGTGTGTGTTGTGTGGTGTGTGTTGTGTGTGTGTGTGTTTGGGTGTATGTGTGTGTGTTCGAGGCGCACATGTTAACATCCCCACTGGTTTCGGTGTTGTACCTGTATTTTTTTCTCTCTGAAAGAAGACGCTGCATGCGATTGTTCCTATGCATTGTCATTCAACGACCACAAAGAACGAAATGAACGAACATGTTTACGCACACAAGCACGCACGCACACACACACACGTGCGCGCGCCGTGCACGCACACCCACACATCACACACACACACACACACACACCCACAACACACACACACACACACACACACACCACACACACACACACACTCATGCGTATTTGTCACGAATACACACACACACACACACACGCAATAATCAGATGCACTGTCTTTCTTCAGCAATCACTGACAAGACCTTCCTGCTTCATTGATAATATTAATTTCATATGTTGTATTGCCCATATTACTTGCGAAATTTTCTTTGTCAGGAATGGCAGACAGTTGTGTGTGTGTGTGTGTGTTGTGAGTGTGTGTGTGTGTGAGTGTGTGTGTGTGTGTGTTGTGTGTGTGTGTGTGTGTGAGTGTGTGTTGTTGTGTTCATTTTAATTTACATTTTCCCCTTAAAAAAAACAAATAGTTCTTTTGTCTCTATCTTTATTTTCTATGAATATATGTTAACCACATCCTATTTATACCTTTTATCTATTAATCCTTTTAACTAATTATGGTACATTACAAACAAAACTCCCTTATTGAAACACACACAATAATCCTCTGCAGCACTAAGCATAATAGTGAATTAAACGGTAAAACAGCATATTTTGTATGGCAAACACAATCAATAAATCTGTATTTCTTGGTATAACAAAAAATAGAGAAAAAAAATAAGTTCCAACTAACATCTCACCCTCCTCTCTCGACTCTCTCTGCCTTTTGTCTCTGTCTGTCTGTCTCCTCCCTCACACACAACACACACACACACACACACCACACACACACACAGCACACACTGCACACACACACACACACACACACACACCACACACACCACACACACACGTGTGCACGCACGCACGCACACTGACTACAGAGGCAGAGACACGTTTTTATGTAAAAAATCCAAAACTCATCTGTTGAATAGTCCACGACCAAATGTAAGCGTTTATTCAACACGGTATTCCAGAATAATAGCTGACATGTAGAATGAAACCATCACATACATATACACATACATCATTCACATCACTGGCTTGTCGTCGACTAATTCGGCAATTAATAAGAATTTACAACGTCCAGTACCAGAAACACACACTGTAACGTTCCTGGTAGAATTCAATATCGACATTTTTTTAACATGACCCAAAAGAATAGGTGATAATGTCCTGTAAATTAGTACCCTACGTATTGTAGAAATTCCAGATCTAATAAGGTGGACGCTAAGACAATGATAATAACCAATAGCTCCGTGATCAAAAAAAGGAGGAACAGGCCACAGCCAGCATTCTGTGTGAACAAACCTCACATACACTGATCGAGAGAAATGTGCGATTTACACATCGGGCAGGTAGATGCTGCAGGTCTGTGTGCGTATGGAGCATGGAAGGTGGGAGGGGGAGGGAGGGGAGCGTGGTTTGGGGAGGGTCGTGATGCAGTGGATGCAGGAGTCGGAAGTGGGCAAAAATCCGGCATCCATCCGCAAGTGATAACAAAGGTGAGCGGCAGGACTCCGCGTTAGGACCGCAGGTTCGGTAACCTGTCACGCGCCGTTTGGCGAGTCATCCGTTATGAGGTGCACTTGACCTAATGATAACAAAGTTCGTGACAACTCAGCCCATGCACTGGGACACCAGGGCTGATAAGGCATCTGTGGGTTAAATGGCTGGGAAATGACATTAGACTTAAATCTCATGACGGGATTTGGATATGAATAAAAGCCACTCATTACACATAGAAAAAAAACAGTGTGAAATAAACGTGCACAAAACAGTTCAAAGCAGAGAAAACGCCTGCATTATATCATAAATTATTCTCATTAAAAAAATCATCCACATAATACAAAGAATAATTTACTCTAATTACAAACCGTTTCTTGTTTGCACAAGTCAAATCAGTCACTCCAAACCAAAACCCAACCATCACCAGTAAAACAAAACTCTGGCAGCCAGAGATGTCCATGACTGACGCCAGGCGACCCAAACGATGACGAGGGTCATTTGACTGAACCCCTGCACCGCCACACTGTGGGGACGTTAAAAAACCAGTGAAACACCGTGTGCGATCTCTACGTTAAAATAACGTAAATAGTGCGGAGAAAATAACAAACGTATTGTTTCAGGGGTATGCAACCAATATCACTGAAAACACTGTTAAGCGCAGAATCACACAAAACAGGAACAACATATGTCACGCAACAGTTAAATATTATAGTCTTTACTGTGCATTGTGTACACGGATCTCTAACGTTTAGTCAGCGACATGGAGCTATGCGATTACAACGGATACCGCCTATCTCAATCATGCACACAACATCGAAACGCGTTTCTGCGCCGCCAGTAATATTTTGTGGTTTTTACGCTGGCACCTTACGAATATCACAAAGCATGTCCTTAGAGATGAAGCATACTGTATCTGAAATACATAAACGCGATTTTGTCCATTTAAAACACACATGAGTGGTCTCCGAAGCGAGCTGACAAACCTTGTCAACGGAATCAAAAATGATTACGGTCTTCGCAGCCAAATGCATGTATAAAAATACAGATTGTAGAACCCTCGGGGTACTATGGATATGAATCCATTGGAGGGGGAAGTGACTAAAGGCAATGCACGCACACATTCTCAAAAATATTATACACCATGTTTGTTTTGTATACATTCACAACGCCATCGTTCTGCTTTCTACTGACAATATTGAATGCTGGATTCACCTCCCTGACGATGCAGCTACCTCGCACTCTCTTCAACACACTATCCGCATGAACCAGAAGACATCAAATTCTGAATCAAAATAGGGATTATTTCAGTAGACTGTCAAGAGGAAGTAAACCACAAGAACAGACCTATTTCTAATCCAAAGTCTCACACATGGAAACATTGGAGCGTTTTCATGAAGTTAAAAAAATGATCACAAATCCAGGCACAGCCCGAAGTTTTCGCAAGCTGTGATTGCAATAATTCTCATGTGATCCAACTCCCTCTTCATAGTTCCCTGCTTGACCACGCGCTGCCACGTTCCACAAGACACGCAGAAATGGTCCGTTACCATCACACCAAGCACAGTCATCTCACTCACTGTTAACAATCAAAAGCGTAGGACACTGAGGTCTCCAAATCAAGAGCGCGAGACCAGAACGCACGGCGCCAATTAGAAAGGCGAAAGTACATCAATTCGGTTCCAGCCTTTCACCTTACTGAAGAACGAGCATGGGAGGGTAAAGATTAACTAGCAATGAAGGAAGTATGCCCTGTAACTGACCAGGAGCAGACTGAATCTTGTTCACATCAGGATGATTTGTCACTTCAGCACAGAAAAAAAAACAAACACAACGTAGGGAGTGAAAAACGAAAAAGAAACCGAATATCAGAGAAACAACATTTTGTAAACAAGGACATAATGTAATAAACATATAAATTCAGAAAGAAAAATAAACAAAAAAACCCTGAAACCCCACAAAAAAAAAGGGAAAGAAATAATCGATCAATAAAGATTTCATAAATGAAAACATCACCACAAAATAATAGTTAAAAAAACTCGCAATTAATGGACCGAGGAAAAAAAATCATACGTATCAAACCAAGCTCACACAAGTCCTTCCATTTCAAGCGTGTGGACTGGTTGCCGCACAACTCCAAGCATACTGCCGACGTTTCAGGTGTTATTGTGAGGGGAGGAGTAGAGCGTAGTCAGAAAAACATCAGAGCAAATGCTGCTGGCCAAACAACTGATGAGGAGGGGACACAGTCCGGAGCCAGCCCCCAGACAGCGAGTTTGGATGACATTTGGTGATGCAAGGCGACAACTTTTCCACAAAGCTGAATTTGTTACATCACAACCCTACACGTATGAGGTGATTCCTTCACCTGTCTGATTTGATGAAGCAATGGGAACTGCGTGTAGTGTATGTAGATTCTTTAAAAACAAAAAAAAAAAACCCCGCCCATTTCTTGAAATGTCTGAACCGTGCACAAAGGAATGAGCGACTGAACGGACGAGAAGGATCAAGGACCAGTAGCCATCCCAACAGCGCTGTTGTGTGATGTGTGTGTGTGTGTGTGTGTGTGTGTGTGTGTGGGTGTGTGGTGTGGTGTGTGTGTGTGTGCGATGCGCGCGCTTGTGCGCGTGCGTGCGTGCGTGTGTGTGTGAGCGTGCGTGCGGCGTGTGTGCGTGCGTGCGTGCGCGTGCGCGCGCGCGCGCGCGTGCGCGTGTGTGTGTGTGTGTATGTGTGGTGGGGTGGTTGTTTGTGTGTGTGTGTGTTTTAAAACGGTTATGTTATTGTATGTTGTTGTAGTCAGTTGGCACAAGTCATTACCGGTTGTGCTTGACTGGGGTAGGGTATGTCCACGTTTCAAACTGACAGAAATAGTATGAGACGGAGTTTCAGAGAAATGTCAATTCCGGACAGAAGATAAAGCTAAATTGGGTATGCTGCTTCCGAATAAACAGAATGAACAACCTATGTCGACTCCATCTGGATATGAAAAAAGTTTGACTTTGTCAGAGCAAGACTAAAGGCTGATCAGGGGGGGGACGGTTTTCAATTAGCAGTATAAACTGTACAAGACATTGTCAATAATTAAATTAAGACAAATGTTTTCTTTACATTTCGACTAGATCTGGGACAAACTCACACCTCTTTCCTCTCCCTCTATGAATTTGTCCTGATTTTGAGCATGTCCAAATGCCAGAACCCAGCTGGTACGAGTGTAACGACTGGACAACGACTATCCAGACAAGCTTACATACCAACATGACTGAAAAGAGTGACTAGAGGCGGGCATAAACAGAAGATACGCGGATGAAGAAGGCTAGGGTGTCCTAGATGCTTGGAAAAGCACATACGTGATAGTGCTGGTTTTTGCACATCAGGCGTCATCAATTGTTACCAAGTTTAAATGGGACGAGAGAGGGGCCAAATTCCATTGTACCCTGATTAAGGGTGACGAGGAGGGGCAAATTCCATGTAACCATGTTAAGGCGACGAGGGATTGAAAATTCCATTGTAACATGGTTTAAAATGGGGACGAGGGAGGGCAAATACCATTGTAACCAGATTAAGGGGGAGTAGGGAGGGCAAATTCCTTTGAAACCATGTATGGCGGAGGACGAGGATGGGAAAATTCCATTGTAACCCTGTTTAAAAGGGGGGGGTGGGGGGGGGGGGGGGGGGGGGGGGACGAGGGAGGGACAAATTCATTGTAACCATGTGTAAGGGAGGGACGAGGGAGGGGAAAAATACCATTGTTAACCATGTTTGAGAGGGACGAGGAGGGGCAAATTCTATTCACCCCATGTCTAATTAGGGACGATGGAGGGGCACATTCCATGTAACCTTGTAAGGGCGACGAGGAGGGGCAAATTCCATTGTAACTATGTCTAAGGGGACGAGAGGGGCAAATAACCATTGTATCCGTACTAAAATCAACACCGACAACCATGTTTAAGCGGGGGGATGGGGGGGGGTGGGGAGAGGGAAGAGGGGGGGGGCAAATTCCAATTGGTAACCAAGTTAAGGGGACGAGGGAGAGGCCAAATCCATTCCATAGTAACCAATGTTTAAGGGAGCCCAGGAAGGGGCCCGGCCGAAAAAAAAAAATTTTTCCATAGTACCCCAAAATATAATGGGGGACGAGGGAGGGGCAAATACCATCCAATGAAAACCATGTATTAAGGTGACGAGGTAGGGTCAAATTCCAGATGTAACCATGTTTTAAGGGGCCAGAAGGGGTCGAATTCATGTACCCATATGAAAGGGGCGAGGAGGGGCGAATTCATGTAACCAGGTATTAAGGGGGACGAAGTAGGGGTCGAATTCATTGTAACCTTGTTTAAGGGCACGAGGAATGGAAAACCCTGTTTAAGGGGATGAGGGAGGGCAACATTACTATGAAACCATGGTTTAAGGGAGTAGGAGGGCCAAATCCATGTAACCCTTTTCGAGAGGACGAGGGATGGCAAATTTCAATTGTAACCATGTTTAAGAGGGACAAGAGAGGGCACATTGACCTGTTCTGACGACCGGGGACAGAGTCTCCCCTTCAGCCAACAGACAAGTACTTCCTGCGGTGGCAGCTACATGTTGACACAAATAAAAATCGATTTGTCTTCAACAGTTTTTATATTTATTCTGGAGGAACATTTTGTCAATCTTTTTACTCTAGGTAATGTTTTGACCGAGCGAATTCTTTATTACCTCACCTAAATACCATTGGAATCCCTAAAAACACAATCTGAAGTCTTAAAAAAAGAAGAAAAACAAAACCGTAGTAATGAATCGAGTCTGTACATCCGGCTCGTGAAGTCTTGAGACTCAGCTGGAAATCCCAAAATCCAGTAAAATGAATGAATCGTGGACGGACACAGATCGCCTCAGTTCTTATGTTGATGGTTGGCTATAACATCCATAAAGGCTCCTCAACGCAGCATAGACAGGGCGTTGATACCGAAGCATGCTACATAGAACCTAGTGAATAGATCCACTGAAGATTTTCAGCCCATCCATAAAATAAGTAGCCAGCCCAAGTGATACCATTTCTTTTATCTTTTCTAAACACTTTAGGTACAAAATTAAGAATTTACTAAACCTCCAGAAAAATAAGTTACAGTAGAGCAAATAAAATAGAAGACGCTGTGGCATTCGAGAAACTCTAATGCGATATATGATTTTTACACTGCCAAGGAATAGGAAGAAAAAACCCATGAATAAGAGCAATAAGATCAAATTGTGTCCCTGATAACGCGAAGCATTGTATACGTCAGAGCAAATCAGATGCATTAATACAATGATTAAATAGTAACTTGTGAATTCGGGGGATTTATCAAATAAGAATTCAGTCTGTGAAAAGTAAGATAAAACACATGGGGATCAGTGACAGACTAATGTTACATTCAGAGCTGTCCACGAAGCCGTGCATGTAAGCACATCCTACAGCACTTTCATTTACCCCTTTTTTATTCCTTAAATTTTCTATCTCGCTGAAGATGTGTATTTCTCGGATGAAGTTTTTTAAACAGACTTGGTCCAAGGTCTAGCATGCAAGCGCGCGCATACACCACACAGACCTCTCTCTCTCTCTCTGTTTCTCTCTCTCTCTCTCTCTCTCTGTTTTCTCTCTCTCAGACCACAACACACTCTCGATTGTACGAGTCCCTGGGTGTCGGAAGACCTCAACTAGTGTGTATAACCAAGAGGGTAACCATAATTTCTCAGACTTTTGGATCTCTGTGACTGAAAGATGTACAGTCCACGATGAAACACTTCGCATTTCGCTAAACCGTAGGTTCGAAAAGGAAGTTCTGCAGATCACCAGAGTTACCCCGATAGGTCATGTTTCACTGTGTGGTGTGTGTGTTGTGTGTGTGTGTGTGTGTGTGTGTGTGTGTGTGTGTGTAGTGTGTGTGGTGTGGGGTGTGGGTTGTGTTCCAGATCCTGAAGCTAAGCTGTGCAAGGCGTGTTGCCACCACTGTCTTCACCAATGCAGTTTCGGAGAACACAACGTCCTTCTCAGGACAGCGGCGAGCGGCCGTACAGCAAAAGCCAACAGCACAGGAGAAGTCGCAGAGTCCGGTGGCCAGGAATTCTGGTCTGGTGCAGTGCCTTGTTGGAGGCATGGTACCTGCCACAAAACAATCCACCGATGATTACCTGTTGTGGTCGAAGTGTCTATTCTGAAATGACCAAACACTCACGCGCACTCACTCACCCACACCTTGCAAATAACACACATCCACAACGCCCACACACACACATTGCAATCCACACATCCATAACACACACACAACACACACGACAAAGCACAACATCGCAAAAACACAAACCACAACACACACACACAGACACACACACGAGTGTGTGTGTCTGTGTGAGTCCCTGGGTGTCGAATTGTGAACATTCCATGAAGGAGACGAACGTGTGGGAGGGGGGGGTGGGGGGGGGGGGGGGGTGGGTTGTGGGGGTGGGGGGGAGGGGGGAGAGGATCGCGCGCGCCTATGTGGTCCATTTAGAATAGACACACTCAACCACAAACATAGTGGCACAATCTGAGAGGTCAGCTCTGTTGTCATAAACCCGAGCATTGTCAGCGGTTAAGATAAACTTGGATCTCACTAGAGATGCAATCTCCCACTTATTTACCAAACAATAAAAAAATGCCCTGAACAATTAAGTGTTGGGAAAACAAGTTCAGGCTACAATTCCTTCTGTCATTTATAGTAATGACTATGCAAAGATTTGAACATAAAAAAAAAAAATTGAAGAAGAAATGGTAACAAAGAAATAAGAATATATATCATAAATATTGAAAACCCTTCACTAGCTGCAAGAAGAACCACTGTAATATCTCCTAAAGCAGAGATCTATTGTATGCCTGTACATGGTCCTTTAGTCCGCTGATCGGACTCATCAGGAGACCAGATTGATTGTGTCCCTTGTGCTCTTGGCGTCAAATAGTGACACACCACAGTCCATAATTCTGGTGGTGTTCTCAATACAATGGTTAAAGAAAGAATCCATATGCCATTGGATTCCCTTTTTGAACCCTTGGTAGTGAAAAGCACAGCCAGCGAAGGATAGTAAAAGAAACAAAAACGAAAGTGGTGAAGACAAAAAAAAGTTGCTGAAAAACTTAACCATTTATGCAAACATTATAAAATGTAGGGGACAAACGATGCAAGGAGGGATCAAAAGATATGGCACAATCTGAGTGGTCAGCTCCTGCTGTTAACAATAAACCCAATCAATTGTCAAGCTACTAAGAATTGTGCAGAACCAACCTTTACTTGGATCTCCTTAGAGCCCAAACAATATAAAAATGCCGTGAACAAATACGTAGTGCGTGAAAACAAGTTCAGGCTAACAATACTTTGCCATTATACAAATGACTTGGCAAAGATTTGAACTAAAGAAAAAAAATTGAAGATGCAGAAAAAAGGAACATAGAATCAAGAATATGTAATTCTAAATTTAAAAAAAACCTTTTCACTAGCTGCATGAGGAGAACCACTGTAAACCCCTCTCAAGGAGAGATCTATTTGATGGCCTTTCGTACGCTAGATCGAACTCATCAGGGGAGATCGGCTGATTGTGTCCTTGTGCTCTTGGCGTCAAATAAGACACACCACAGTCCATAAATCTGTTGGTGTTCTCACTACCAAGGGTTAAAAAAAGAATCCAATAGCAACCCCCAAAGCAAGCAGCTAGCGAAGGAAAAGTAAAAATGAAACAAAACGAAAGTGTGAAGAGAAAAAAAGTGCTGAAAACTATATATAGCGATCGGCTGGGCTAAAAGCAACATTACCATGTTTGTAATTATAGATGTGTGTGTGTTGTGTGTGTGTGTGTGTGTGTGTTTGTGTGTGGTGTGTGTGTGTGTGTTGGTGTGTGTTGTGAGTGTTGTGTGTGTTATACTATGTGTGTGAGTGGGTGGGTGGGTGTTGTGGGTAGATCGGTGGGGTGGATGGGATGGATGTGATTTTGATTCGTTTAATATAGATCCATAGACTGTTTTCATGGCCACATCTTAATATCCCTTTGGAGACAATAAAGGTTTCTTGACATACTACACACACACACACACACACTCACACACACACACACACACACACACACACACACACACACACACAGAGTGAATGTTTCGGAAGTAATTGCGAGCGTGCACAGCAATGGTGTATGAACACTTGAAACTACTTTTTTAATTGTCACTAACACCATTAAAGTTTATGGACACAAGAAGGCGAAGATTAAACAACTCATCGTCCAAATAAATAATAATTGTGTGTAAGGTGTGTATGTGTGTGTGTTTGTTATGTCCTCATTTAAACGTCTACCTACTATTCGTGATATACACACACACACCACACAACACACACACACCCACACTACACACACACACACACACACCACACACACAATTCACACAGAGTGAATGTTTTACGGACGTAATAGCGAGCGTGCAGTCCAAGTGAGTATGAAACTTGAAACATTTTTTTATTGTCACTAAACACTAAAAGGCTTTATGGACACAAGAATGGCGAATGAAATAAACACACATCGTCCAAAGAAATAATAATATTTTCTTTACATTAAAAACGTTCAATAAGTAAAGCAGATCATATACATATTTCACAATTCAACCCTTAAGGACATCATTGCCATCAAAGTACATATTTTCAATGAGGTAGCGTCGTATATATCCATTTTGTTTATGATACGGTTTTTTAACGTAAACCTGATTTTATCGTAACGTTATACCCAAGATCATAAAAATGTAGCCTACGTCCTGTCTATTAAATAACAAGTTGTACCTTCCTGTCTTCACGTTAATATGGGAAAATCTACCTTTTCTATTGCGAGTTCATGTGGCGCTAATTCTTAATTATACAAAGTTCTTTCCTGAAATTATTATTTTGCATTTGATGAGGAACGGTTCAAGCCTAAATTCATTACTGCTGTCATTAATAAAATTTTAACCTTGTGCTCTTCTTTATTCTTTTTCCCAAAGTGAATAAATACACTTTGTAACTTTCCCTCTAATCCATAACGTAATCTTGATTATGTGAGTGTATGAGTGCGGCGTACCCGCGAAATAAATATATATATATATATATATATAGAATATATATATATATAAATTTCTATCAAAATATATATATAAATATATAAATATATATATGTGTTGTGTGAGTGTGTGTGTGTGTGAGTGTGTGTTGTGAGTGTGTGTGTGTGTGTGTGTGTGTGTGTGTGCCGTGCGTGTGAGTGTGTGTGTAGTGTTTGTGCGAGTGTCTCTCTCTCTCTCTCTCTCTCGTCTTCCTCACTTCTCTCTCTCTCTCTCTCTGTGCGCGTCTCCTCTGTGTGTGTGTGTCTGCATGTGTGAGAGAGATTGTCTCTTCCTCTTCCCTGTGGTGTGTGATGTGTGTGGTGTGTGTGTGATGTGTGTGAGTGTGGTGTGTTTTGTGCGCGCGCGCTTGGTGCGCGCTTGTTGTTGTGTAGTGGTGTGTGTTGTGTGTGTGTGTGTGTGTGGTGAGTGTGTGTGAGTGTGTAAGTGTGTGTGTGTGTGTTTTAAGGGTGTGTGTGTGTGTGTTGTGTGTGGTGTGTGTGTTTGTGTGTGTGTGAGTGTGTAAGTGTGTGCCACGTGCTGGCTTGTGTGTGTGTGTGTGTGTGGTGTGTGTGTGTGTGTGTGGTGATGAGTGTGTGTGTGTGTGTGTTTAGTGTGTGTGTGTGAGGGAGCGCACGGAGCGCGCGCTTCGCGCGCGTGGGTGTGTGGTGTTCGTGTAAATGAGTTTCTTTGCATGTGTGTGTGTGTTGTTGTGTGGTGGGTGTGTGTGCGCTGCGTGCGTGCGTGCGTGCGTGCTGCGTGCGTGCATGCGTGCGTTCGTGTGTGTGTGGTTTGTGTCTATATCTATAACTATCTCTCTACCTATCTGACCTGTCTATTTATCAATCCGTGTGTCTGTGTGTGTGTGTTCGTGTTGGTGTGTGTGTGTTTTATTATTGTCTTGTTGCTTTGCACTGGTGTGTGTGAGAGTGTGTGTGTGTGTTGTGTGTGTTTGTGTGTGTGTGTGTGTGGTGTGCGTGCGTACGCGCGCGTGCGTGCGTTGCTACGTCGCGGCGTGCAGCGTGTGTGTGTGTGTGTTGATGGTGTGTGTGTGTGTGGTTGTGTGAGTGTGTGTATATTGTGGTGTGTGTGTTTGTGTTTGTGTGTGAGAGTGTGGTGTGTGTGTGATGTGTGAGTGAGTTTGTGTGTTGTGTGCGTTCGTGCGTGCGTGTATCTGCGTGCTTGCGGGTGTGCGCGCATATATGTTTTAGTGTGTGTGTTTGTGTTGGTGTGCATGTGGTGCATGTGTGTGCGACTGTGTGTGTGTCTATGTGGTGTGTGTGTGTGTGTGTGTGTGTGGTGGGTGGTGTGTGGTGTGTGTGTGTGTTTGTGTGTGTGTGTGTGTGTGTGTGTGTGTGGTGTGTGTGTTCGTTCTTTAATTTAATGTCTATCCACTTTACAGTGATCTTAGCCAAAAACAATAGACAAACGAACCAGGCATACAAACAACATGACAAAACAGAAAACAAAGTGAAAGGGGACCGGTGGTGTGTGTGTGTGGGGGGGGGGGGTGGGGGGGGTGGGGGGGGGGAGGGGGGGGGGGGGGGGGAACATTGTGTGTGTGTTGTTTTAAAAATGTCAGTTAAAGTGTATGGAGTGTAGAGGTAGTCAACGTAGGTATTCTAATCTTTGGATGCATATTCATATAATTAATGAGATACCAATAAGTTACTATCACTTAACCCCATTCTAATCTACCGGCAAATGTAAACTACAGCTTTAGTCTGGATTCATATCTGAACATTTTAAAGAAACAAAACAATTAACCTTTGAAAATGATAAGAAAATAAATCAAACCAAATAACACTCGGAATCAAAGTCAATGTCCAACAGACTCTCACAATTGCCCTAACAACTTCAACACAGCCATCGCTTCGATCCCCAAAATGGTCCTAAAATCGCGATTGATAGGTCAAACATATTAACCAGTAGGTAAAAATATTTATTTAAGAATTTCTGCAAAAGGAAGATGACATGGAAACAGTTTGGACATATTTTGGCCACAAGAGCAAGTGCCATTTTTACAATATTTTTGTTTTGTTAATGCAACCAGGTCTGAGTCCTAAATATCATACTCTTCAAAAGTCGTTCCCTGGTGGAGATTGTGTCCTGTTTTATATTTTTACCAAGCATCTTAAAGAATTTTCCCTTGTTGTCCTTCATTAAGTATAGACACTCTTTTTGTCTTCCTATCACCGAATCCCATGAAGTCTTTACCTAAAAGGCTATAATTTTTTTAAACAAGGAGAAAGGAACATTTATATTGATAAAGATCTTTTCTTAGCTTCACCATTTTTGGCTAACCGATCAAACCCTTATCATTAGCTGCTAAACACAATGGATGAATCCAACAAAATCAATAAAGAACCACGTTAAAGAAAAAATTAATTAAATGGTATATCTCAGATATCATTTCTCCTCTCACTCTTCTATGAGAAAATTTAAAGCTTGTAAACAGATTTTTTGAATCGACCACAAAATAATATATGAAATAGGAATAGAAAGCTAAGCAGATAGTTCCGTCCATAATAATGCAATTAGCTCTGCCTGTTAATGACAGAGTAATTTTCCCATATTATCTATTTCTCTATTTTTAATGATGAAATAATGAAATGCAGCACCTGATAATTGGTTTTCAAGAGAGAACCGTCTGTACATATTTTAAGATGATTTATATAAATTATCGTTTTATAATTGCCTTGACATATGTTGGCAGCATGGTCCCATCCCTTTTCCTTAAATCTGTATAATTAAAATCGGTAATTAGCCTTACAAAGTATCCATTGAGGATTATTACTGTAAACTCTTTTGAGGAGCCTACTTGTTATGGGGTTCAACACCCATCATTCTGTAAATAATTGGGACGTATAGGAGCCAATAGTTTTTACAGAGTCAAAACTCTGTGTCTCGCTTTGGAAAATTATTTCTGATTTTAAACCGGTTTCCTTGATACACGAATTTGCGTTGAATGAAACTCCATAAGCAAGTTTCATATTTTCGGTAAAGGCAAATTCCTATTCTGTGTAGGTTTTTAGTGATGAGCATGCAGGGACACCGAGAGCTATCTTAAAGCTTTCTAATCGATGTCTGC
>CM031608.1:52816213-52826696 GCA_018398815.1 Conus ventricosus
ACCCCATCTGGAGTGCTAGTGCGAGTGAATGATTGTAATGTGATAATAATATAAAATAATAAAATAATAATAATAATAATAATATAATATTGTCGAAACTTATTCCTCTTGTGGTCTGGTGGTGTGAGGGATGGAGTGATCGCTCCGTTTCTGATGCGGGGTAACAGGAATGTGTATGTGGTAGTGTAAAAGCGACACTCTGAACTCGCTACCGCCCGACCCTTGAGAGACCTGTCTATCTTTCTTTACGTGTGGTTGGTTGGGTGGGTTCTAGAGTCAGGAGGGAACCCATTGGAGCGGACCGGTTTTGGGGGTGCTGTTGGGGAGTTCCGGTGGTCTGACCTTCGGCGCTTCCGTTCCGCGTTCGTCTCCGTGTGGGTTTTGTTTGTCTAGTCTCTAGAATTCCGTTCGCCCTTTTCTCATTACCTTAGTTTTAGAATATGTACTTGGGTGGAGAAAGAAGGGGTTTTTGAACTCTAGATTAATAGGTCTTGCTTGTGCAGAGTCGTCGATATCAGTGTTTTTACTGATTTAGGATTTTGGTCTGCATTTGCCTGTAACCAAGACGCCGACTGTGTTAGTAAGATAAGTGTAGGCAGGCTTGCCTAGCATTTGGTGCTTTGTTTACAAGGCAAACTTTGACACTTAGTTCCGATACCGTGTTTGCGCGAACTCAGTCTTACATAAGTCTATACACTTCAGTTCACAAAACAAGGAAAGACTTCTTGGTGGTGTGTTAGTTCATTGTTATTACACACTAGGTTGTAGGATCTGTGTTTAGTCTAAGGGGAGTAGCCCTAAGTTGATAGGCTTTCCTCTCCTGTCTAGCGCACACACAAGCAGTTTATTCGCTATCCTATCTAGCTGCTGATGTAGGGCTTTCTTAATTGTTCAACACTAATTTGTGTGACTGTGGTGATTGAATAATAAATTTGTCAGTCGTGTGTTGATAATGGGAGTGTAGCGTCTGCGGATACACATACGTGTCTTTCCAAAGAGCCACTTGCGCCTTTTTCTGTCGCCCCCTCCCCCGTTTCACATTCAGTTACAGAGCAGTGATTTTAGCACGTGGTTCCCGTCTTCGGACTGGATCGTGTTGCACGGGGATTTCGGCGCGCTCATCTGGCCACTGTTTTGATCGAGTCGGTTCTGTCCCGGTGCCCCAGTGACCGTGTTGGTACACGTGCGCTTCCGTGTTTACGTCAGTCGCCGGCCGAATTTAGGTTAGCTGTTTGACCTCGCGGTACGGGTCGTTTAAATTCTATTGTCCGTCCCTGCCTTATGCGTGTTGATTTCTTGTTTTTCTCTTTGGATAAGTTGGTTGCTGGTTGGAGTAACGCGTTGAATTATAAATTATAAACTCACTAACATATAACTCCTGGTCAGAGCACCATTCCATCAACTTACAGAGCAGCTTGGTGTTGCAATACTGCAAGAAATATTGAATTATAAACAAAGCTTGCTCTTATGTCTTAGATCCTCAGCACTTGTGTCTTAAGAGGTTATCTTTTTATATTTTCTACTTTTCACAAGAAAATGTAGCTTGTTTTGCTCTTTCATGGTTTTCTTTTGCTTCTTTGGTTTTTTTTTGAAAACTCAACAAACATACTAGGTATTGCACACCAGCCTTTTCTGGGATAGCATTCTTCTTAAAACCAAAAAGGCAGCAGAGTCAAATTACCACTTTCCGCGGTCACTGAGGAGAAACAATCAGGTTTCGAAATATCGGTATCTGACCAGGAGTTATATGTTAGTGAGTTTCCCTCCCTATTGGAGATTGTCTCCCCCTTGGAGACTATAAGCTTGCTGAAGGCTCATTTTGAGAAGCATTTATTTTATTTTTCCCCCTTCACCCACTCGAGCACATACTGTTAGTTAGGCAGAATTATTTACCACTGCATATATGTATGTTTATCTCCCCCTATTTCTTCAATCTAAGACATAAGAGCAAGCTTTGTTTATAATTCTATATTATATTATTTTAAATTATTAATATATATATATTTGAGAACATGGACCAAATGGAATATCCATATGTCTGTGGAAAGCGTTTCGTGAAGATCCACAGAACAAAGATGGGATGTGTGAAGACTCATCTGAATGAGCAGCAGCGCACTGCATCAGCAGATAAGATGTCGGAAGACCAAGGCCAGGATTTAAACCACAGTGCCAAGGACATCCACGCTGTTGGTTCGGATGAGGAATTTGCAGGCCCTCGATGCCAGGCGCCTGAAACTCAACCTGCCGACGAGCAAACGAAACTGAAGATCGGGAGAAAACTGGATGAGCATGTCCAGAGGGTCATGGGTTCGAATCCCAGCCATGGCTCGTCCCAAGATGGGGAAAAAAGGGCAGCAGAGGGACATCCGGAGTCATGAACCGGGTGTGGCCCAACCCCCCTAGAGTGTCAGGAGATAAGGGGCCGAAACACTTGCTTGAAGGGGGCTTCTCTTCTGAGGACTCTATGCTGCCACGCTCTCCACGAGTTTCTTTAGTATCTACAGATCTGTTTTAAGCTGCTGGGCTCTCGTTAATTCTTTGATTTTTAACAAATGTTGCTCCCAAGGGGTTGAGCACTTTTGAAACTGTTTTAGGCTTAACAGTCTATACTAATATATATATATATATATAATATGGTGAGAACACCACAGAATTATGAACTGTGGTGTGCCTCTATTTGACACCAGGAGCGCAGACACAATCAGCCGTGTCTCCCTGATGAGTCCGATCCAGCAGACGAAAGGCCTAGGAGCAGGCAATACAAATAGATCTGCCTCCAGAAGGGATCACGATGGTTCCCTCGGCAGCTAGTGAAGGGTTTTTCATATTTATAATATATTTCCCCATTTTCTTCAATTTTTTTCTCTCTCTCTAAAATTTCAAATCTTTGCAAAGTCATTATTATAATGACGGAAGAATTGTTAGCCTGCACTTGTTTTCCCCCACTACTTAATTTCGATCATATTATTGTCATATATAATATGTGTGTGTGTGTGTATGTATGCATCACGCCCGTCGCTCCATAC
Source organism: Conus ventricosus (assembly GCA_018398815.1). Taxonomy (NCBI): domain Eukaryota; kingdom Metazoa; phylum Mollusca; class Gastropoda; order Neogastropoda; family Conidae; genus Conus; species Conus ventricosus. Next base: position 52,819,240 of record CM031608.1, read on the forward strand.
CAGACTGTTCTGTCACACCATATGAGCAAACTGAACGAGCATCAAGGGAGCACAATGCGGCGCGGCGCGAACAAGCACCGTGTTCTACTGGGGTTGTCTGCCCACGTTTGAATAGACGGCGCTCAATGATCAGTTTTCCACTTTGTCCCAGACCCATCAGTCACTGACAGTAGCTTCGCTCAGCCGTGACGACGCGTGACTCCAACCATGACCGACCGTGAATAAGTTGCAGTCTGTGGGTCTGTGTAATCCTCTGGGAGTTAGCGCAGAACTGAGGTATTCTTTTGATCAGGAAATAGATTAATTTCCCTGTAAGGGGACCCAATATAACACAAAGTGATAAAACACGGTTCGCTGCTTGATGTGTTATTTGATGAACGGAAAACAGACAATACGGTACACTGTAAAGCAATACATTTATGATATAAAAACAGGCATGGAGCCGTGTTTCAAATCTTTCACGTGTGTGTGTGTGTGTGTGTGTGTGTGTGTGTGTGTGTGTGTGTGTGCGTGTGTGTGTGTGTGTGTGTGTGTGTGCGTGTGTATGTGTGTACGTGAGAGAGAGAGAGACGGCAAGAGAGAGAGAGAGAGAGAGAGAGAGAGAGAGAGAGAGAGAGACAGAGAGAGAGAGAGAGACAGACAGAGTGAGTTAGCCTAATCCGAAAGGTAGTTTCTCCAGAAGCTACGTAGTCACTGTCTGTTAGGAAAATAAATACGATAATGAAACTGTCTCCAGTCATATTTCGTTATTTAGTTGGAATGATAATACCCCCTCCTATCCCCCCTCCCCCACAGACTTGCACATACGCAAGCCCGCGCGCGCTCTCGCGCGCACCCCCACACACATATGCACGCACGCGAGCGCACAAATGAACGCACACACACACACTCTCTCTCTCGCACACACACACACTCTCTCTCTCTCTCTCTCTCTCACACACACACACAGACACACACACACACACACACACACACACACACACACACACACACATACAGAGTACACACACACATACAGAGTACACACAACACACACACACACACACAACACACACACACACACACACACACACACACACACAACACAGACAGTGCACACGCACAATAACAGATTGAGAGAGAGAGACAGACGGAGGCAGAGAGAGAGAGAGAGAGAGAGAGAGAGAGAGAGAGAGAGAGAGAGAGAGAGAGAGAGAGAGAGAGAGAGACGCACACACAAGAGAGAGACGCACACACACGATGAGAGAGAGAGAGAGAGAGAGAGAGAGAGAGAGAGAGAGAGAGAGAGAGAGAGAGAGAGAGAGAGAGAGAGAGAAATAGAGAGAGACACAGAGGCAGTGACAGTCACGAGGCGCTTGCGCACGCACACGCGCACACACACACACACACACACACATATGCACGCGATTGTACAAACTTAATAATACTTCGCTTAAAGTAATGTCAAAAATTTTTGATTCTCAGGTGCAACGTATTCTCTATGGTGCTGAATTGTGGGGACTGGATGCGACCGCTGTTCATATTCAAAAGGTTCATTTGTATGCTGATAAAAAGTTTTTAGGAATCCATATAAAAACACCTAAGGAGTTAGTTTATGAAGATACCGGACGTCATCCTATTCATATCAATTCACGTGTGCAATGTGTTAGATACTGGCTAAAGATATTACGGATGACTGATAACAGGTTACCCTTGAAAACTTATAAAATGTTATTTTGGTTGGATTCACGTGGTAAGACCACATGGGCGTCATGTGTTCGTAAGATACAATTTTTAAACGGCTTTGGATTTGTATGGCTGAACCAGGGTGTGGAAAATGTAAAACACTTTTTGCAAGTATTTCGTCAGACTCGTTGATAACAGATGGCAGCACTGGCATGAACATATTCAGGAAAGTGATAGGTTTTCATCATCTAATAATTTTAAATCGTATAATAATTGCGAAATGTATCTTGCACTTGATACTGACAGACGAATAAAAAATAACATGACGAAGTTCAGATTTGGTGTTTCAGACATTGCAGTGCATCGTCAACTGTATGTTATTTCTAACAGCAGTTTGATATGCCCGCTCTGTCAAAAGGCAAACGACGATGAAGTACACTTTTTGTTCCTCTGCCATGTTCTGAGTGACTTACAGCAGGTATATATTCCATTTAAATATTATGCAAACCCATGTCAGTTTCGTGTCATTCTACTAATGGCGAATGAAAATGAAATTATTGCGAGGAATTTGTGCATATATTTGTATAGAGCTTTCAAGAGACGAGCTGTTATGTTTACCTAATAAGTGTATGAAGGCGCATTATATGAATATCGCTTTATTAGAATGCAGATAATACCTGAGTCAGTGTTATGTTATTGTTATTGCTGCACTCGCCATGCTTTGTTTTGAGTATAATCCCTTTCAGAAGGGCTGTGGCCTATCCTGAAATAAATTGCATTTCATTTCAAGAGAAGAAGAGAGAGAGAGAGGAGGAAAGAGAGAGGAGAGGGAAAGAGACAGAGACAGACACAGAGGCAGTGCAGTGACAGTCACCAAGCGCTTGCGCACGCGCGCGCAAACACACACACACACACACACACACACACACACACACACACACACACACACACACACACACACACACACTGCACGCGCGCGTAGACAAACAGTACATATGATGAGTCTACGAAGCAGCAACATCCGGTACCGCTAATCCAGACTTTTTCCCTTTGTTTCGTGTAACAGTACCTACACCTTGAACAATTTAACTGCCGAATAATCCAGCCGTCGGAATTGATAAACGCACCCAGTTGGATCGTACTACCATTTAGAACTTTGGGGTGGAACAAGCATGCGAAAATTGTAATGAAAAGGACAACACGAGGCATTACTCACAATTTGTGCCTGTACGTATATGCTTTGCTTTCCTCTGCTTTGCTTTGCTGTGCTGTGCTGAACTTTGCCTTGCTTTCTCTCCCTCTCCCCCCTCTCTCTCCTCTCTCTCTCCTCTCTCTGTCTGTCTGTCTGTCTCTCCATCTCTCGCTCTGTCTATGTTCTGCGAAGATCTCTACTTGTGCCCTCGTGTGTCACTAATGTAAGAGTGAACTCCGTAGTCACACCTCCTCGCCACGCTAATGTGGATGTTCTTACAGGGATGGATGGACAGGATGGGGCAGGATGGACATGACAAAGTCATGTTAACGCGGCACGGGCGCGTACAACCGGCGCGATAGCAAAACAAGTACTCGGAAACTCTCTCGAGAGGAACCGCAGGCTAGACCGGTAGGGTAGACGGAGCTCATCAGCCTTGGCAGACAGTCCGTATAGGAGAGGGAAAACTCCGATTCCAAACACGGGTAGATCACTGGAAGCACTGCCTTCACAGACACAAGGAACATAACCTATGATGAGATCTGCGACAGGACTGTCTAGGACACAGCAGGTTAGATCGCCCTCAAAGTAGGGACAACTGACAGGAACGTAGCTAGTGGGAATTTATCCACATGTCCTCCAAAAGAACACAGCTCACTTTAGTACCTAGCATCTGGCTACCGGAAACTAGTCTCTTGCGAACACCACAGATGGTAGCACCAGAGTCACGCAATACAGAACTTAGAGTGCCATTGACAGAACCAGACTCTAAGTGCAACTTCCCTGTGAACTCTCCTGCAGCTAAACAAGCGAATGGGGAGCGAATAATCGAACAAGCAGCAGTAGTGTTTGTCAGCTGAGTTGTCGACGGCAGGCGAACTGCCAACAACAAAGGGGCACTTATCTGGGTGACTAAGATTGCAAATCTTACATGGGTCTCTACCTGACTTCCATGAACATTTGGAAGCCCCATGCCCTGTCTTTTTACATAAAAAACAGACAATTTTGGAAGATTGATTAAATGCATTTTCTGATGAACCTCTATTGACAGAATAGGGGCGAGTGCCACGACCACGGGAACGGTTACCACTGCCTCGATTAGCTGGGATGCTGGGATTCTGAACAACAGGATGGGGGGGGGGGGGGGGGGGGGGGGGGTAAAATACCTGCGACCTCTATCTGACTGACCACGCAATGGGGGTCTATCCGACTGTCCAGAAGTACCATGGGTAACAGAGGCAAAAACATTTTACATCAGCTTTCCTGGAAAGGAGCTTAGTGGGATGGCACGCCTGTATGACTCAGCAGACTTGATCATAGCATGAAATGTTTTTCCATCCTTTTCACAAAGGAAAGCAGTTAAATCCCTAGAAACACATTCTAAAAACTGCTCTCTCAGAATAAGATCAACAAGACCCTGAAAAGATTTCTCAATCTTGGACAACAAAATCCAACGATCAAGAAGGCGTCTAAGCTCCACTGAAAAAGTTTCAAAGGGTTCATCTGCACTAGGTTTTGACTCACGAAAACGTTTACGAAAACCATCTGGAGTACGCTGAAATTTCTTCAACAAACTTTCTTTCAACGGCTCATAAGAAACCACATTATTTTCTGCCAAACTGTGATAAAGCGTGAAAGCTGAACCTTCAAGTAATGCAGAGATATAAGTGACCCATACACTTTTTGACCAGCCTAGACAGCGAGCATGGGTTTCGAACCTGAACAGATAACTGTCAATGTCGTCTGTTCTTTCTTTAAAGGGAGGCAATTTGGGAAAGGTTATCGAGGGGCGTTAGACCTGGGTACGCTAGTACTTTGACTTTGTCCTCACCTGAAACTACTCCTTCACGAGAAATTTCTAACTGAATTCTTATAAATTTCCTCTGTCTCTTGTGCTCTTTTGGTTTCCTCTATCTCTTGTGCTCTTTTAGTTTCTTCTATCTCTTTTTGCTCTAATCTTTTAGTTTCTTTTAGCTCTTTTTGTTCTAATCTTTTAGTTTCTTCTTGCATTTGTTTCACTGTCGTTCTTTCTTTGTCTAAATCTTGTATAGTACATTTATCAACATAGTCTAACAAAGTCTGTCCTTCAAGACCAAATCTTTTACCACGCTGCAAGTATTTGGTAAAAATCTCATCTTCATCCATAGAAGTCATGTTGAAGGACTAAGTCAGTAGATCCAATACTATGTCAATATCTTTCGAAACGACGGTTAATTTTTGTTTTGTTTTTACAAAAACATTTAACTCTTTCACACTTAAAAAAAACTACGACTAATTTTGAAAGGGAACGAAACGATAGTAATACTGAATAGAAGACTATGGGGTATGGGGAAAAGTAATCAATGCGAATAATTAACAGTAATAATAAATAAACATATGCACAATGAATCAATCAGCAATAATTCAATAAATAAATGTATGCACTAATGAATGAACATATGCAGCAACATATGCATCAATGAATCAATAGCATAAATCAATTAGAAATTAATAATAAACATGTACATCAATTAATATAATATTGTAGGTTTTTTAATTATTTTTAAAATGGCACAGGCAGCCAACCATATAAACATTCAAGAGAAAGAATTCTAAGAATGCTATAGGAGCAACACAATCCCAAGTGAAAAGGTAGAAATAGAAGCAATCAGAAGGGTAACAAAAGATAATCAAACTAAAGCCCGCAGAAGATAAAGAACTAGGCCCTCGTATCTCCAGAAACTATACAAAGATATACCCCGTTACACTGGAGACGGGAAACCAACCTAACCAGAAACAGTCATTAAACAACACAAAACAATCGATTCTCTCAAAAGGAAAGTCTGTAAATGTGTCCTAACTTAATAACTGGGGACACTACAAGGGGTTACAAAGGAAATCATAACCCTAGCACAATTTCGAAGGTAAATGGAAAAGTTCTACGGGGTCACCAGATGTTACGGATGGAATGGGTCGTATCTGCGGGTATCTGACTGTCTGACTCTCACACAGAAAATTCTGGATGCGTGCACGACTTTTCAGATACACACCCACCCACTCGCCCGAACATTGACAGCCAGGCAACAAACAACGTTTTTTCTGTTTTATGCTGCCCGAGCCATTGACAAACATACATATATAAACACGTCAATAATACAGCATGCCAACCACAGGGCGTACAATAAACAATATATATATATATCTTCATCCATCTGAAGCGAGGTTATCTGTACACAGACCTGTATTCCAAACCTACAGATGCTCGTACATACTTGGCTCATTCATCTGCCACCCTTACCATACCATCAAAAACATTCCTTATGCCAGTTCCTGCGCCTCCGCCGCCTCTGTTCTGACATGCCAACCTTCCAGTCTCGTTGCCAGGATATGGAACGTGATTTCATCCAGCGAGGATACAGCCCAAAGCCAAAGCCAGCCATGTTCCCCGACACGAGACTCTCAGCTATAAGACGGAAGACACGCAACACAACCGAGTTCCATTCATCATCCCTCGCAACCCCTCTAATCCCCCATTCCGTTCTTGGTTTGCAGAACTCCAACCTCTTCTCCGCACGAGCCAGAACACGCGGAAGGCTATGCCTTTCCCACCCATACTAGCCGAAAGAAAATCGCGGTCTTTGAGAAATCTGCTCATGCCATCAGCTCTACCGATTCCAGATGACATCTATGCTGGATGCTTCAAATGTACAGCTGAACACTGTGTGGTTTGTGAATACCATCTAGTTGAGAGCAGAACATTTAGAAGTATGCAGACAGGAGAGACATTTACCATCCGTCATCGACTGTCCTGTGACAGCAGCAATATCGTCTACATGCTGTACTGCACCAACTGTCGGAGTACACAGTACATGGGTGAAACTATGCTGACACTGAAAGATCGCTTCTATCTGCACAGGTCTAACATCAAGTTGAACAAAGGTGCATGTATTCATGTCAATCATTTCAACTTACCTGAACACTCTCTGAAGAACATGAGATGCATTGTGGTGGAAAAGGTCCACAGCCTGAACAAAACCGCAAGACAGAGAAGAGAAGATTTCTGGAAGAATAAACTAAGACAGTTTATCCTTTGGGACTCGACGGCCTTGATTCCGATGGACACTGATTTGCAGAGTGGAGACGGGAGTCTTGGTTAACTTATGGGAGGGGTGGGGCATGATGTGGTTGGGTGGAATTCTTTATGTGTTTGTGTAGATACAGTAAAAGAAAACATGTTTCCACCTAGCAGACAAAAACAATGCAAAAGTCACATATTAAAACAAGCAATGAAATAATGCCAGACGAACATCTAAAAAGAGGGGAGAAACACTAACTATAAAAGACCCTAAGTAAAATATGACAAATGAATATATTATAAAAAAAAAACTGGATAGAAGCTTAGTGGGGATAATTTTGAAAAGACAAGAAAAAGAACAAGACAGAGAAAAGTGAGATAGCAAACAGGAAGACGTAGAGAAGAAGCCCTCTTGGCAGCACCCTAATGACGACTACCACCGTGTCCTGGAGACGGAGAACCTACCTATGGAACAGGGCAAGAGACAAAAACAATAACAATTACCTATGATAATCAATATTGAAACAAAATAAAATGCGACGGGGG
>CM031608.1:52832696-52865196 GCA_018398815.1 Conus ventricosus
TAGATATGAACCAAAGGTGAATCGATCAGCTGAACAAAATATGGAACAGCAAGAAATTCTCCCTTGGAATCAAACTGAAATCTTATAACTCCAGTGTGATTCCAACGCGTTTATATGGCTGTGAAATCTGGCAACTGAAGACCATCCAGGAGACGAAACTCGACACCTTTGATACGTACTTAGTACCTACGTAAGATCTTAGGCACCAAATGGTCAGACTTTATACCAAATGAAGACGTCAGGGAGACGTCCAAACAGCTCCCCGTGTTAACCATCGTCTGCAGATGGCGCCTCCACTGGCTAGGTCATGTCTTGAGATTACCCTCTTTAAGACTTGCAAACCAGGCCATTAAATGGACCCCAGCAGGCCAGAGAAAAAGAGGGCGACCCAGGATGAACTGGTGACAGACAGTGGAGCGAGACCTCGGACTCGTTGACAGAGGATGGAGTGACACCAGCAAACTGGCTGAAGACCGTGCACAGTGGAGTGCCTTGACTGCCTCATGCGTCGCAAGACGCTGGAGCATCTAAGTCTAAGTAGAGTCAAATGTGAACTATAGCTGAAGCCTAATTTCAACACCTGACTTTAATACGTTGTTAATGAACACACACAAATGACAGAGGCAGAGATGACTTAGGTCATTAACGAAACAAACGGCAACCACTTGTAAACAGTCTGTTGCAATATTAATGTTGGCATTGGCTGAAAGGAAGCTTCAGTTTTAGTTTCATCAAGGAGGCGTCACTGCGTGCGGGCTGGTCCATATACGCTGCACCGCATCCGCTAAGTTTTGAGACCACACTGCGCATGATTTTAAGCTGATGGATAAATGAATTAATAACAAAGATGAGGGAATTTAAGAAGAGGGTCTCGTGGCGATGTCTGACCTACGCATTGGCCCAACGTGCTGGTCAGACGTTGAGTGCCTACCTAACCTTGCTTGTGCCTTTTTTATCATTGTATTTGTGTGTAGTGACATTTTCTCCTTTCTGCTGACTTTACTTTATGGAGGACATGTGTTGTGCCCTTAGGTCCTCCCAGAGCCCCCCACCCCTCCCCCATGCTTGAAAGGACGCAAAAGAGTTTTCTCTTGATTATTTTTGTGTCTGTTTCAATGGCAGGAAACTGGTGAGGGGGACATGTACCTCTGTCTCTCTCTCTGTCCCTCTCTCTCTGTCTCTGTCTGTCTCGCTCTCTCTCTGTCTCTCTCTCTCTGTCTCTCTCTCTCTCTCTGTTCTCTCTCTCTCTCTCTCCTCTCTCTCTCTCTCTCTCTTCCTCTCTCTCTCTCTCTCTCTCTCTTCTCTCTTTCTCTTCACCTTCATTCTAATAGCAAAGGCGAATCCAAGCATGGTTTGAAAAAAAAAATCCGCTTTTCACAAGTCGCCCAACAATACGTGCAGAGGGGAGAGGGGAATGCTTCCTTTAAGAGATACGGAGACATCCAAAAGCGGAGACACCTGGACAACAAGGAGAGATGGACATCATCTGAAAGAGAAAGACGAATCTTAAGAAATAAGTGAACGCCGCTTCAGATGCTGAGGAGGAGGGGGGAGGGGGTAGGTCTGGGAGGACCTGAAAGCACCACACATGTCCACAAAGCAAAGTCAACAGAAAGGAAAACATGCAAGATTGCTTCTTAAGAGGCTCTTTCCAATTAGCCAGGAAGTTGTTTGAGCAGCCAGAATCAGGGACACCCACTGCAGGCAACGACACGGCTACACGGCATCTCAGGAAGACACACTCCGACCCTCAGAACGAAGCATCACTTGTAATCCAAGGATTTATGCGGCCTACAGCGCTACAGGAAAAAGTTCAACGACAAGCCCCCATCGGTGGATGTGATGAAGAAAGTGGTGTAAAAAGCTAGAGCCAAATCTTTACCTGAACCCGATGGAATACTTCAGCTGCTTCAGAAGAAATGTCCTAGTGTTGTTGAGAGGCACTACAAAGTTATAAGATCAGCACGGAGATACTTGAAGATCACTGATCAATAGATAGTAGCTGATGGGATGTTCATTCCTAAAAAAGCAAAACTCAAGTCAAATCAACCAGTTTAGACCAATATTATTTCTGCATGTAGAGTTGAACATCTTCGTCATGGCGGCCAGGTTGCCTCCTTTCTGGAATAACAAATCCAAGTGCTCACAAACAACGAGTGCTTGGATTTGTCAGTCCACAAAGGAGACCTCCTTTCTACATCGTCATCGTCGTTTTTGACAGACTCCAATTAACTTTGTTGGCTACATTACAAGTACCTACCACTTAAAAAGAGTAGATAGAGTTCTTGCCTGTCAAGGTGTATTTTCTATCACGACATCGTAAATGGAAGTTATGGAATCACCATAAAACTTTGAATACTAAGAGGCAGAACTAATATAACTCATTTCATAAAGATATTTGGTTATACACATGTGCATAATGGGTTAAACACATCATTAGGCTGAAGTGATCTTGTTTTTTTCCCCTTCAGATCCCCGGCATTGACTGTGGCGAAAGGGACACAGAATACAGGTTCATAGAGGACACTCGCCTCCCACCATCATTTCTACAGGCATTCCTTGCTGAAATACAGTGAACTTCTAGCACATGAATACATACACAGGAGACCCACTCTCCTTTCCTCCCCCCCCCCCCCCTCTCTCTCTCTCTCTCTCTCACACACACACACACACACACACACACACACACACACACACACACACACACACACACACACACACACACACACACACACACACACACAAATGCTAGCCTGCAGGCGTGCTCATTTTTAGGGCTTCAGAACTACAGCGTTTAAATCGATCATTGGCAGAATGCAGGCTGGTGATGGCTAGCTTAACAGAAGTATTACCATGAGATGTCCATACAGGCAAAAGAAGGGCTTTTTTCTCATATCAACTATAACTGCAACGTATTCAGTACTATTCGGACTTCTTGTAGTCTTAAACATTTTAGACCAGGGTAGTTCCTACATTACCCATTTCTCTTCCTGTCATTAGCATGGTCCCAAGCCCTGGTGCGGTCCTCTCTCCCTTTGTTCATTCCATCCCTTGTCACGTGAAATGATTTTGATACAGACTTTAAACTGATCCGACTTAACCACCCTATATTTTGCTTTTTCACCATCACTACATTTCATTCAAACTCCTCCCATCTCCCTCCCTCCCCCCCCCCCCCTCTCTCTCTTAATCGCACTATGTACGACCATAGTTCACTCACTCTCGTTCCCGATCTCCTCAGTAGCTATCCACCACTGAAGTTTTCTTAATGATGGAGGAGGTCTTTCTCCCTGCAGGATGCCAGAGTTAAAAACGAGCACTAGACAGGATCCCATCTTATCCAAATCACCCAAGGGAAAAATCCCTTGCCTCAACGCAGTGGCGTTTTCCTAGCTTCTCACATCCCTGGATCTCTCTGTGCTGGTATGCACAGAACGGCTAGCTACGTTGAAAACTAATTTGTGAGACATTCCCGTAGGCTGCAGCACAGTTCAAGCAATACTGACTGCAGATAAAATTGCTCTTGACTGAATGTTGGGTCCTCAAGGGGAACAGAGATGGTAGAGGGAGAAGATAGATCAGGGCGGGCAGATAAATTTGGAGGTGGAAATAGCGGGGAAGGAGTTTTTGTTTCATAAAACTCTGTGTGTGTGTGTGTGTGTGTGTGTGTGTGTGTGTGTGTGTGTGTGTGTGTGTGTGTGTGTTGTGTCCGACAGACAGAGCTTGACATTTTCAACAAAATCGATAACGTGATGTCCTATGGGACCTGCGGAATGATTCTACAATCAATACCACCCATGTTATTGGGATGAAAAATGAGAGATAAACAAATGCAAACCTGAGGAAGACGAAACATATTGACTCCTTTGCACCCCCCCCCCCCCTCCCATTATACCCAGATGGCCTTTTCACACCTCTCCCTATCTATTTCCCCTCTCACCACCCCACCACTTAATTCCGAAGAAATCGATAACAAATGATAAATGTCTTTCATAAAGTGCGAAACGAACTGGGACCACAATCAGCGAGTATCCTCGACGGCAAACCGACCTGACAGAAAACAGAAAGCAGAGCTTCTGCAACAGTCACAATGTCAATACGTTTGAGCGGAATGGCTTCCGGATAACGAGTAGCAATGTCCACAACAGAAAGGATATACCGATGGCCTGAAGACAAAGGCTCTAATGGACCAACGAGATCCATGGCAACTTTCTCGAGAGGGTACCGATACAAGCGGCATTTTGTGCAACGGCACACAAAGTACGCGATTACGGGCAATTGTGTTTTGACAAATGTCACACGACTGGCAATCGTCAGCTACTGAATTCGAAACTGAAGGCCAGGAACTCGAAGAGAGAACGCGCTGTAGTGTTCGCTAAACACCACAATAACCGGCATGAACAGAATCGTGCATGGTATGAAGAACAACGTCACGGACGTCTTTGGGAACAACTTGTTTGACCATGTCACCGTCCTTAGGGTAGAGGCGGTACAAAATGTCACGGTCAACTACGTAAGTAGATATGAGGGTCAAGGAATGTCATTGACAACAGCGTCACACAAGTGAGTTAGTGAGTCGTCATGTCTCTGCATAGTCACAAGTTCGCTCGGAGTTAACCGAAACACAAACAAGTCGGGGACAGCTAATTTGAAACTTTGCTTTCCAACTTACTCTGTTGGCGAGTACTGACAGCACATGGTACAAAGAACCACCTGACCAAGAAGAACTGACACCAGGTCAAAAGAATAAAATCTGTGACAGGATTATCGATCACACAGGCCTTGACCCGACATCAACCAAAGCCAAAGGAAAGCCTTCGATCTGACCACCAAATGAACGACACTTTTGGGACTCACCAGTAAACTGACTATCCCGAATAAAAGAACGGCGTACACCAGCAGTAGTACAACCAGTATCCCAGAGAAGTGTAGAGTCAAAGCAATTAACAGAACATTTCTCTATCAAGAGACCGTCTGTGAGAACATGAGAAACCATAGAATGTTCACCATTCCTTTTGACCTGAGTCTCGGAAACCTGGGCAGTGGCAGACGGCTAAGAAAAAATGATGACACTCAGAACGAACATGGAACTGACAACCACAGTGCCAACAAAAAAGATTTCTTTGGATGTTTTTGTAAACATTCTGACCAAAACCAGAACCACGGCCACTGCCGAAACTTCCTTGACCACGACACAGTAACTAAGACCGATTGTCAAATAAAGCAGCTCTCTGTACTGGACCGAAATTTGAAGACGGCTCAAAATGCTGTTGACGCTGGTAACCCTGGTTACCTGAACTATAACCAAACGAATTTTTATACTCGGAAATTTGAGCTCCCCGTTTATTTCCAAAACCACGGAATGGTTGGAAGCCGGACAAAACACTGGCCTGAAACACATAATCTGACGGTTTCTTTGCAAAATGTTTTTTTCCGGATGAGCAGATTTGTAATGGTCGGCCAAACGACACATCTATTCCGCTCTTCCAAGTTGAACGTTCTTTTAAAAAATGGCCCAGTCTTTGGAAACACTTAGTAAAAGTTATTCACGCAGAACCAAATCACGGAGAGCATGAAAACATTTGTCCGTATCAGACAACTCAAACCCATCGATCCAAAAAAATGGGCAGTCCGAATAAACAATGCAGAAAAAGATTTGATTTTTTGCCGGGCGTTCCGAACGAAACTTTTCTCGGAAACCCTCGGCAGTACATTGAAAACACTTTATCAGTTCCGACATGAAATTGTCCCAAGTGAGAGACTCTTTCGAGCGAATGATAAAAGGTAAGCGCGTTACCCTTAAACAACGATGTGATGTACAGAACCCATTTTTTCCTTGGACCAACTGCATGTTGATGCATGCCTTTCAAATCGATACAAAAACGCATCAATCTCGTCCTTATTTTCGTAAAAAAATCGGGAGTCTGGGGATATAAGGCGATTTAGACTGAAAAATTTCAGATATAAACTGTCAAGCTGAGATTCATTGAGGTCAAAACCTGAAACAGTAGGTTGCTCCAACCTAACCTGCATTGAAGTTCTTGGATTTCAAGTTCCTGGGCTTTCAGATATAGAACTGTCAAGCTGAGAATTCATTGAGGTCAAAACCTGAAACAGTAGGTTGCTCCAACCTAACCTGCATTGAAGTTCTTGGATTTCAAGTTCCTGGGCTCTCTTTTGATGTTCAGTTCTTTGGCGTTTTTAACTGTTGTTCCTGATTTTTTCGCTTTGTTCCATCTCAAGTTCCAACTCTCTTAACTTATGGGTTTGTGTCTTCTCTTCCTGTCTAATCCTTGCTTCTTGTTTTAACTTTAAAGCTTGCTCAGCCTCTTGGTTCTTTAATGCTAGAGCATGTGCTCGCTTTTTTTCTTTCCTCTCTCTCTTTTTATTTAATTGAACTTCCGACTCTTTTTATTCTTTTTTCCTTCTCTTTCAAGTTTACTTCCAATTGCCCTCACAGCAAGAACATGCTGTCTTTCTTTTTCATTTTCCTCTCTCTCTCTCTCTCTCTCTCTCTCTCTCCACTCTCTCCTCTCTCTCTCACTCTCTCTCTCTCTTCACTTCTCTCTCTCTCTCCTCTCTCCTCTCTCCCCTCCCTCCCTCCTCTCTCTCTCTCTCGAGCACGCTCTGCCCTATTTTCACGCTGTTGTACATAATTAGCCAATTTCTCACTATCAAAACCCAGTTGACGGCCTTGAGCCGTATGTGCTTCAAAGGACGACATACTGATTGAAAATCAAATAGAAACTTGAGATTAAAAAAAACATAAATGGTAGTAATAAAGCTTGACATGAATAAAAAATTTCCGTATAATACAGTAAATACCAGAGACAAAACAAAATCAGTAAGCAAAACCAAAGTGGGGTTCAAACTGAAATGTTTCCCGTAAGAAAACAAAACAAAACAAACAAACAAACAAACAAACAAAACAAAAACGAAATGCAGACTGGATTAACAAAGGTAAACACTGGACACGGCAAAGCAATTAAACAGCAAATTAACAAACATGAGTAAGTAAATATAAAGGAGTGAACACTATTCGCTTAGAAATGATACCCGAGGAATACAGTAAAAGAAAACATGTTTTCCACCTAGCAGACAAAAACAAATGCAAAAGTCACATATTAAAACAAGCAATGAAATAATGCCAGACGAACATCTAAAAAGAGGGAGAGAACACTAACTATATAAAGACCCTAAGTAAAATATGACAAATGAATATATTATAAAAAAAAAACTGGATAGAAGCTTAGTGGGGATAATTTTGAAAAGACAAGAAAAAGAACAAGACAGAGAAAAGTGAAATAGCAAACAGGAAGACGTAGAGAAAGAAGCCCTCTTGGCAGCACCCTAATGACGACTACCACCCGTGTCCTGGAGACGGAGAACCTACCTATGGAACAGGGCAAGAGACAAAAAACAATAACAATTACCTATGATAATCAATATTGAAACAAATTAAATGCGACGGGGGCGTTTTTTCTACGGCTCCAGTCCCCTACAGTTATCATGACTGGTGTCAAAATGTTTCTTGGAGTGTCCTAAACACGAATCTAAAATGTTTCCATCAAAAAGTTGGGATGCACAGGAGTTACAGCCCTTGGCGTAATGGTACCCTCTAACACACTCACTTGCAGTGGGGTTCGGTAGCAACATCCATAGATGGTTAGTTTTGATGAGATCAGGGATTTAAGTACTGCTACTCTGCCGAGAGGTGTTATCTGCCTTTTTAGCCAAGTTCTGTACAATGTTTTTATCTCTGCAAATTTTTCTTCGAGATTCATAGTTTCACAATTTTTTTAAATCACTCGTAAACCAGATACCCAAAATTTTAAATTTAGGAGGGTTCCATTTCATATTTAATCACCCTCCCCAATCCCACAGCCACGCAGCCACTGCCTGTGTAACATTGGCTTCTGGACAGAGTACAATTTCAGAATTAAAAAAAAGGTAATGAGAACTGAAATCATTTTAAACCAACCATTTGCAATTGAAAACCATTGTGATAAACATCAACAACAGCAACACAATGATACCAGCAGCAACAACAACGAAAAAGATAGCTACAACAATAACAATCATCATCATCATCTTCATCACCATCATCACCATTCACATTACAATAGTTCTTGTCAAAATGGCGGCGGTGTTAAATTTTACTACTAAACCAACCATAATCATTCATTGTAAAAACATCATATATACAAATCATCTATCAGCAATATTCATATTTACTAGAAACAGATTTTAAAAGAAACAAAAAGAAATTGTTAAAGGGAAGACGAATGGAAAGAAGAGAGGAGAGAGAGAGAGAGAGAGGAGAGAGAGAGAGAGAGAGAGAGAGAGAGAGAGAGGAGAGAAGAGAGAATATTTTTCAAGCTAACGATCTACAAAACATAGATCATCGCGCCCACACAGTGCATACTCTGCGTACACCGTTTAACATTCACAACAGGCTACAAGTAACAAAAATTCCAGTTTCCATTTGACATGGTCATAGTTCTGTGGGAATAATGTAGAGCCAGACAGAAATAGAGATCGGAGAAAGACAAATATCAAACTAAAGGTTGATTTGTCCAAAAGTAACATTATTGTTTTTCGAAAGGGTGTTTATTGAGTGCAAGAGAAAGGTGGTTTTATGATTGCATCCCCATGCCTGTTGTGAATGCTTATATGTATTTGGGTATATTTTTCTCTACACGTCTGAGTTTTGTTAGTGCGTGCAAGGATCTTGCAAGCAGGGCGAAAATTTGTTGCTCAGTATCATTAAAAAGCTGTATATCCTCAACAATACCTCTTTGTATGTTTTTATCAAGTTGTTTGACAGTCAAATTCAACCAACTGTACAGTATGGGTCTGAGAATTGTGGGGTCATACAGTGCTGCCGTATATTGTGAATCTGTGCACCTATTCGCATTAAAAAGGTTTTTTGGGTGTAGACAGTGCCTACTGGTCTTATTTAAGGTGAGACTAATAGATTCCCCTTGTACATATATTCAGCAGTTTAAATGCATCCGTTATTGGCTGAGTTTACTTTACATGCAGGAGCACAGATTGCCACGCAAAGCTTATAACATGTTATATGATCTCGATGCTAGAGGGAAAAAACAACTGGATAAAGTAAAGTACGTATTTGTTCCTTTGAATATGTCTTAAATAAATGTTAGCGAACCGCCCAGAGAACGTGGACAAACGAGTCACAAGACAAAACACAACGTGTTTCGACCTCTTAGGTCTTCGTCAGGTGAAGTATAAACGAATAAAACAACGAGAATTCACTTAGCTTTGATCGCATCAGATCGTTCAGGTTCAGCGCAAGGAAGAAGGCGTTCAACGCCTTCTTCCTTGCGCTGAACCCTGAACGATCTGATGCGATCAAAGCTAAGTGAATTCTCGTTGTTTTATTCGTTATACTTCACCTGACGAAGACCTAAGAGGTCGAAACGCGTTGTGTTTTGTCTTGTGACTCGTTTGTCCACGTTCTCTGGGCGGTTCGCTAACATTTATTTAAGATTTGTTTAGATTTCCGCCTGCAGTCGTCTCGCTTTGCAACTAGATCTTTGAATATGGTTTTGGTTTGCATGTTTAAATCAAGGTGTTGGCAATGTTAAGCAATTCATACGTTGCTTTCGTCAACAATTGATTGACTGCTCTTGGCAAAGATGGTCAAATCATGTGCAATATAGTGAAAGGTTTGATTTCAATGGACATGTTTACAATTTCATGATTTGAAACCTTATTTAACTTTAGAAATGGACAGACACTTAAAGTATGTCATGACCAAATTCAGATTTGGAATATCAGAATTGGCAGTTCATAAGTTAAGATACAAAACCACTGTTGATGACAATGATCTGCTGTGCCCACTTTGTAAAGACTCTCAGGAAAATGAAATCCATTTTGTTCTTTGCTGTTCAGCCTTAAGGAATATTAGAACTGAATTAATTCAGCCAAAGTTTTTATAGACAACCTTTCCTGTTTTCAATTGACTATATGATGTCATCAACTTCAACAGACGTTGTTCTAAAGTTGTCCTTGTTTCTATACAAGGCATTTAAATTTAGAGAAATGCCTCTTGAAGTTCTAATTAATTGTGTTTGATTTGTTATACTCATGTGTATTTGTTTCATACGTTATAGTATGTTCACCCACCCCTTCATAATGGGCCAAGGCCTATATGAATAAAACATCCGAATCTCTCTCTCTCTTCTCTCTCTCTCTCTCCTCTCTCTCTCTCTTCTCTCTCTCTCTCTCTCTCTCTCTCTCTCTCTCTCTCTCTCTTGTTATTCGGAGTTTGTTCTTTGACAATGCTTGGAAACTAAGAGCTGAACATCTGGCATGGTTATCTTAAAATGTAATCTATATGGTGGCCACCTTATATCATTTATGTTTTACTCTGGTTTGGTGGTCTTCACAGTAAACGTATCTCTTTCCCTCTCATTCACCCCCCACCACCCCCTCTCTCTCTCTCTTTGTCGCACGCTCTCTCTCTCTCTCCCCTACCCCCTACAGGTACTCATGCTCAGGCAATGAAGCTTTCCTGTAAATGTTCATTTAACATATCGAAAACATGCTATTCCAAGTCAAAATGTTTCACAACTTAAACAAAACTATCTGATTTTGCTTTGGAATATTTCACCTTAAAATCAGCTACCCTATTTTGAAAATTCTAGGACGAATGTTCTCTCTCTCTCTCTCTCTCCTCCCTCTCTCCTCTCTCTCTCTCTCTCTCTCTCTCCTCTCTCTCTCTCTCTCTCTCTCCTCTCTCTTCCTCTCTCTCTCTCTCTCTCTCTCTCTCTCTCTCTCTCTCTCTCTCTCTCTCAATATACGTGGGTGTCATGTGTAAGAGAATATTATTTCAGAATGGATTTTGAATAGTATGCTCGAACCAACGAGTAGAAAATGTTAATGTGTTTTTGCGTTAATTTCGCAAAGAACTTATAGACTGCAGACAGCAGAACTGGAATGCACATGTTCAAGACAGTGACCGATTTTCTTAGTATAGAACAGTTAAAACAGGAGCTGTGAAAAGTATGTTGTTATCAATATGACCGATATCCTAAATATAATTTAACAAAATTTAGAATCGGTTTAACGAACAATTTATTCGTTGTGACAGACATAACAAAGCTTCAGTAATTATTTGATATGCCCATTGTGCAAAAATGTAAAGGAAGATGAAGTACATGTTCTGTTCTGCTGTCCCAGACTCTGCGATCTTAGGCAAAAGTACATTTCGCGGGAGTTTCATGCCAACCATGTTTATTCCCTGTGGCATTACTGATGACAAGCAATAACAGCAACGTACTGAAGAATTTAGCTTGTATCAGTACAAAGCCTTTAAAAGACGTGCTGATGCTGTTAAAGAATCTGAACACGACTATCGAAGCATATGCCTATGACACTCTCTCATTACAGACGTTACAACTTTATTCACATTGTTTTGAGTGTCTCATGAAAAAATGAAAAAAAAAAAATAGAAATAGAGTTTGTTTCTTACCGCCAATGACATTGACAAAGCACATGACAAGACACGCACGATGCATTTCAACCACTTGGGTCTTCTTCAGGCGAAAAAATAAATCACATTTAACATTTGGGACAGTACAAACAAAGAACGAAAAACGAAAAAAAAAAACGAAAAATGACTCATCTGTTGTTGTCCATGTGGTGGGGAAATAGCCGGTAGGCGGAAATGACATGGGGATTATGGGAGAGGAAAAGGAGGGGGGGGGGGGGGGTTGCGTAGGGGGTTGGAGGGGTGTGTGTGTGTGATATGATAGGGTTGTGTGTCTAGTTCATTGGGATGGTGTGATATCTTTGTGGACGGTTGTGGTAATGGTGGATTGATAATAATGGTAAGGGGGAAAAAGGGAGGGGGGGGGTGGGGGGGGTGGGGGGGTGGGGGGCCTGAGGAAAAAAAAGGGTTAGGTGAATAAATAAATGATTCGTTGGGTGATGAAAGAGGTAGTGGAGTATGCTGGGTAGTTGTGAAGGTGTGGGTATGGGTGGGAGGAAGGGGTGAATAAATGGGTGTATGGTTGAGGGTGTGGGGGGGGGTGGGGGGGTGAGGTGGAAAAAATTGGGGGGGGGGGGAGGAGGGAATGTGTTTGTGGGGGGGGGGGGGGGGGGGGGGGAAGGGGGGCAAAAAGGGGGGAGCTCATATTTTCCCTTCCCTTTTGGGGGGGGGGGGTGGGGGTGGGGGTTATTTAAAATTTTTGTTGTTTAAAAAAAAATGAACAATGCTGTGGGTTGATGTTAATTGCAATGGTGATTTAATGTGTTGGCATCCCAAAATTTTGATTTTTTGTTGAAAAGAAGTTTGCAGTGATCAAAAGAAGGGAAAAGGGTTTCTTTTGTTGCCACACACCCCACAACACACACCAAAACAACACACACACACACACACAACCACACAAACACTAAAAGGGGGGGGGGGAGGGGGAAACCCAAAAAAAAACTTTTTTTCGGGGTGAAATTTTAAAACATGTGATCTAGTGAGGGCTAAATTTTGGGAGTTTTTACAAAAAAATTTAATCACACTTTCACTCAAAAAATCAGTCCTTTATAAAGGGGATGTTTATAAAGAAAACAATGGTAGTGTAGGGGAAAAGAGTCTTTCCGTTCCCCTTTGGGGAAAAATGGTGGAAAAGGGGACTGGAAGGGTTTTTTGTACGGTGGGAAAGGGTCTCCAAATTTGGGCAATAAAGTTTTGCACTCATCGGTGTGTTGGAGGCCCGGATTGTTTTTTTTGGTGTTGTTGGGGATGTTTTCCCCGTCATTTGGGGTTTCATGGAAAATTAAAGACCCCCCGGGGGGGAGTATTGGGAGGATGTGATGTCCGTTCGGGGTGCCGGTTTCAGTATCACAATTTGGGGGTCTTCCCACCCAAGTAAAAGAAGAAGAAGGGCCACATTGTGATACTGGAAATGGGCCTCCCGCTGGGATGTAGAAAAAATTTGTTTTTAGGGAAAATTTGGTTAAAAAGGCCCTGAAGTGTGAGCGTCACTTCCCCCCTCGAAGAGGAACGGAGCAATTTAGTAATAAAAAACCCCCCAAATCATTTTAAGTGAAATTGTTTCTGTGTTTTGCATGTTCGGAAGTTTCTTTGGTTTTTCAGAAGTGGGAACAAAAACCCGCAAAACCCCAGAATGAGAACCCGGGGCAAGTTGAATTTAAAGGGAGGTGAAATTTTTGGGCATTTGGTAATAAAGGGTGGCAGAGTGGGGAAAGCGAAATTTTCTTAAAAATGCTTTCGGGACTCCGACAGGAACATCAAATTTGCTGTGGTTTGTGGTAGATACACTGCACCCCAAAAACCCTGGAAGGTTTGGCAAACCACAACCGCTTTCGTTTTTAAGGGAATGTTGTGAGAAAAAAGGGGGATTTGGGAAACAGAATTTGAAAATCTTCATTGAAGCTGCATTTGGGGGACAAGAAAGTTTGCCGCGTGCTAATTTTTGCTCAATTTAGCCCGGGAAAAGGGGGCCCTAGGAAGAAAAAAAAAATTTTACCCCGCTGGCCCAAAAAAGAAAAGCGATAATTTAAGTTTACACAAGTGCAGGAATACCCTGAGAGTGTTGCCATCCTGGAAAAGGAAGGGTTTCCCGGAGCTTTGAAATCCCATTTACAAATTTTCATATAGGGGGACACCCAAATTTAATGTCGGTAAACCCGCAGGCCCGGTGAACCAGTCCAAAGCTTCATCACCCTCTTAAAAATTTTCCCTTTCCCACCCTGTGGTTCGAACACGTCAAAAATCCTTTTATCCCAGACGGGGTCGTTGTGGGGTAGATCGGTCATTTCGCAAAAATTTGAAAGAGAGAGGGCCCCACTCTACACAAGGGGATTTCAATTTTGTCAGATAATGAAAAAGGAGAGGAACCAGTGAACAAGTGGGCCCGGAAAAAAAAGGGAAATCGTGCCATCGCACAAAAAAGCAAGGTGTAACATTCCCAAACGTGGAAGAAAGTGCATTTCTGTGGCTTTTTCATGCACCCCGAAAAGAAGCATGCCCCGGGAAAATGGAAAAAAAAAGTGCACCTCTGTTCCAAAAAAATGGGAAACTTTGCAAAAGTCTGCAAAATCTACTCAAGAAGGAGAGTCATCAAAAATTTTGAATGCTGTATCGACGACGGCAGTGAATTCGCAATGGAAAATGAAGAAGGGTGGGAAGTAACCCCGGTCTCTCACATACTTGAGAAAGAAACGAAATACATGCCCCAGAATCAATCAAAAGAGCATTTACTCAAAAAACCCATAAGGGTGCAAAAGGGAAAGTGTTCCCTTGCAGTATTAAACAGGGTTTAAAGGCCCAGGAAAACCCTAAAAAAACGCCCAAAAAACTGTGAAAAATTGATTTGCTACGGGGGGGGCGTTTTTCCCCTTTAGGTATGTTTTTACCTCCCCCTGCAAGATTGGCCCAAAATTTTCGAGTCATCATCTTCCCGGTAAAGGGCAGAAAAAGTAGCCCATTTCCCAGGGTTGAATTTAACCTTTTCTGCCCAATTGGACTCATTGAGTTAACAAAAAAAGGTTTTCCCAAGTAGGGGACGGGGCGGGGAAGGGGGCCTTTCGAGGGAAATTCTCCGGATTTTGCCCAACCTGTTTTATTTACCCGCTGGGGGAAAGCTTCCCCCAGATTTGTCATGAGAATTGACCCCAAGTGCCACCCGTCCCTCAAAAACCCCCAAGAAAAAAATTCCCCCCAAACCATGGAAAAAAAAGGTTAAAAAAATGCACTCGATGACATGGTTCAGAAAGATGGATCACTCCCGAGACTGAGCCTACCGAGTGGGTGTAAAAAAATGGTTGGGGGGGGCGGAGAAAAAAAAAAGGTGAAATTTGGATTGTTTGGGACCCCCGAGTTTTTAAACAAGCCCTTTAAAAGACCCCATACCACATACGAACGGGTGGGTGGGGCGTGGTTCAAGGGATTGGAAAGCAAAAAAGGGGTTTTCCAACTGGTTTCGAAATCTGGGTTCTGGGAGATCAGGATGGACAAGAAATCTCCCCCTCGAACAGCTTTCGACCCCCATTCGGCAGTTTGGTTTTCCCTTGCATGCCCTTTTTGGGAAAAAAACACTGCCGTGAAGTGTTCCCGCGGTTTTTTGAACGGTTTTTTGAGGGCCCACCCATGCACCCTCATGTCGATGACATCTTTATTTTGGGGGTTCTTCCCTCGAAGAGTGATAAAATCAGAAAAGGGTTTTCTGTCGGGGCACGGAAATTGGCCTGGTTAACCCGAAGAAGTGCCCTTTTTTGGGCCAAAAGTGTCTTTGTGGGGCCCCAAAAAAAACGGTGAAGGGTTGAAAACTGATCCAGAAAAAGCAGCAAACAAAGCCATTCCGCACCCGAAGAAAGACCAGGGCCCCCAAACGCCCTTTCCCGGGGTTGCAAAAAAAAACCCATGCAAATTATCAAGGACTATTTGTGAGAAAAAAACCCCTGTGCTTCGTGAAAATCCTGCCCAAAGGATAAACCCCATGGTGCTGGGGTGATGTTTATGAACAGGCGGTTTTAGAAGTGAAAGATGATCTCGCAAGCCCTCCAGTTCCCTGAAGTCTTTGATCCAACAAAAAGTTGTCCCGTCGTGGAGCCTTCAAAGTGGGCCCCGGGCCAAACCTGCCTTAACCAAGGGGTTTACGGGTCCGTGAAAATGCCCCAAAAGCCCCTTACTGATGCCCAAACCCCGATATCACAGTTTTAGGAGGAGTGCTGGTGGCCCTGTTTGCCCGCAGAAGTTTTAATGACTTTGTGTTTTGGAGGAAAATTTTCAATAGAGACGGGCCCAAGCCTTTGGTCTCCCTTTTGCCAAAAAACCCTCCATGTTTCTCCTGCAAAAACTGCAAAAAATGTACTCCCTTCGAGTACAAACAGAGTTCATCTTTCAAAATAGGGAAGAAACTGTTCCCGGCTGACCAAAGCTATCAAGGCTTATTGGTGACGAAAAATTTAGAAGAGAAAGACTGCAACTACAAAACGTTATTGCGTTCCCGCCATTTCCCCCTTTACGAAAGGGCAGAGCTTCGCAAAAAAACACTGGCAGATTTATACCTTTCGAAATCGCCCAAAATCATTGGACCGGTGGCCTGATCAGGTGCGCGACGGGCAGGGAAAAACAAACCCTTTTTCCCTTCAGAGATGAGTGGGGATTTTAAAATG
This sequence comes from Conus ventricosus, assembly GCA_018398815.1. Classification (NCBI taxonomy): domain Eukaryota; kingdom Metazoa; phylum Mollusca; class Gastropoda; order Neogastropoda; family Conidae; genus Conus; species Conus ventricosus. The sequence continues at coordinate 52,848,861 of CM031608.1, forward strand.
ACTTTATCCCCAAAGGCAAAGAGTGTCGTCCCCGAGTCTCTACAGTCTGTTTTTCATCATGATTTTTAACAAAGGCCACATGGGTCCAGGGGCGCCCCCAGGAAAACTGGGCGGGATTTTTGGTTTTTTTGGGCAGATGCGCCCAAGGGCTTGAGAGTGCAGTTTCTCAATGTTCGGGTTTTCAAAAATCAAAAATCACCCAAAAGCGCAAAACCCCTCGTCAAAAAACCCGTCCCCGATCTTCCTTGGGGCCCAACCTTTTTAGGGACATTTTTTGGGGTGGAACAACTGCCCGTTTGGTAGTGGGTGGAATATTCTTGGTTGGTTGAATTTTTTAAAATACTCCTCAATTTGTCATCAAATTCTGTCATCAGACATGCGAGGGTATTTTCGACCCTTTGGGATTCCCGAAAAACTATGACTGCAAACGGGGCAAGGGTTTTCCCGGGGAGAGGGGTTTGAACTTTTCACCAAAAAGTGGAAATTTCCACCCTCACAAACAGTCCACCTATCCCCGTTAAATGGGTTTTGCTGAGAACGCAGTCAAACAAGCGAAAACAAATTTTGGAGAAAAAAAGACGGGGAAATTCCCACATCATTTCTTGGGCCCTTTCAATCTGCGGAACACACCCAGAGATGGCTGGGTCCCCCGCACAGCGCCCTTTTCTGTCCCGGAGAACCCGAACAAAACCTTCAAAAAAATGCCAAAAAACCCCCGGACTGTGAAACGGGAAAAGTGTGGTCAAATTTAAGAAGGTACGCCGGACCCGAAATCTCACGACAAAACTGCAAAAAGGGCCTGCCCAACCCCCTGCAGCCTGGCGAGGGGCATCAGAATGCAAAAAAACAAAAATTTCCAATTTCCTGCCCAGTCAAATCCGTCGTGATGCTCCAAAATCTTTTGTGGTCACCTCAAACAAAAGGATATGTAGCAACCAGACACCTGACCCGTCAGGGAGCCCCCACCCTCCCGGGCTCACCGTTGGTTTATCACCCACCACGGACCAGATGCACCCAAAACCCTGGGCGCGCACCCCACCCAGCTGTGGCCGGCCCCCGCCAAAAATGCGCTCAGGGTGCCCCCAGCCGCCCCCGCTTCCCCCCCTTTTTCTCTCCCCTTCCCCCCCAAAAAAAAACCCCCCCTTTCGTGGGGCCCCCACCCAAAATTTGGGTTGGCCTTCCCCAGGGCGTCGAATTCCAGTTTCAGCCGGGGAACCCCCGAAGGGGTGGCCCACCCCCTTTTTTTCTCGGTCCGGGATGGCAGTGAGCAGATCCCAGCCTTTCTACCCGGTCATCCCCCCTCCGGAAAAGTTGTCAAACCCAAAACCCCGATTTCTTTTTATTCCCCAATGACTTTTTTTTTTGGGGGGGGGGGGGGGGGGGGGGATGGGAAAAAAGGAAGGAGGGGCTTTCGTTTTCCCTTTTTTTAAAAAGTGTACAATGCCAAAGTTTTGTCCCACCCTCAGTTTTGGGTTTTTTTTTGTCAAAAGATTCTTTTACTTTTTGAACCCCAAAGTGGGGACCAATTTTTTTTTAAATTTTTTTTATTCATTTTGTTTTTGGCAAATTTTTTTAAAGCAACATGGGTTTTCCATAATTTTTCTTTCATTGAAGTCTAGTAATTTTTTTTTCTCATGCACATGATAGTATTCATGGTATTATTTTTCCCGTGTTTTTTTTTTTTCTTAATGAAAGGGCTTTTTGGGTTAAGCCCAAAATTAGTCAGGACGGAGGGAAAAAAAAGGATATTTGGTTTATTATTATTTTATTTTATAAAGATTGAAAAGAAAGGTTTTTTTTTTTATAGTTAAAATTTATTTTAACAATTTAGTTTTTAATTTTTGTTGTTTTATAGTTAATTATTAATTTTTTTTTGTTTGCATATTTTTTTGTATTTTTAAGAAATTTGAGAAGTTTTTATTAAATTGAAAATTTTTTTTGTTGGGGTATTTAATTTAAAAAGATTTGTTTTAAAAATTTTATTCCCTTTTTTTTTTTGTTTTTTATGAGAAGGAAAAATTTTAGATAAAAAGTTTTTTGGGGCTTCGGTTTTAAAAAAAGGCATGCAAGGGGGGGCGTCACTTCCCCCATCTAGAGGAACGGAACGCTTTAGTCCTAAAACCAACCAATCATTCAAACTGAAATAGTTTCTTGTTATGCATGTACGGAAGTCTTCAGTTACATCACTTTCTGCAAAACTCCCCCCTGGTGGGTCTTTAATTTATCCATGCAGCCCCAATGACGGTGGAACAGCCCCAACAACACCAAAAGAACAATCCTGGCCTGCCCAAAACACCGATGAGTGCAAAACTTTATTGACCACTGGAGAGCCTTCTCCGTACAGAAGCCCTTGCCAGTACCTCCACCATTCTTGCCTAAGGCCTTAGGGAACGGAGAAGACTCTCTTCCCACACTACCATTGATTTCATATGATCATCACCTATCAGTGACTGATTGATGATAATATTTTTTTTTAAAGTGTGTGTGTTGTGTGTGTGTGTGTGTGTGTGTGTGTGTGTGTGTGTGTGTGTGTGTGTTGTGTGAATGAGTGTATGTGTGAGTTTAAAAATGGTGTGTGAAAACTCTCCACAGTTAGTCTCACTATGACCCCATGATCTTAACTCACCCAGAACAATGTTTATATGTGGTCCCCCCCCCACCCTTTGTGTGTGGGGTGTGTGTGTGTGTGTGTTTTTGTGTGTGTGTGTGGTGTGTGTGTGTGTGTGTGTGTGCAACACATGAGACCCTGTTTTTCATTGATCACTGCTATCTTCTCTCAACAAACATCAGCATATTGATGCCAACACATTATATCACCTGTTGCAATTAACATCATCCCACAGCATTGTTCACTTTTTTAAACAACACCATTTATATGAACCTCCCACCCCACCCCCCACCCCCTAGTGGATGAAGAGATATGAGCTCTCCTTCTCTTGCCCCCCTTCCCTCCCCCCCCCCCCCCCACAAACACATTACCCTCCTCCCCCCCATTTTTTTTCCCACCTCACCCCCCCCCCAATCATACCATATTACTCATTTATCTTCCATCCCCTTCCCTCCCTAACATTACCCACACACCTTCACAACTACCCACGCATAACTCCACTACCTCTTTCATCACCCAACGAAATCATTTATTTTATTCACCTAAACCCTTTTTTTTCCCCTCAGTCCCCCCCCCCCCCCCCCCCCCCCCCATTCTTCCCCTTACCATTATTATCAATCCACCATTACCACAACGTCACAAAGATATCACACCATCCCAATGAACTAGACACACAACCCTATCATATCACACACACACCCTCCCCCTACGCAACCCCACCCCCTCCTTTGCCTCTCCCATAATCCCCATGTCATTTCCGCCTACCGGCTATTCTCCCCCCCACATGGACAACAACAGATGAGTCATTTTTCGTTCTTTTTTTCGTTTTTCGTTCTTTGTTTGTACTGCCCCAAATGTTAAATGTGATTTATTTTTTCGCTGAAGAAGACCCAAGTGGTTGAAATGCATCGTGTCTTGTCATGTGCTTTGGGCAATGTCATTGGCGGTAAGAAACAAACTCTATTTCTAAAAATTTTTCTTCGTTCGCCGCCATCAGTCACTCCATTTTGAAACGTGTCTCTTATGGTCATTGCCAATGTGTCAAATGTTGTGTTTGGATTCCCCCCCCCCCCCCCCCACTTCAGAAGGGGCTGTGGTCTACGCTGAATAAAACATTTTTTTTCCCTCTCTCTCTCTCTCTCTCTCTCTCTCTCTCTCTCTCTCTCTCTCTCTCTCTCTCTCTCTCTCTCTCCCTCTCTGTCTGTCTGTCTGTCTGTCTGTCTAGTGGCCTACGCGCAATTTTGTGTGTCCGTTGTCTGTGGAAATTTGTACTGATCCCCTCTATGTCACAGCACGAATACACAGAGGTTTTTTTTAAACCATTCATCAAAAATCTTTCCAAAAAGGGTACATTGCAGGCAGCCCAGATCCTGAAAAGATCGACCCTGCTTCTGCTGGCGCTTATATAAGAACTACATGAAAGAACCAAGTGGACATCATGGTGGCTGATGGAGGGGATGTTTTATGTGAGGATCTTTATTGCCTTCCACGTCTTCCTAGAGGGGCAGTCATCCCTTTACAGGAAGTGCGCATGGAAAGCGTCTGCATTCCTCTGTGATGAAGTTTAGCACTATCACCCCTCCTTCCCCAATACACACATCCCCATCCTACCACCACTCAATTTACAGAAGTATTGGAAAGAACACATATATGAACATACAATGATGAATGCATACGTACACACCCACGTATACATATAGAGATACACTCACAAGTCCACACATATACACACATGCACATGCGCATGGGTACGTTTCCATAAAATCATATTTGCACACTGAAATGCATGCACGTACACAGACAGACAGACAGACAGACAGACACACGCACACGCACACAAACACACACACACAAGCACACGCACGTGCACGCACGTGCTTACCACACACACACACACACACACACACACACACACACACACACACACACACACACACACGCACGCACGCACGCACGCACGCACGCACACTACACACCACACACACACACACACACACACACACACACACACACACACACACACACACACACTGCAAGGCAAGTCTCATCCTCATAGTGATCGAATCCTTAGTAGATTTTTTCTTCATTGAATATAGGCAGGGAAGGGGACAAACTTCACTTGAGACAAAGATGGAAAATCATGACAATGAATTGTAAACATTTGAGTTATATTTTTTCTTAAACAGAAATGGATTATAACAGTTTACTGATCATGACATAAAATTCATGCCTAGCCATAAGTCTTATATCAAAATCTAGGTCCAGGTCTATGTTTTTTTTGTTTTTGTTTTATGTTTTTTTATATGTATAAACAAACCTGCAGAACCAGTTCCCAGAAAATGTTGTGTGATTGCTGAAGTGGTTAACACTTGAACAGTTCTGAGAGCATGGCTTTAAATGTGGAGACATGAGAGTGAGTGAGAGAAACAGTAAGAGATTGTTGATTTTCTGTTGTTGTTTATTCATTACTATGTGTGTGTGGGTGGGGGGGGGGGGGGGGGGGGAGTTGGCGGGAGGAAGAAGTGTTTGTGGTGAGCTCAATGCTGTACAGACAGATACCACAAGGACTCGGGTAGACAGATGTTCACAGTGAAGTAGACAGATGTTCACAGTGAAGTAGACAGATGTTCAAAGTGAAGTAGACAGATGTTCACAGTGAAATAGACAGATGTTCACAGTGAAGTAGACAGATGTTCATATTGAACTAGACAGATGTTCACAGTGAAGTGAATTGTCACTTACTGTTATCGTGTGCCATCGTGTACCGGTAGAAATCGAGGACACATATAAAACATCGTATGCATCCTATGTGAGAAACTGGAGGAATAAATGAGATAAATGAAAATGAGTGACTGATATTTGAATGGTACGGGAAACGACTGCTGCTCTTCGCCGGCTCTACCTGGGTAGGCAGCCTGTTAAGTGAGTGAGGTAGTGTGTTTATTATAAAGCGCTTAGAGCTTGGTCTGTGACCGAGGATAGGCGCTATATAAATACCCAATATTATAATAATAATAATAATATAATAATAATAATAATAATAATAATAATAATAATAATAATAATAATAATAATAATAAATAAATAAATAAATAAATGTAAAAATTGCAGGGAAGCGTACAAGAGGACAGGGGAAACATGCAGTTGCATTTTCTCCAACTCGACTCATAAGATTGTATATTTGTGAAAACTGTCCATTTAGTTTCGAAGAAATACAAACTCACATTCAAATCCGTTATCACCAAATCTTAATATGGATCCATACTCAGATTCTATGGCTTCGACCTAAAGCCAGATTACAATGTCTCACCAAGTTTTATTGAAGTTGGTTCAGTAGTTTGTCATTTTGCTGAGAGCCGATCAAACAAATAGATGTTGATGAAAACGTGAGTTCTTGAAACATGCCAACATAAATTGCGAGCACATTTAAGTAAACATACATAAGTTTTAAAGCAATCATGTGGAACGCTATGAAATTGCGAATCTGTATGAAATGTTAACATACCCTACGAAACGCCACACCGCTGAACGTTGCAAAACTGCCCCGATTGTAATTGTGCATGGGGAGAACATGCAGGGGCAGTAAACTTGGTTCTGTTGTTCTTCGTTTTTTTCCCACTGTCTCCATTCCTCCCACATCTTGATTTTTGTCAGTGCTTTCTTTTTGACGTGCAGGCTGTTTCGCAGATCAAAGGTGACACTCATATCTAAAATCAAAATCAGGGTTGGGAAACAAATATCAATTAAAGACAAACATTAATTTTAACTAGTGGACTTCCAACACATGGTTATCCTCACAAGCAACTGGGGCAGACGAAGATATATATATATATATATATCCATTAGCTGAGCACACAGGGCAATCACGCCGGGACATCTGTCACTGTGGCATTGCCAGTACTGGCTGAATGATGGCAGATGAAGTCACAGCCCCCCCCCCCTCCCCCCATCTCTCTCTCTCTCTCTCTTTCTCTCTCCCTGGATTTAAGCTTAAGACTGTATCTGCAATGTCCATAGCTACATTAAAATGGCAAATTTGTTCAATCGAACAAACCACTCTCAAGCTAAAATCTCTCCCAATATGTCTTTTACCTTTAGACTGGACCGGGCTTCAGAATTCTGGACAAGAGGTTGCTATCCATCTCTCTCCATTCAGCTTCATCTTTTCTGTGATGTCCTCATATTTCAGGGACAGTTTGCAATACTCCACTCTCTCTGTTGGCATGCATTTGACAAATTTCTTTCTATAAGAAAAGGCATGTCTGTTGCAAGCAGTGTAAGCCCTCAAAAGATCGATCTTTCCGTAAGATGGCAGGTGCAAGTGGACGGTGAAATGACTTAGGTTGGGATGCTTTTCATCTTACTTTCTTTTCATTCCCAGAACTTCTCTGTCTTGCACTTAAAACAACTGTACAGAGAAAGTGACCATATTCCTCTGTATTGAAGCTAACACTCTCAACGCTCCTCCCCACTATATATACAGGCACACACAGACACACATGCACAGACACATACACACAGACACGCAGACAAACAAACACACACACACACACACACACACGCACACACACAACACACACACACACACACACACACACACACACACACACACACACACACACACATACATACACACACACACACACACACACACACACACACACACACACACACACACACACACACACACACACACACACACACGCGCGCACACACACACACATGTTCATGAAATATTTATGCAATGCTATTCAGATTTATATACAAAATAACCTCATGCAAGAAAATGGCTGAAGTCACAGGAAATAAACAACGCAGATTCGCACACCATGTAACATCACCAGCAACAGTGACTCTGGCCTCAACATATCAAACTTCTCAATCTGAAACATGTTTTAAAACTTTTGAAACAGGATTATATTCAGAAATGTCTTGATTTTTTTCTAGTGCTTGATTTGAGTATGTGTGCATGTAGCGCGCGCGCGCGCGCGTGTTTGTGTGTGTGTGTGTACGCATGTGAGTGTGTGTGTGAGTGTGTGAGTGCGTGCGTGCGTGCGTACGTGTGTATGCGCTGCATTCATACGTGCGTGCATGTATGTGTGTGTAAATAAGTGGTGTGTGTGTGTGTGGGGTGTGTGTATGTGTGTGTGTGTGTGTGTGTGTATGTGAACCTGTGTGCATGAATGCGTTGTGTGTGTTTGATTGCGTTCGTGCGTACACACACATGCTCGCTTTGTGTGTGTGGAGTGTGTGTGTGTGTGTGTGTGTGTGTGTGTGTGTGTGTGTGTGTGTGTGGTGTGTGTGTGTGTGTGTACGCGTGAGAGAGAGAGAGAGAGAGAGAGAGAGAGAGAGAGAGAGAGAGAGAGAGAGAGAGAGAGAGAGAGAGAGAGAGAGAGAGAGTGAGTGTGTGTGTGTGTGTGTGTGTGTGTGTGGTGTGTGTGTGTGTGTGTGTGTGTGTGCGTGCGTGCGCCAGCGCGCACGATCGCACGCGTGTTACATGTGTTTGTTTGTGTGTGCATGCACAAGTGTGGGGTGTGGGTTGTTTCCTTCAAGTTGAATCTTCCACCTCAATGTGTAGATTGTTGTATAAATTTTCAGACCTATGGGCGTAACTGTTTCCCTTCCTATGAAGAGACATGGAGGAAAATATGTCCATAGAATCTTTTCTGTTGCATGCAGTCTTGGCCCCCGGAGACTGATGTTCCAATAAGAGCAATGGAACGGGAGAGTGTGATGGGGCCAGACGTAATGTTTTATGTTTGGCCCCATCACACTCTCCCGCTTAGTATAGTTGTCATCCCTGCCAGTGGGGTGAACGTTCCTTTCAGGAAACGGCGTCAGCAAGCTTTATTTCATTGTCCTTTCTTTGCTGTAGCTCCCTTATCAGCATTTCTTTAGAACAAGGGAAAAAACCAAGCAGAGGGCTTGTTTTTTTTCCCTTGTTCTAAACAACCTGCAATCTATATGAAAAATGCCAAATTTGAATATCATAAATGGATTTTGTGAACCAAAGGTAAACTGAATTTTAACCAAACTTCAGCAGTTGACTTTAATACATCGTTAATGACATAACTCATAAAAGAGCCAGAGATTAATAAAGACAGTAGCAGAACAAAATGCAACCACTCGTCAACAGTCTTTTGCAACGATATTGTTAGCATTGGCTGAAATGAAGCGAAAGAGTTCTCTCTTAATTTCTTTGGGTCTGTTGAAATGGCACGAGACTGGTGAGATGGCATGCTCTCTCTCTCTCTCTCTCTCTCTCCTCTCTCTCTCTCTCTCTCTCTCTCTCTCTCTCTCTCTCTCTCTCTCTCTCCCCCCCCCCACCCCCCTCTCTCTCTGTCTCTCTCTCGCGCGCGCGCACTCTTGCTCTCGTCCTCGCTCTCACTGTAAATCTTAATTTTGATACCAGAATGATAACAGCCACAAGAAATACCCATGTTGACTCTTTGCACACAAACATCGCCATGGTATACAGGTCTTCACCATGGTCTCGATTAATTCCCAATCAAACGGGCATGGACATTAAATATCGATCCCCCTCCCCACCCAACCTCGCCCCTTCTACCACTCAGTCTCGATTGACTCTTCTCAAATGGACATCCACGTGTCATATGTGTTTCCTTCCCACAGCCTCAACTATCACCAGGTGTGCACGGACCTCATTCAACAAGAATTCATGAGACATTTTCGTTGAAGAACGAACTTTCTGATGCGTACACGTTTCGTCCTCAAGAAATCAATCCAGATGACACATTCAGTGCAGTTGATATGACAGCCTTATGGATGAACGCATAGGTTATCATTGGGCATGACATGTGTGATCGTTCCTGAGTGGCAAACTTAAAAGTGCAGTCCTCTCTCTCTCTCTCTCTCTCTCTCTCTCTGCCTGCCTGTCCGTCTATTGTCTGTCTGTCTGTCCGTCTGTCTCTCCCCCCCCCCTCTCTCTCTCACGCTCCAAGAGGTATCAGACCGGAAGACAGACATAGCCCTGCTGTGTAAAAAACAACAAAACAGAGAAAGGAAGGCGCGATGAACATTACCTCCTGATTTCATCAATGTGTTTATTTTGTTTTCAGGTTTTCAGCTGATGCCACTGCCTTGCTATTTTCAGCAACTGTTGGTCTTCGAACAATGATCAGTCATTTGTGTAATGCTGCTTCAAGACTTCATCTCCAGGTTGATATGAAGAAGAGCAATAATGTTGTATCCATAAAAACGTTATCGGGCACACACACACACACACACACACACACACACCAGGGAGAGAGAGAGAGAGAGAGAGAGAGAGAGAGAGAGAGAGAGAGAGAGAGAGAGAGAGAGAGAGAGAGAGAGAGAGAGAGAGAGAGTATCGTCAACTAGTCTAATGACAAGGGGATGGGATGAGAACTAGAACAGGTAAAAAAATCACATTTAAGTAGCCCATTTGTGCTACATGAAACGCAATGTTCTTGGTCATGCACAAAAAGGTAGTGTTAACCCACACCGACCTGTTCCACCACCCGCAGACTCTCTCTCTCTCTCTCTCTCTCTCTCTCTCTCTCTCTCTCTCTCTCTCTCTCTCTCTCTCTTCTGTTGCGCACTCCCCCCCCCCCTTCTCTCTTTGGGCATTCACGCATGAAACCTTTCCCCTCAATGTTCACTTACTTAAATACATCGGAAAAAATCCATCCAATTTGTTTTTGTTTATCTTACCTTCACATTCACTATCCTGAACTGAGAATTCTAGAAGAACGATTGATCTTTATCCCTCTCGTCCTATTGCAGTAGAAGTTTGCACTGATCCCTTCTCCAGTTGTTACGGATGGTATGGTGTCTGACTGTCTGACTCACACAGAAATTATGGATGCATGCACGACTTTTCAAATGCACATACACACACCTACTCACCCGAACACTGACAGCCAGGCAACAGAACTTCTTTTTGTTTTTTATGCTGCCCGAGCCATCAGACAAACATATAATATAACAAACGCAATGACATCAATTGGTCGGCACGCCAACCAGTAGGCGTACACACAAGATATATCAAAATCAGAATAACTATCAATGCTGCTGGATCCAACGTCGCCGTAGACGATGACAACGACGAGATGACGAGGACGACGAGACAAGGGCGACGAGACGATGCAGGTGACGAGACGACGCAGGCGACCCAGATGATGACGACGACGACTGCAGCGTCAAGTCAAGTCCGACACAAGACTCAAAACTTCAGAGCTGTGGCTAAAAAAAAAAAAAAAACCCACTAACACACTCGCGGCGTCTCTGCCGACGACGAGGTGACAGTCTCGCACAGGAGCTGGGGCTCACACACAAACGCAACACAGCGACGGTCTGGCCAACAGGTCGCTGGTTCAACTCGGGAGCGGCGCTCTGGCTTGGCAGCAGCGGCGTCTCCAACCCAGCTGGCTCAGCGGGTAGTCGGTCCCGGGCGCAGTGGCAGGTAGGGTGATTGTCGGCACTCAGGCCGACCTCTCCACGCCAACACAGGGCGGAGAACAGGGGCGTGGACTCGGCTACGGCCCTGACCCTCAAACAATGGCAGCCAGTCCCCCTCAGTCCAGGGAACACATCAACCTGGGGAAAAACTGATTAACTACCTTGATTATCATGGCTACTATTCATTACAATCACGACTCCATTCATATTTATGAGCCACATCCTATTTCACTAGAACTTGAGCATATTCTTTCTTCAACATTACAACATTCCATTTTCCGGAATCATAACACTACATTCCCTTTCCGGAATCATAACACTACAACATTCCCTTTCCGGAATCATAACACTACAACATTCCCTTTTCCGGAATCATAGCACTACAACAGTCCCTTTTCCGGAATCATAACACTACACAGGAAAGGATTTCCATATAAACCTTTCATAATCTAGTTTTCCAAATTGGGGAAAAGATTTCCATCCAGACCCTCAATAAACCATGAATACAATTCATTACACACAATTAATGATTACTTTTCATACGACTATAAATGTCTTTCGTCAATTCACAAAATGTTCATTTCTTTTCTTGTAACACAAGAATGTTCATTTCAAAACAATTCATCTACTTCAAAGAATTTCCACAACACTCTTGTTTACCAACACACAATTATTGTTGTATCAAGAGTGAGTTAAATACTCATGCACATCAAAAATAAAAACCAGCAAAAAGTCTATGTCGCTCACTCTGGGAGCTTATTATCCATAGCATCAAAATTCTCCATCTTCTCGCAAACCATATTAGAATAAACACCTTATTTTTTCATCATGAAGTTCATAACTAGTTAAGTCACAGAATAAACAAAATCTTTTTTTTCTGAAGACCATTTCCTTTAACACTCACTTCATCTATGTTTTCCGACAGCATTTCGTTTTGTTACCCTATCAAGTCATAGGATAACAGAACACACGAATACTTTCCTTTTCTACACAAATCCTTCACAAGTGCGCTGAGGAAGTTTCAGTCGCTCCTAAACGGGAACACGGTTTCGGTTTGCTAATAAATAAACATTCAATAATAAATACTTGACTGCCACCAAAAATCAGCTGAGTCCCTCTTCGGCCTTCTGTGTTGTTGCGTTGCCGGAATCACTGCAGTGACTGCCTAACCGGTTCAACTCACCCGGCTTTTAACAGTGCGCCGGTGAGTAGCAGTCAGCTGAATTGTTCAACCGGCTTCCGGACAACCACCTTCCGGTAAGCACGGTTGTATGAAAATTTGTGACCAGACGGGAAACGATCCGTCACAATACTCCCCCTCCTAAAAAATACAATGTCCGAATTGTTTTTACTAAGAGGAAGTAAACAACTACAGGTCACAAAATTCCAGAAAAAATACATGAAAAGGACATCAAAAGTGGGATGTACACAAACCAATGTCTAAGGAACAGACTGGTTCTCAAAAGAACGTGAAAGAAGGTCAGCGAAAATGTTCGATGATCCTGGAACTGGTTCCACTTCGAACGAGAATTCCTGCAGAGACAATGCCCAACGCATAATCCGGAAATTCTTAAAATTTGACGTTCGAAGGTACGTCAAAGGTCGATGGTCTGTTTGTAGGATAAACCTGACTCCCCAAAGGTATCGAACGAACTTCTGAACAGTTCAGACAATGGCTAAACACTCACGTTCGATGGTACTGTATGATTTCTCACGATCCAACAACTTGCGACTCCCAAACACAACCGGATGAAGTACATCATCATCCTCTTGCAGTAGTACAGCACCTCGCCCAACAGAACTAGCATCAGTTTGAAGAACAAAGGGCTTACCTAACTGAGGTAACAGTAATACAGGTGCTGACGACAAAATACTCTGAATCTTCTGTAACACTACTGCACATTCAGGGTCCAAGAAATAGATCTTCCAGATCGACCAACATCCTTGATTAAATCAGAGAGTGGAGCACTCAAAGTGGAAAAACTGGGAACACATCTCCTGTAGAAGCTAAGCAAACCTAGCAAAGATCTGACTTGCTTTCTGGTAGTAGGGGTGGGAATTCTCAGAATCTTATCTATCTTTTTCTGTTCAGGACGCATAGTACCACCTCCAACAATATGTCCAAGAAATTCCAGAGAATGGAAACCTGCCTCGATTTTCGAGGGACGAGCAGTGAGGTTGAAATACCTCAGACACGAAAGAACATCTTTCACATGACGAATATGTGCATCCTATGAAACACTATGAACCAGAATATCATCAAAGAAACTGACAGCTGAAAACTGATCCAAGGCTAACATGCGCATCATGCGTGCGAAAACAGCAGGTGCTGACACAAGACCGAAAGGCATCCTTACAAACTGAAAAAGACCCATATGCGTTGTAAAAGCTGTCTTTGGACGGTCCTCGGGCTTAACAACAATCTGCCAATATCCCTTTGCAAGATCTATCTTTGTAAAGAACTGCGCATCAGATAATCTTGCAAACAAGCTTTCCACGTCAGGAATGGGCTCAGCATCGAAGACGATAATCTTATTCAGAGAACGGAAATCAATGGAAAAGCGACATGTACCATCTTTTTTCTGACTAGTACAATGGGGAGGCATAGGGACTATTTGAAGGCTCAGTGACACCGAGTTCCAACATGATACCAACTTCTCTCTCAACAACCTCTCTAGCAGAGAAGGGGATGTCATAACACCTTTTCCTAACTGGAACATCTGTTGTTAGTGGAATCTCTAATAGTACGTTGCCAGAAAAGGAGCCTGGTTTCGGAGTCAGAATATCTTGAAAATCCTCAAAGACTCTTCGTAACTCCTTAGCATTGTTGTCAGACAAAGTACCATCAAACTGTACTGAATCGATATCTTCATCTGGCATAGAAGATGCCATAGGAACAGGTAGAGTGTGTATTGGTAGTGCGTCATCGCAGTCCTGAACAACACCGACTGTGTACGCGACCACAGGATCACGAGAATTGGGAGCGGGGTTTGAACAAGGAACACTTCCTGGAGAACTCTTGATAGAAACACTTTGTTGCCAGAACTGAGAGAATTGAGAGATAGCGCCTCTGACCATGGCACTGACTTTCCCTGTGAGGATACTATGAGAGGGAACAACAACCTGATGAAAAGGAATGTAATTTTTCTTTAAATGCCTGTGCAGAACACCGTCTGACAAATAGTAATAGAAGGTAGCTGTACCCGACTTCTTTACTTCACCAGAGGATGCTAACTGAAAACATGTCTTCAACGACTCATCCTCCTTTTATTTCTGAATCAGATCAGAACGAGAAATATTCAAATCATCAGGGATCTGACACAGAGTTTTCTTCTCTACCACATGTTTAGCTCTAGCCCTGGTAACGGCAGCTAAAGAGAAGGGTTCATTCACATCACTGGAAGCACTGCCTTCACAGACACAAGGGACATTACCTATGATGAGATCTGCGACAGGACTGTCTAGGACACAGCAGGTTAGGTCACCCTCAAAGTAGGGACAACTGACAGGAACTGTAGCTAGTGGGAATTCATCCACACGTCCTCCGAAAGAAACACAGCTCACTGTAGTACCTAGCATCTGGCTATCGGAAACTAGTCTCTTGCGAACACCACATATGGTAGCACCAGTGTCACGCAATACAGAACTTAGAGTGCCATTGACAGAACCAGATTCTAAGTTCAACTTTCCTGTGAATTCACCTGCAGCTAAACAAGCGAATGGGGAGCGAATAATCGAACAAGCAGCAGTAGAATGTTTGTCAGCTGACTTGTCGACGACAGTTGAACTGCCAACAACAAAGGGGTACTTGTCCGGATGATTTAGAGTACAAATCTTGCACGGGTTTCTACCTGACTTCCAAGAACATTTGGAAGCCACATGCCCTGTCTTTTTACAAAGAAAACGGACAACACTGGGAGACTGGGAAAATGTATTTCCTGATGAACCTCTATTGACTGAATCCTGACGAGTGCCACGACCACGGCAACGATTACCACCGCCTCGATTAGCTGGGGTGCTGGGATTCTGAACAAGATGAGGGGCAAAATACCTGCGACATCTATCTGACTGACCATGGAATGGGGGTCCATATGACTGTCCAGAAGCATTATGGGAAACAGAGGCAAAAATATTTACATCAGCCTTTCTGGAAAGGAGCTTAGTGGGATGGGCACGCCTGTATGATTCAGCAGACTTGATCATAGCATCAAATGTTTTTTCATCTTTTTCACACAGAAAACTAGCCAAATCCTTAGAAACACATTCTAAAAACTGCTCTCTCAGAATAAGATCAACAATACCCTGAAAAGATTTCTCAATCTTGGACAACGAAATCCAACGATCAAGAAGGCGTTTAAGTTCGACTGAAAAAGTTTCAAAGGGTTCATCTGCACTAGGTTTTGATTCACGAAAACGCTTACGAAAACTGTCGGGAGTGCACTGAAATTTCTTTAACAAACTCTCTTTCAACAGCTCATAAGAAACCACATTATTTTCTGCCAAACTGTGATAAAGCGTGAGAGCTGACCCATAGACTTTCTTACCAGCCTAGAGAGCCAGTATGGGTTTCGAACCTGAACAGATAACTGTCAAGTCATCGTCTTCTTTAAGGAGGCAATTTGGGAAAGGTAGACGAGGGGCGTTAGACCAGGTACGCTAACACACTTTCGGACTCCAATATGGATTAATTAAGACATTATCAGTGGTTTAAAAATTAATAACAATCAATAGAAGTTTGAAACGTGAACAGTGTTTTACAGGACCAAAAGGGGACAGCGACACAGGTATGTGTGCTACACGTGCTAGTTGTTCGCCGGCGCGTGAGAGAAAAGAAGGCAGACCTTGGACACAGGCGAATGAAGTAAGACTGGCTTGGCCTTTAACCATCAATCAGTGAGGCGCGCGACTCTTGTCTTCACCGGAACGCATGCAGGCAAGTCAACTTTCTAGCTCCTATACTGCAAGTTACCCACAGCATCCGAATCTGTGCTGGAACCTATACAGGACTCATGGACATTACACATGTCAGTTTTTGATGCCATGGCTACGTCCAACAAACACAGGTCATCGCCAGAAGACAAACCTGAACCAACGTTACATGGTGTGCCATGCAGCAGCACCCCTTTCCACACCAGACAGGCAACCTCTAGTGGTCCTGATGCAGACCCTCCAGCTCACAAGTCAGAACCAGCAGTGCGTGGTGTACCATACAGCAGCACCCCTCCCCACACCGGACAGGCAATGTCTGGCGATCCTGGTGCAGACTCGGTGCCCCATTTCTCCCCA
>CM031608.1:52870196-52895196 GCA_018398815.1 Conus ventricosus
CAAGCGTGTGACGCTCATAACACAATTCGCATGAATGAGAAAACCGAGCGTGATTGTAAAGATAAAGGCTTTAAAAATGATGTAATGGCATCCGAAGAAAGCACAGATTATTTTTGTTTAACCATCGCTTTTAATGAGTGTAAACATGATTTGATGAAGGATAACTATTTGACGACAAAGGAAGATTATGTGAAATATTCAGCTGATGACAATGTTATGTATATGCCTGTAGATAATATGTCCAATACTGCATATGAGAAAGATGTTCTGAGGGCATTAGATTTTTGTAGGCAGAGGGTGAGAGTGGCTGAAGATAGGATAAAAAGAAAGGCTAGGGTGCAGTGATGACATGACAAGGAAAGGGAATGGGAACAGGGAGGAGTAGAAAGAAACTCGTGGAGAGCGTGGCAGCAGAGAGTCTCAGAGAGAAGCCCCCTTCAAGCAAGTGTTTCGGCCATATCTCCTGACACTCTACGGGGGTTGGGCACACCCGGTTCATGACTCCGGATGTCCCTTGCTGCCCCTTTTTTTTCCCCCATCTTGGGACGAGCCATGGCTGGGATTCGAACCCATGACCCTCTGGACTGCTCATTTTCTACTTATGATCGCGCTTTTAACCACTGAGCCACAGGGACACCTGATTTTGTAGGGAAATTAAGCCTTAATGAATGTTCACTTTGTTCCTCCTTGACCAGATCCAGCTTGAACACCTCTCTGCCGCTTCTGCCATTGCTTTCAGGGCTCTGGTTTTTCCCTTCCCTGCAACTGAGAGCTGTTTCATGAGGCTGTATGCAGACGTTCTACAAATCCCCTAGCTCCAATTTCTGCAGTGAGGACTTTGACCTGATAGCCTTCTCTCCTCAGGCTTTTTGCCAGATCAGCATACTTTTCAGTCTTGTAGATTTGAGCTGCCTCCATTCTGTTCTCATATGGCACCGTGAGCTCGATCATGATCAGCTGCTTGGTTGACTTAGAGTGGACTACTATGTCTGGTCTCATGCCACTCTTGCTGATGATCTCTGGGTGACTCTTCCATTCTGGGAGGTCTGCAGTGCACTCCCAGTCATCTGCCCCATCCAGCAGACTCTGCCTGCATATTTCGAGTGGCACTGTTGTTCTTGGCCATGATTTGCTGCTCCTGCCGTGAAGAATGTTGCGGGTGCTTTTGGAGTCCTGATTTCCCCTTTTGTGGTGTTGGTTCTGCCCAGACTACTTGTACAATTTCTTTGAGCACTTGGTTTGTGCCTCCATGTGTACCTTCCTTGAGCCAGGGCTACTTTACATGAGCTTAGAACATGCTGCACTGTTTTGTTTTTCATGGCAGAGGGGGCATGCAGGATTCGTCTGTTTTCCCCCACTTCACCAGGTTTGCATTTGAGAGCAGAAGGTCATATGCAGATCTGAGAATGAAGCTGATCCTGAGAGGGGCCAATGTGCCAAATGTCATTACAAGTTAGACTTCTTTGGAGTGCATTCTCCCACGTTGTCCATTGCCCTTGCTGGCTCTGCTGGACTGCTTTATGGAGTCTTTTTGGTCTTCTTCTTTCCTCATCTCCTGAATCAGCATGTCTCTTTTGGCTTTTCCTTTGGCCTTTGACCACCATTCAGTTTTGGTCACCCCAGTCCTTGTCTGTTGGTCTGTGTGTGTCCTGTTATTTCTCTGATCTTGAGACTTTCTTTTGCAGAATCCATCGCCTCTTGAACTTTCCATTTTCTGCCTGTCTTCAGCTGGGGCTTGATTGCTTCTACCCACCTTGTCTCCTGAGTCCTCCAGCATGCTTTGAAGTCTGATCTTCCCTGCTTTGTATTCCTCAGGATGGATTTCAGTGGTAGTTTGAGCTTTGCTTGGCGACAGTACAGCGCGATGTCAGTCAGACAGGGTGGGACACCAAGCCATTTCCTTGTGAACTTGTTGATTTTGGCTTCCATTGCCTCCACTGTGCTGGTGCAGATGTCGTATATCATCAGAGGCCATAGGAGCTTTGGTATCAGCATGAACTGCAGACACCAGACCTTGTATTTGCCAGGGAGCCCACACTGGTCAATTGTCTCCAAGCCTTCTTCCGCCATCTGCTTGGTTTCTTTTGCTCTTTGTGTGTCTTTCAGCGTATCATCATACCATCTTCCAAGGCTCTTGACTGGTTCTTCTGTGACTGTTGGAATGGCCTGGTTGGCAACACTGAAGACCACAGATTCGGCCACTTTTCCTTGCCTCAGTGAGAGACTCCGTGATTTCTTTGGCTTGAACTTCATTCTGGATGAGGCAACTATGTCGTCCAGCCTCTCCAGCACATGACGTGTCTCGTCTTCTCTGATGAAATCACTGTAGTGTCATCCATGAGGCCTTGAGAGGAGGCATCTTGTATCCATCGCCAAGGTCTGTTTGTCTCGCGTTGTTTGTTGCTGCTTTCAAGATGAGTTCCATTGCCAGCACGAACAGTATCGGGGAAATTGCACAGCCCATTGCAATGCCCACTTCCAAGTTGATCCAATCAGTTGTGTACTCCTTGGTAGAGAACCGCATTGAGAAGCCATTGAAGTACTTCTTGAGCATGTCGCGGATGTTTCTTTGGCACATGGTACATCTCAAGAGCCAACTGTATCATCTCATGGGCACAGATCCATATGCTTTGCCAGATCAAGCCACACTAACGTCCAGGTCTCTCTTTTCTGTTTTTGCTTTTTGGATTGCGTCCCAGATCATTGTGGCGTGTTCTACACAGCCAGCCACGCCTGGGATGCCACCTTTCTGGACTGACACATCCAAGTACTTGTTTTCCATCAGGTACTTGGTCAGCCTTGCTGCCATGACAGAGAAGAAGATTTTCCTTCGACGTTCAGTAGTGATATTGGCCTGAACTGGCTGATGTCACTTGGAGTTTTGCTCTTTGGGGATGTACACACCATCTGCCGTCATCCACTGGCCGCTGATCTTCTGGTTTCTCCAAGCCGATCGCAGCAGCCTGTGGAGCCACTCCAGCACCTTGGGACTTTTCTTGTAAAGCTGGTAGGTATTCCGTTTGGCCCTGGTGATGATTTGGCTCTGGCTTTGTCGACCACCTTCTTGATTTCCGCCAACGTTGGAGGCTTGCCATTGAACTGTTCCTCAGGGTTGGTTGGCCACACCAGACCTTGAATGTCGAGTGGCGCTTTGCTCTGTGAGTCAGAGTATGTTTTCCTCAGATGCTGCTCAAGAACTCCTTTGTCCACACTTAGGGTCCCAGATTTTGGCTGCTCAAACAGTGTTCTGGCAAACTGGAAGGGGTCTCTGAAGAAGCGCTCTTGTGTCTTCTTCTTTTTGCTCTTCCTCTTCCTCGTAAGATTCCGCTTTGCTGAGGGCGCTGTGTTTTTCTTTCAGGTCTTCCCACAGTTTTTCCAAGCCTTGTTTTTCAGCTGGCAGTGCGGTCTTCATTTGCTTCTTGAGGTTGTTCTTTTGGACTCTGATCTTGTCCATCTTTTCTTTGGCGTCTGGATTTCTTTGGAGGTGTTTTCTCTTTGGGTAGTTTACTCCATAGGCGTCTCTACATGTGGCATACACAATGTCCCATATGTGGCTAGTTTGTGTTCCAGGGTGCTTTTCCCTATCAGTGCATCGAGTCTTTGGACGATTTTTGCATCCAGTTTCTCCCAATCTTCAGTTTCGTTTGCTCGTGGCAGGTTGAGTTTCAGGCGCCTGGCATCGAGGGCCTGTGCAAATTCCTCATCCGAACCAACAGCGTGGATGTCCTTGGCACTGTGGTTTAAATCCTGGCCTTGGTCTTCCGACGTCTTATCTGCTGATGCAGTGCGCTGCTGCTCAATCAGATGAGTCTTCACACATCCCATCTTTGTTCTGTGGATCTTCATGCCACGGGTGGTAGCGAAACGCTTTCCACAGACACATGGATATTCCATTTGGTCCATGTTCATAGTCCGTTTGGGATTTGCAGTCGTGATTGGTTGAGCACCGATGGATTCATCATTCTCTCCCCCTTTCGGTGAATCCTGGGAGCATCTTTTCCTTTTATTTTTAGTAGCCACATGTTTAAGGCAAAGTGGGGAGCCAGCCCACAGAGCCCTTGGTTCTGGTCTTTCCCAGTGTCCTCCGGTCTTTCCCGGACGTCCTCCGGCCTATTCCCGGAAGTCAATGGTTTACCCATGCATCAGCAGAAAGAAACTCGTGGAGAGCGTGGCAGCAGAGAGTCCTCAGAAGAGAAGCCCCTTCAAGCAAGTGTTTCGGCCCTTATCTCCTGACACTCTAGGGGGGTTGGGCCACACCCGGTTCATGACTCCGGATGTCCCTCTGCTGCCCCCTTTTTTTCCCCCATCTTGGGACGAGCCATGGCGGGGATTCGAACCCATGACCCTCATAAGATAGGGGGAGAGAGTGGGAGTAGGTGTAACATGACAAGGGGAAAGGGGATTGTTTGGCATGTGAAATTAAAGAGGAAAATAATAATCAACTGGATGGGAATGGATCTGGGATGGATGATACGTTTAGTCCTACGAGTTCTGTAAATATGGGTACATGTTTAGATAAAATGTCTTTTCTTTATTGGAATGTGTGTGGATTGCCTTCAAAACTTGAGGATGCAGATTTTGTTCAGTTCATTTCCTCGTTCGACTTCGTATGTCTTGTAGAAACTTTTCTTGAAAAAATTGTCTAGTTTGTTTAAAGAGCATGCGTTATTTGTAAAACCGGCTGTTAAGCTGGCACGACATTCTTTCATTTCTATAAAAACATTCTGTTTGTTTGCACGTATGTACCTCCTGAACATTCACCATCTTATTCTGCATACGATTCTGATAATGGGATTAATATACTTGAAGAAAGTCTTGTTGACAAGATGTTTTTGTTTGATGATGCACAAATGATACCGTGTGGTGATTTGAATGCAAGGAGTTCCGATTGTTCCCCTGATTACCTTGATTAAAGCAGATTGCATGACAATTATACAAAATATTCTATAGACCAGAAGAAAAGAATGATCCAGGATACAGTAATGAATTCTTACGGTAAAAAATTGCTGGACCTCAGTACGACTTTGAGACTATGTATATTAAATGGTTTATGTCATGGTGACGAAAATGGTCAGGATATATAGGATATATACACAACCGATCAAGAGTGCAGTGTGAATAATTATTTCTTAACTTCAACATCTTTCTTTGATTATGCGTGTGATTATATGACTCTAAGTGTCCTTGACAGATTAGAATCAGATCATCTGCTTCTTTTGTTGTGCTTTAATAATCAACCACGTATTTCTTCCATCAGAAATTCTGTGAATAAGAGTGAAGACATGTTCATTGATAAATATAAATGGATTTCATCATATGACAGACATTTTTCACTCAATGAACTCGAATAAAGTACAAAAGATTTAGAAGTGGCCACAGACTTAATCAATGTTGATGTTAACTTAGCAGTAGATAGGTTTAAGCAGATTGTTAAAGATCAGGCAGGGCATATGATGAAACGAATACCGATACACGAGCAGTCAAGCAAAGGATGGTTTGACCACGAATTCAAATCAAACAAACAAAAAGTGAAAATACTTTATAGATTGTTTAAGCGTTCATTGGATAAAAATGACTGAATTAGATTTTGTATAGCTAGAAGAGAATACAAAAACATGATTATGAGGAAGAAGGAGGAACGCAATGAATCAACTGCTTCATTCTGCTAAATGCCAGACGACATTTGGGAAACGGTCAAAATATTCTCTCGTAAAAGAACACAACCACAAAATAACATATCTATTGGTCAGTGGTTTGGTCATTTAAGATATTATTAGATAGAGAAACACGTGGTTTTTCAGACGATGATACAGTAGAGGATGCTGATGAGATATATGACAGACCAATATCCAGGGACGAGGTAAATGATAGCAGTTACAAAGCTGAAGAATGGTAAATCGGCTGGACCTGATGATTTGATTGGAGAGTTCTTTAAAAACGCAGGAGAGCCAGTGTTAATGTTTTTAGTGAAATTATTTAACCATTTATTCAATAATGGCATCTATCCAGATGACTGGACGGAGTCAACTATTATACCACTTTTTAAGAAAGGCGAAGTCAATAACATGAACAACTACAGAGGTATATCATTGCGTAATATAAGTAGTAAGTTAAATAGTTCAATAATCAATAGCAGATTACAAAATTGGGTAAATTTAAATAACAGAACTGGCGAAAACAAGCAGGGTTTAAGAAAACTACTGTACGATAGATCATATATTTTACATTGCTAGCTGCTATTCAGAAACAGTTTCCAAAGAATCAAAAGTTATACGTTGCATTTGTAGATGTCGAAAAAGCTTTTGACTCCATTTCTAGAAATTTGCTATGGCCTGTGTTGCTAAAAATAAAGTCAATGGTAAATTATACAGATGCATTAAGAGTATGTATAGAGACGTAAAGGCTAGGATAAGAAGTGGGGAAAACTGTCAGATGTTGTGAATTGCACAAGCTGAGTAAAGCAAGGTGATGTTTGCAGCTCGATTCTCTTTTCGTTGTTAGTCAACGAACTTGCAATGGAAATTACAGAAAATGGCAAACATGGTGTATCCTTTGATTTGATAGAATTGTTCATATTTCTCTTTGCTGATGACATTATCTTGTTATCAATATTTGTTGTTGGTCTACAAAGACAGTTAAATAGTTTGTATGCAGCTGCAATGAGACTGGAGCTAAGAGTGAATATGGAGAAAACAAATATTGTTTTTCGCAAGGGTGGGTATCTCTGGCTAGACATGAACAATGGATGTATGGAAATGAGACAGTAAAAGCAGTAAACGTATATAAGTATCTGGGTAATCAGGGTATATTCTTTCAGCTAGGCTAAGTTTTACATATACATGTGGAGATATGGTTACAGAGCAAAAGAGCTGTTCTAATTATACTTAAGGTAATGTATAAGATTGACTGTAGTTCGTTTAATATATTCAAAAGTTACTTGATTCACAAGTTCAATCAATCTTAAAATATGTGGCTGAACTATGCGCGTTCGAAAGCAGCAATGTTATTGAAAAGCTGCATTTGTTTGCCATGAAAACGCTTTTTGAAACGTCGACAGTCGTACTCCTAATGATTTGGTATATTGAGAACTGTGGAGATATCCCATTTATTTAAACTCGTACGTTAAATGCACCAGTTACTGGCTAAAATTGACAAGGATGGAAAATTACAAGCTACCATTTAAAGCGTATAAAGTGTTGTATGATCTTGACATTAATGGAAAGAAGACTTGGGCGACAAATGTTTGTAAGTGTCCATATTCTTATGGTTTTGCTTTTGTATGGGATAACCAAGGTGTTGAAATTATTGCAGCCTTTATTAAATGCTTCAAACAAAGAATCATTGACTGTAGGTGGCAAGACTAGCATAGTCACATGCACACCAGTAGGCAACAAATCTTGTGGAACCATATGTTGCAATTGTTATCAATAGATATGTTAAAAGTGCTCTTACAAAACTTAGATTTAGTGGGTCAGATACAGCCAGCCACCGATTTAGATACAGTGAAAAAGTAGATAAAGGTATGTGTCGCTTGTGTAATGTTTCTAAGGAAGATGCCATTCATGCGCAGGTGATCGCGGTCGTTTCCATCAGATTCTTGACAGTGAGAGAGACAAGAAAGGACACCAGGTACCAGATGACTTTTCCCTTTCACCAGTCTTCTGATTACACTGTTACTATTCGTTGGAGTGTGAATGACTATTCCTGCATACATACCTAGTTGAAATGAGGTCAATGTCTGGCAAAATACATACGATCTCTCTCTCTCTCTCTCTCTCTCTCTCTCTCTCTCTCTCTCTCAAAAATACTTTATCACAAAATTCAGACTGAAAAGTATTGCTCTTCTACCTCTCACTCCTGTCACTTCAGCTTCAATGGATGCTACAATAGACAGCAAGCCATGATCACTCTGAGTCCGTTCACACTGTGCATTGGGCACTCTCCCTGGGCACTCAGGCATGAAGCCTTTCCATCAATGGTCACTCAACGCATCGAAAACATAGACATTCTCACTCCACTATCTTCCAAGCGAAAAAAACCCTGCCCAATCTGTTTTTGTTTATCATACCTTCACATTCTGCAACCTATTTTCAGAATTCTAAAATGACAACAGTTCTCTGTCGCTCTCCAGTGGGCTTCGTGCTTTTTTTCTATATCATATTTTGTAGAGGTTTACACCGATCCACTCTGTGCGCTGGCAATAATACACAAAAGTTTTGTTAACATTGACTGATGTCTTTCAGAGAATGATACACTGAAGGCAGCTTGGGCCTTGAAAAAAGATCGATCCTGCTTCTGCTGGCGCTTAAGAACTACATTGAAGGACCAAGTGGACCCCTCCTTCACCCATACACACATTCCGACCCTACCATCACTACGTTGACAAAAATGTCGAAATGAACGCATACATCCACGTGCAAGGATGCAATATACAGATACACACCCCAAGATTATACAGAGATACACTCCAAATTCGCACCTACATGCATGAGCACGCGCATGCGTGAGTGTGCATACACATACTCGCACAATCCAACGCACGTGCAGGCGTGTACACACTCCCACACACACACACACACACACACACACACACACACACACACACACACACACACACACACACACACAGAGCACAGCACACAGACCATACGCGCGCACACAACACACACACACACACACACACACACACACACACACACACACACACACACACACACACACACACACACACACGTCTGTCTAAAATAATGTTGTTTGGCAGTTCTTATTCTCAAAGGGGCAGTCTTCTTACTATATTTTGTTTCTTTCATCCTTCGCGAAATTAATTAGGCTAGGAAGGGGACAAACGTCACTAGAAATATAGAACACAAAACCCCAAACAACAAATTCTAAAATACCAGAAAACTGCACAGGAAGACAGAGGAAGAATGCAAACGTATGTTCTCTTACTTGAATAAAAAAAAAGTACGACAGTCCTCTTAATTTCAAACCAATTGTAACTCACACCCAGATCCATAGTTTGCATGTTTTTTTTTTTATAAAACTGTATCCATGAAAAAAACTTCATGGCTTTGACAATTTCTTAAAAAGTTTCGTTCAGATCGATTCAGTAGCTTATGTAATTTTGATCGGAGACAAAAAAAATGCCGTTGAAAATACAACATAGGAAGTAACATTGGAAAAATATCAACATAAACTTCATAAACACTTTACTAAACATACGTAAGTATAAAGAGACCATGTAAAATTGTATAAACGGATAGCACACGCACAAAACATCACTTCCAAACCTTGACAGAACTACCCCAGTCGTTACTGTGAATCTGATGAACATTTATTAGAAAATGCAGGGTCAGTAAGCTTGGTTCTATTGTCTTTCGTTTCGTTCAGTTGCCTCCCTTCTCTCCACAGTTTCTTTCGCTTTTTGTCGGTGCTTTGTTTTAAAGTAAAGAATGTTTTGCAGGTAAAAACTGACTCCCAGTTAAACTTGAAAATAAGGGTTGAGAAACAAAAGTCAAAGAAAGGCACAACTCGTTCTTACCAGTTCACTTAAATTCTTAGTTATCCACACAGCAAACTGGGACAGACGATGGCTACAATCAATAGCTGAGCAAAGGGCAATCACCCATGTGAACTGTCTGTTTTTATAGTTTTGTTAGCACTGGCTGAAAGGAGGCTTATGAAGTCTCTGTCCATTTCTTTTGTGTCCATGGGAAAACATGCAATATCATTGAGGTGAAAGGCACCTCTCTCTCTCTCTCTCTCTCTCTCTCTCTCTCTCTCTCTCCTCTCTCTCTCTCTCTCTCTCTCTCTCTTCTCTCTCTGTCTGTCTCTCTCACTTCTCTCTGTCTCTGTCTCTCACTTTGTGGATGATTTAGCCTGAGACTATTACTCCAATATCCATGTTTACATTAAAATTACTATCTGTTATGATCAAACCAACTGTCAAGTTAAAATTTCTCCATAAATCTGTTTTTCTTCTGTAAGAAAAAGTATGTCTGTTGCAAGACAGCGTGAGTCCTCTAAAGATGGATCTTTTTTGGTGTGTTGTTAGATGACAGATGCAAGTGGCTCAAGCGGGGATGATTTTCATCTTACTTTCTTTTCCTCGTACACCTTCCCAGAAAGGCTGTTTTGCATTAAAAAAACTGCATAGAGAAAATTATTCTATTTTCTCTCTGTTGGGGCCAACACTCTCAACACTTTTCTCCACTTAAGTATATACATACATACATGCTTACATATATACGCCTATCTAATCACTACTGAACTTTCTTGACTGTTGGGGAAAAAAGGACCACACACACACACACACACACACACACACACACACACACACACACACACACACACGCGCGCGCGCGCGCGCGCACACACACATTTTCATGAAGTGGTACGCGCTTGCATTCAGATGCATACATCAACTTTCCTTTTGTGAATACAGTGGTTGTTGACAAAATAAGCCTAGACAAGAAAATGGGCTGAGGTTGCAGGAAATTAGCAACAAAAACACACACACAGTGTAAAATTATCAACACCAGAGGCTCTGGCTTCAACAAATTAAATATTCAGGTCTAAAGCGTTCATTTTTAACTTTTAAAACAAGATTAACACTTCAGAAATACCAAGTGCAAAACTTTGACTTTTTTTCCTAGTGCTTGATGTTTTCATACGTGTGTGTGTGTGTGTGTGTGTGTGTGTGTGTGTGTGTGTGTGTGTGTGTGTGTGTGTGTGTGTGTGTGTTGTGTGTGTGTGTATGCGCGCGCGCGCGCGTGTGTACATGTATATCTATGTGTGTGTGTGTGCGTGCATGCGTGCGTGCATGCATGCATATGCGTGTGTGTGTATATATTTTGAGCCGAATCTTCTACTCTATGTGTTTGGATTGTTATTGAAAAGTTCAAATACGTGGGCGCAAATATTTCTCTTACAATGAGGAGTCAGGAACGGACACTTCCGCGTGGAAG
Source organism: Conus ventricosus (assembly GCA_018398815.1). NCBI lineage: Eukaryota > Metazoa > Mollusca > Gastropoda > Neogastropoda > Conidae > Conus > Conus ventricosus. Next base: position 52,881,164 of record CM031608.1, read on the forward strand.
CTTTCCTGTTGCACGCAATCTTGGTCCTCAGGGATTGATCCTGAGGTATGAGGTGTGGCACAGATAAATTAATGGAGGTAGACTAAGATCGTTTTCGTCCTTGTGAATGGAATGAACGTTCCTATTTAAAATGCACTATCATGAAGCTTTATTTCGTGTTTTTTTTTAAAAACTATAGCTCTTTCATCAGCATTTCTTCGTTTTATCCTTTGCTTGTTTCATCTATCCATGTTCCAAATGCAAATGTCTTGATCAGATGTTTACACTTTTGGCTCTTATACAGGAACAGTTTTCATGGAATCGCAAATCATATGTGGCCTTCATTAACTTCGAAAATGCATTTGATTCAGTATCTAGAGAAAAAACAACTACTTGAGCCAATACTTCAAAAGAATGGAATAAAGGGTAAAATATACCGATATATCAAGAAGCATGCAAAACTTTGACTTTTTTCCTGAGCTTGATGTTTTTATACTGTGTGTGTGTGTGTGTGTGTGTGTGTGTGTGTGTGTGTGTGTGTGTGTGTGTGTGTGTGTGTGTGTGTGTGTGCATGATTTTACAGAATACATAATTTATTCAAAAGGTTAAAGGAAGGAGGCGCATTAGTCCTGTTTTGGTTTCCTTGTTTATCAACGAACTGGCACAAGAAATCATAGAGAAGGAAAGACATCGTGCAACACTGTCTCTAGATATAATTGATTTGTTTATCAATTTTTGTAATTGGCAGGTGATATACAGCTTTATTGTCAGAAACACCAGTTGGCCTTCAGACCCAGTTGAACAATTTATGTAATGCAGCTGCTAGACTCCAACTTAAGATAAATATGAACAAGAGCAATGTTGCTGTAATTAGAAGAGGAGGGCACCTTGCAGCACGAGAGAGATGGTCTTTCAATGGTGAGCAAATGGCTTTCGTTAACTATTATAAGTATCTTGGTATTTATTTTTCTACCCCATTTAGTTTTGTGGCTGCGTGTAAAGATCCTACGAGCATATGCATTGTTATTAATTCTGCAACGATTGTTCTAATTAAAAATAATTCGCGACAGTATTATTAAAAATGTTTTGATACTCAGGTGCAACCAAATACTCTCTATGGTACTGAACTGTGGGGACTGGATGCTGCCCCGTCCATGTTGATAAGGTTTATTTGTATGCTCTAAAGAAGTTTTTAGTAGTCAACATAAAAACACCTAACGATTTAGTTTATGGAGATACTGGACGTCACCCTATTTACATAAATTCAAGTGTACAGTGTATTCGATACTGGCTAAAGATATCACGGATGAATGATCACAGATTACATTTGAAACCTTATAAAATGTTCTTAAATAAATGTTAGCGAACCGCCCAGAGAACGTGGACAAACGAGTCACAAGACAAAACACAACGCGTTTTGACCTCTTAGGTCTTCCTCAAGTGAGACATATGTCTCACCTGAGGAAGACCTAAAGGTCGAAACGCGTTTGTTTTGTCTTGTGACTCGTTTGTCCCCATTCTCTGGGCGGTTCGCTAACATTTATTTAAGATTTGTTTAGATTTCCGCCTACAGTCGTCTCGCTTTGCAACTAGATTTATAAAATGTTGTTTTTGTTAGATTCACGAGGCAAAACCGCATAGGCGTCAAGTGTTCGTAAGATCCTATTTCTAAACAGTTTTGGATGTGCATGGCTAAACCAGAGTGTTGAAAATGTGAAAAATTTTTTTGCAAGTGTTTCGTCAAAGTCTTATTGATAACAGATGGCAAAACTGGCATGTTCAGAAAAGTGATAGATTTACATGCACAGATCATTTAAATCATCCAATGATAGCAAAATGTATCTTTCACTTGATATTGGCAGGCATACAAAAAATTACATGACAAAGTTCAGATTTGGTGTTTCGGATATAGCAGCGCACAGTCAACGGTATAATGTTAGTTTCTGTCTGCAGTCTGATATGCCCGCTATGAGAAAAGGCAAGTGATGACGAAATACACTTCTGTTCTTCTGCCCTGCTTTCAGTGACCTACGGAGGAATATGTTCCATCTAAATACTATGCAAATTCATGTGAGTTTCGCTTGACTCTATCAATGACGAATGAAATGAAATTATTGTGATGAATTTGTGCATGACTTTGTACAAAGCCTTAGAGAACCACGACCACCCATCTTATTTTGCACGAAAACCCCCCTTTTTACAAACAAATCTCGTCCTTCTCATGTCACTTTTAGCCAAAATTAACACCTGTTTTACAATCAAAATTAACACGCAAAAACCTCCAAAAATCGACTTAATTGTTACTTTAAAATGGGGGCTTACGTGCAAGATAAGATAGGGTGATCGTAAACCCATATATTTACATTCTCTCCAGGGCATAAAAATCATTATTAAAAAGTGCAAAACTCTTCGCATCTGGCCACATTACTGATCACCTCTGGTCTAACTTGAGACCCTATGGCGCCCTAGGGCCCCAAGCCAGATCCAGAGGATCACAGATAATGTGGCCAAGATGTGAAGGGTTTTGAGAATATGCCTCTAATAGTGGTTATTTTCTTATACTTGGTTGCCTACTTTCAGTTTGTCTAATTTGGGGCAATTCTCTCACCCCCTTTTTTGCGACTCTTCCTAGGTTTGCGGGCGTTTATAGCCGCGCCAGTGACCCAGGCATTGTGGTTTGCAGGCGTTTTAAGCCGCGCCAGTGACCCAGACAAACGAAACACGAAATTGGAATAGTCACTAGAGGGCAGAGAAGAGGGCCAAATTTAGACTTTCAAAAACCACGCAAACAAGTACAAAACCACTGCAGGCATATTCCCAACTTTACACTTTTAGGATTAATATATTATACTGTGCAAACTGAAAGCTTTCATAATTTTATGATGTTTTTACATAAGTGTGACTGTTGTTAAAATGGGTTTTTTTTTTATTAAAGCAGAATAGTTTTAAAGGTTAAACAACAACTGTGCTTTAAAGTACTTTTTAGTAGCTACTTTGTACAATATTCATATTAAAAGCTTTAGCAAATTAAACACAAAAACAACTTTTAATAATTAATTCTCTCTCACTGATCTATAAATAGATAATTTATTCAGGGGAGGTAATTACATTTTATGCATAATTAAAGGGAGACAAATCACTTTCATTATTATTGTTTTTCTTATTATGATTTGTTAATGATTACTCTGTGCGTGTGTGAACAAGGAAGGTAGAAATCAATACTCTACAACTGCTGCCAGAGGGAGAGAGTGGAAAACCCAGGCTCAAAATAGACCTCAGCAGTCATTATCGATTTTTTTGGCGGCGCGTATTGCAGAGCGCATTACAGGCCCATGCAGCGGCTTACTTATTTTTTAATTGTTGTTTATATTCTGGTTTAAAAAATGAAGGCCGAAGTAGCTACAGAGCTTATTAATATACTTTACGAGTTGGATTGGGAGAGGGAGGTCGATAAAGATCAGTTAAAGGGCAGGTTTGATAATTACAGATCTTTTTGAGCGTATAAATAAGCGAGAAAGTGTAAAACATTCTATCAGTAAAATACCAGATTCTTGGCCCCAACCAGTTATAACGTTGTTTGCCATTTTACTCGATAATACGCTCCTGAAGATGCTAATCTGACTGTTTCTACTGATCCTGAAGGATAACTGTTACCTTTAACCCGTTCAGTGCCTCACAATAGTACAAACAAAGGTGTTCCCAGGTGCCGGGGAAATCTCATGATTTGGGGTCATAATTAACAAAAAATTCTAGCTCAGAAACTACAAAAGATAGAAAAATGAAATCTATATCATTTTTGAAGGAAATTGAATGAAGATTTTGAATCTGGGCTTCTTTTGTTTTAAATTTGATAATACAAAAGTATTTAGGCTTGTAGATTTGGATAGATTTTTTTGCACGATCAAAAACATATGTATTACCACATCCAAACAAGAACACACAGCAAAAAAGTTGAAAATAAAGTTTGTATTGTCACACTACACCTGTAAATGAAAGTAAAACAGTTTGGAAGTCTATCAAGACGCTCACACTCGATGCAGACTGACCAGTCCACGACCACCCCCCCCCCCCCTCCCCACCACACCCCCTTGCTCAACTTCAACCCTCTCTTTCACTCCTCATCTTCCCCTACCTTTTCGTCTGCACCGTGTCACGCCGCGAGCAGGCCACGATCCCCTCCCGCACTGATTTCACATCACTGGACACCAGCACGCAGTGCAGAGTACACACTTGGCTGGCTCGTTCGACTGACGCTGTCAGCTGAACACACACTGAGAGGTCACAGAGCCCTACTCAATAACTGACGAATATGGTCGGCAATTCCACCACTATCATCATCTCACCTTCATGCTCGAGTTAGTCGTTGAATAAAAGATTATTGTGTTTGTCAAAAATCATCAGCAGAGCCTGCTCAGCTGTGTAAATACGTTGACTTTGGTCGCTGGGCTTGTCAGGTTGCGCCGCCATGTTTGCAAGCGAGACACGAAGTGCTGGCTGGTCACCCAGTCAGTGATAAGAATAAATGGGCTTTCCCCTCACGTGTGGTCATTTACATATTATTTTAAGACTACAGACATATAAGGCTTTCTACCAAACTCTATTTGAGTCCGTTGATAGAAATAGTAACGAATGAAGAACCAAGAAAAATGCAGACGTCAGGGCGACTGCCCATAGGCACATGGAAAGCACTTTTATTATATCCGAGTCAGCTGACTGACTAAAGGCTCTTCAAACGTTTAAACCTGGCAGTTTATTAAGATTAAAAGACTATGAGTAAAAATACCAGCTGAATGTACAATTATTTTTTTATTTATATAAAATTTTAGATTTAATAAAAACTTAACGGCCGAACTCAGTGAATCTATTTAAAGAATGTAATGAACATTTGACGAAACAATGAAAGTATTAACTTTGATTTAGTGAATTTGGTTTTGAGAATGCTGTAAACAATATAATAACAAGAGCCATATGAACTTTTAATTGAGCAATCATTGAACAATGACTGTAGTGATTCAGAAAAAGCTAAAATATTCAGTGTTATTGTAAGGTTAACGTGTCTGAATTGTTTTTCCAAAACGGCTTGGTGAAGATATAAAGCGCGTTTTACTTACTTTTATATTACATTATGTTTATTAATTTACGTAAATATTTTGCTATAAAAAAAAGACGACCAAACACGGAGAATCCAAGGTTGGAAAACTAATCTACGATGTAAGAATTTATTTGAAAGTGACAAACAATTAAGCAATACGGTTAGTTAAGTAGGACATGATATTATAACCCTAAACACGTTCAGAAAGCGTGACACAATGCTATCACTAAAATCCCAGAGGCTCTTTTCAGTAAAAGTGTTGTTGGCCGTTCTGGTGATTATATAACGCCCTGTGATAGTAACATGCAAGTTTGTTTCAACTAAACAGAAAGAAGTTATTAGCTATCGCTACTTTAATTCTGAATGGCGGATTACATGCTTACCCCATTAACCATGCTATAGGAGGCTAATTATGGGTTCTGGCTTGTTGAAGAACAAGTCCCTTGAAATCAGATTTAAGACAAACAAAGTTCTATCACTATAGTCCGCAATTCTTTACATTCCACTCCCAAAAGAGTTAGAGGTAAAACGAGCAGTCTCTAATACATAATCAAATTCGACCACAATGTATTTTATGTAGGAGGTTTTTAGCGCATTACCCTACAGTTAAATCATGCAAACAGCGTCTCCCATTATGAAAGCATACAAACACGAGCTGAACTTTTATGGCATAGACCTGCCCATAAAGTAAAGGCAAAGCATAAGTCCCTTTGAAGAGCAAAACAAACCAATCACTGTAAACGTAAACACATGGTCTGAGTAGACAAATCATATTGCCTATATGGATTTCTGCCTAAAGATCCTACAATAGTGCATCACTTAACAAACCTGTAAGACTTGATAACTGTTTACAGCCCGTCCTAAAAGCCCATAAGTATTAATCAAAACAAAACGCAGACTTATGCCTATACGTCATAGGATAACCCCAAAAAAAACAAAGAGCATTGTATAAGGTGTCTGGTCAGATCCCCGCATATAGAAGCAGCAGCCCGCCATAGAACTCATTGTAAAAGTTTTGTAACTGTAAACTTAAACTTAATTGCGCCCAAACCAGGTCTAAAGTTAGTTTTAAAAATTTAAACACAAATGCAGATGAGTCCCATACGAGATTATATGCTGACTTGAATCATTCTGCCACATATTACGGTCCACAACAGCAAGAAAACAAAAAAAAACAACCGTTAGCAACCCACCATCAGATTTGTCTTATGCGTTTATTATTGTTAGGTCAGACGGCTCACTCACAACACCTGAGGCTTTACAGAGATCCCAAACAGCTAGTAGATTTTTACCGCAGTCAGAAGACCCCTTCGTAATCTGTTATCCAATCACTGAATCTTTCAGACATTGATTATGACATGCCTGAAGACCACGAACCTATGACTCATGCCACTCACATTGGATTTGCGGCTTACAGCTAACTCCTAACAGTAAAGACCGACAGCAGCGGAAGCAAACCCAACAGTAATAGACCACGATCACATTAGCGGAAAATTCAGAGGAGATCAACACACAGCAGTGTAATCCCAACTTTAAGTTTGAACCCAAGGACTTGGAAATTAACCCATCTTCTTTCATAACTTACGTGTTATGATTCTCATTCATCATGCAAAGCATGACTTCAGAAAAATAAAGATGGTACCTGCATTGCACAATCTTCAGAAAAGTACATGACTTTTACTCTTGACTGTTAATCCTTTTATGACTCTGCCCAACTCTGATGGGGAGTTTGGATAATTTAGCAGGATCGTTACAAGACTTTCCAAATTAATAACAATATTTTACTTATTTTTTAGTACGTAAAGGTTTTTTATCCTTATGAATACATGGACTCTGGGAAAGGTTTGATGAGCCAGCCCTACCGCATAAGACGATTTTACTCTAGGCTTACAGGCAAAGGCAATAACAGACTCTGAATATGAATACGCAAAGAAAGCCTGGACAGACTTACACTGCCAAACAATGGGTGATTATCAGGATCGCTATCTAATGGCTGACGTGTGTTTATTGGGGACGTCTTTCAGAATTACGAACTACTGCATGAAAATTAGTCTAGACTCACACTTACATCTCTGCCCCTGGCCTTTCTTGGGGTGCATTCTTAAAGTCTACAAACATCAAGATTGACTTAATATTGATCTGCCCACACTCCAGATGATTGAGGGCGGCTAAGGGGAGGTTTAGCTTTGGCCTCACATCCTTACGCAAAGCCAACATATAAATATTTAGATGACTTGATCCACTAAACCCTCCAAACTATCTAATGTACTTAGACGCCAATAATCTGTATGGGGGGGCTATGAGTCAGCCACTTCCACTGAGACACTTTACAATGTACTCAAGGCCTTATGTGGTTGATGATGTGTTAAAGATGCTGTCAACTCTTAGCCTGATGATCCAACAGGACTAATCTTGGAAGTAGTAGACTTAGAATATCCTAAAGAATTACACAATCTCCACAACGATTACCCCTAGCCGCGAAAGCTTAAGTGGCCCCCACAGAACCTCCTAAACTTGTGCCCAATCTTTGCCACCAAAACTAGTATGTATGCCATTAAGGGCTCCTACGTTTTACTTTAGACAAAAGGCTAAAACTAACGGCTGTTCACAGAATCATTGCTTTTGGGCCAAGAGCCCTTTATGAGGCCCTACATCATGAAAAATACCTAATCTTAGAACCAGCCACTGATGCTTCAGAAAAAGACTTTTTCAAGTTAATGAACAACAGTTGTTTTGGCAAAACTGGAAAACCACACAAACGTAAGATGTGAGATTTGTCACAAAAGAAAACAGCAATCAAACTAGTCTCTAAACCTAATATCAGCTTAGAAGATTTAACGCAGCTGGTTGGCATTTGATGAAAGAAGGTGTTATGTTAGACAACGGTTTTGTTTATTGGTTTCTTATAGATTTCACTTTGGACGGAGGCGCATGTAGGTCCTGTTTAGGTATTCGCGTATGTTTAATCCACGAACTGGCACAAGAAATCATAGAGAAAGGACGACATCGTGTAAACACTGTCTCGAGATATAATTGATTTGTTTATCAATTTTTTGTAATTGGCCAGGTGATATATCAGCTTTCTTGACAGAAACACACAGTTGGCCTTCAGACCCAGTTGAACAATTTATGATAAAGCAGCTGCTAGACTCCAACTTAAGATAAATATGAACAAGAGCAATGTGCAGTAATTAGAAGAGGAGGGCACCTTGCAGCACGAGAGATATGTCTTTCAATGTGAGCAAATGTCTTCGTTAAACTAATATAAGTATCTTGGTATTTATTTTTACCCAATTAGTTTTGTGGCTGCGTGTAAAAAGGATCCTACGAGCAATGCATGCTATTAATTCTGCAACGATTGATCATAATTAAAAATAATACGCTACAGTATTATTCAAAATGTCTGATACTCAGGTGCCCCAAATACACTCTATGTACAGACTGATGGGGACTGGGAAGCTGCACGTACCATGATTGATAAGGTTTATTTGTATGCTCTAAAGAAGATTTAAGTATCAACATAAAAACACTAACGATTTAGTTTATGGATAAACTGAGACGTCACCCTATTTACATAAAATCAGTTTACAGTGTATTCGAATACTGGCTAACGATATCACGGATGAATGATATCACAGATACATTTGTGCAACTTATAAAATGTTCTTAAATAAATGTTAGCGAACCGTGCCCAGAGGAAACGGGACAAACGAGTCACAAGACCAAAACACAACACGTTTTTGAACACTCTTAGGTCTTCCTCAAGTGAGACATATGTCTCACCTAGGAAGACCTAAGGAGTCGAAACGCGTGTAGTTTTGTTCTATGTGACTCGTTTGTCCCCAGTTCTTGGCGGTTCGCTACATTTATTTAAGATTTGTTTAGAATTTCCGCCTACAGTCGTCTCGCTTTGCAATCTAGATTTATAAATGTTGTTTTTAGTTAGATTCACGAGGCAAAAACCGCATAGGCGTCAAGTGTTCGTAAGATCCTATTTTCTAAATGGTTTTTGGAGTGGCATGCTAAACCATAGTGTTGAAAATGTGAAAAAATTTTTGCAAGGTTTTCGTCAAAGACCTTAATGATAACAGATGGCAAAACTGCATGTTCAAAAAGTGAAAGATTTACAATGCACAGATCATTTAAATCATCCAATGATAGCAAAATGTATCTTCACTTGATATTGGCAGGCATACAAAAAATATACATGACAAAGTTTCAGATTTGTGTTTCGGGATAAAGCAGCGCATAGTCCAACGGTATAATGTAGTTTCTGCCCCGTCTGATATTCCAGCTATGAGAAAAGGCAAGTGATGACGAAATACAGTTTTCTTCTTTCTTCTGCCTGCCGTTCAGTGACCTACGGAAGGAATATGAGTTCCACCAAAATACTATGCAAATTCAAGTGAGTTTCGCTTGACTTGTACCAATGAGGAAAAAATGAAATGAAATTATTGTGATGAATATGTGCATGACTTTGTACAAAGCCTTAGAGAACCACGACCACCCATCTTCTTTTGCACGAAAACCCCCTTTTTACAAACAAATCTCGTCCTTCTCTGTCACTTATTGCCAAAATGAACGACCTTTTTTTAACAATCAAAAGTAACAACGCAAAAACCTCCAAAAATCGACTTAATCGTTACTTTACAATGGGGGCTTTACTGCAAGATAAGATAGGGAGATCCGTAAAACCCTTATATTTAACATTCCTCTCCGGGCATAAAAATCATATTAAAAAGTGCAAAACACTCGCATCTGGCCACATTACTGATCACCTCTGGGTCTAACTTGAGAACCCCACGGCGCCCTAGGGCCCCAAGCCAGATCCAGAGTGATCACAGATAATGTGGGCCAAGATTGAAGGGTTTTATGAGAATATCCGTCTAATAGTGGTTATTTTCTTATACTTGGTTGCCTACTTTCAGTTTGTCTAATTTGGGGCATTCTCTCAACCCCCCATTTTGCGACTCTTCCTAGGGTTTGCCGCGTTTAAAGCCGCGCCAGTGACCAGACAATTGTGGTTTGCGGGCTTTTAGCCACGACCCAGTGACCCAGACAAACGAAACACGAAAATTGGTAATAGCACTATGGGCAGAGAAGAGGCCAAATTAAGACTACAAAAACCACGCAAACAATTACAAAACCACTGCAGCACATTCCCAACTTTACACTTTAGGGATTAATATATATACTGTGCAAACTAGAAAGCTTTCATAATTTTATGATGTTATTTACATAAGTTGACTGTTGTTAAAATGGGTTTTTTTTTTATTAAAGCAGAATTAGTTTTAAAAGGTTAAACAACAACTGTGCTTTAAAGTACTTTTTAGTAGATACTTTGTACAATATTCATATTAAAAGCTTTAGCACATTAAAAACAAACACAAATCTTTTAAATAATTAATTCTCTCTCACTGATTCAATAAATAGATAATTTATTCAGGGAGTAATTACATTATTATGCAAAATTAAAGGCGACAAATCACTTTCATTAATATTGTTTTTCTTATTATGATTTGTTAATGATTACTCTGTGGCTGTGTGAACACGGAAGGTAGAAATCAATACTCTACAACTGAGCCAGAGGGAGAGAGTGGAAAACCCAGGCTCCAAATAGACCTCAGCACACATTATCGATTTTTTTTGTGCGCGCGTATTGCAGAGCGCGTTCAGCCCATGCAGCGGCTTACTTATTTTTAATTGTTGTTAAATCTGGTTTAAACAAATGATAGGCCGAAGTAGCCTACAGAGCTTATTAAATAATCTTTACGAGTTGATTGGTAGAGGGAGTCGAATAAAGATCAGTTAAAGGGCAGGTTTGATAATACAGATCTTTGAGCTAAATAAATAAGCGAGAAAGTGTAAATCAATCTATCAGTAAAATACCAGATTCTTGGCCCCACCCAGATTTATAAAAGTTGTTGGCCATGTTACTCGATAATACGGCTCCTGAAGATCTATCTGACTTTTCTACTGATCCTAAGGAGTAACTGTACCTTTAAACAGGCAATTTTTAGATTAAAAAGAAAAGAGTAAAAATAACACTTAATGAACATTATTTTTTATTTATTTTAATTTTAGATTAAAAATGAGAGACGGCCGAACTCAGTGAATCTGATTTAAAGAATTGGTAATGACTATTTGACGAAACATGAAGTATTAACATTGATTTTAGTGAATTTGTTTGAGAATGGCTGTAAACAATATAATAAAAGAACCTAGTGACCTATTTTAACGAAGCAATCAAAGTGTGAACGATTTGACTGTATGATTCAGAATAAAGCTAAAATAATAGCAGGAGTTATTGTAAGGTTAACGTGTCTGAAGTGTTGCAACGCTGGCGTGAAGAATAAAAGCGCGTTTTACTTACTTTTATTTACATTTATTTTTTTAATTATAACGTAAATATTGTGGCTTTAAAAATGACGAACCCAACACGAGAATTCCAAGTAGAAACTAAATGACGATGGAAGGAATTATTGATAGTGACAAACAATTAATCAATACGTTTTATGAAGTAGACAGGATATTATTGGCAAACCCCACAAACGATCAGGAAAGCGTGACACATGCTATCTCTAAAATCCCAGACTCTCTTTCAGATGGAGCCGCCAGTAAAGTGTAGTTGGCCGTCTGATTGATATATATCGCCTGATGATAGTAACATGCAAGTTTGGTGTTTCAACTAAACTAGGAAAGAAGTATTAAGCTATCGCTGACTTAATTCTGAATGGGCTGATTATACATGCCTTACCCAGTTTAACCATGCAAGTGAGGAGGCTAAGTTAAGGGGTTTGCTGGTCTGAAGGAACATGTCCTTGAATCAATTAAGACAAACAAAGTTTCTATCCATAGTCGGCAAATTCTTACCATCCTCTCACCAAAGATTAGAGTTAAAACTAGCAGTCTTAACATACATAATTCTGACAACAGTGTTTTATGTGGTGTGTTTTTAGCGCATTTAAATACTGTTAAAATCATGCAAAAAGGCGGGGGTCTCCAATTATGAAGCACAAACAAGAGCTTGAATCTTTAATGGCATAACCTTCCCATAAGTAAAAAAGCATATCTCAGTTTTGAAGAGCAAAACAAACCACTCACATGTAAACGTATACACAGGACTGTAGTAGAACATTCAGTGCCTATAAGATTCTCCTAAGCCCTACTTTAGTGTGAAATCACTTAACAAACATGTAGACATGAATACTGAAAACAGACAGTCCTAAGAGCCACTAGATGTGATTAATCAGAACAATATTCAGACTTATGGCCTATACGTCAAAGGATAAATCTAAACAAAGCTTTGTAAAGGGAGTGTCAGGTCAGATCCCAACTAAGACGCAGCTGCAGCCATAGAACTCATTGTAACAAAAAAAGTTTTTGTATACTGTGAAACTAAACTTTTTAGCGCCCAAACCAGGGTCTAAAGTTAAGTTATTAAAAATTACACGAAAATGCAGATGATCCATACGTGTTTATGCTGACTTTGAATCATCTTGCCACAGTTATACCTACGGACCACAACAGCAAGAACAAAAAAACAAACCTTAGTAACCCACCATCAGATTTGACTCTTATGAGTTTAATTAGTGTTAGGTCCAGCTGGCGCACACACAACACCTCAGAATTTACAGGATATCCCAATGCAGCTATAGATTTTACAGCAGAAATGAAACAACATCGTAATCATTATCCAATCAACTGAATCTTTCAGACCATTTGTTATGACTCCTGAAAGACCAAAAACGCTATGACTCAGCCACTCACTGTTGGATTTCGTCTTAAGCTAACACCTAACAGTAAAGACCTGACAGCAGCGGAAGCAAACACAACAGTAAGAGACCACGATCCATTAGCGGAAAATTGAGAGGAGGCAGCACACAGCAAATGTATATCTTCAACTTAAGTTTGACCAAAGACTTGGAAATTACCCAACTTCTTCTTTCTAACGTACGAGGTTATGATTCTCATATCATCATGCCAGCAGAGACCTTCTGAATATAAGAGGTTTACTGCATTGCAACCAATCTCAGAAAAATAACATGACTTTTACTCTTGACTGTTTTCTCCTTTAATGACTCTGCCAACATCTGATGGGGAGTTTGATAAAATAGCAGGAACGTTACAATACTTTTTCCAATAACTAAACAAAATTTTAAACTTATCATTAGTACTAAAGGTTTTATCCTTATGAATACATGGACTCGTGGGGAAAGGTTTGATGACCCAGCCCTACCGCAAAAGCGATTTTTACTCTAGGCTTACAGGCAAAGGCATAACAGACTCTAATAAGGAATACGCAAAGAAAAGCCTGGACAACTTACACTGCCAAACATGGTGATTATCATGCTAGCTATCTAATTTGCTGACGTGTGTTTATTGCAGACGTCTTCAGAATTACAGAACTACATGCATTAAACATTAGTCAAGACTCATCACATTACATCTCGGCCCTGGCCTTTCTATGGGATTGCAATTCTTAAAGTCTACAAACATCAAGATTGGACTTAATATCTGACTGCCTCACAACTCCAGATGATTGAATACGCCTAAGGGGTAGGTATTAGACAATGGCCCTCACATCCTTACTGCAAAAGCCAACAATAATATTAGAATGATCTATGATCCCACAAAACCGTCCAACTATCTAATGTACTTAGACGCCAATAATCTGTATGGATGGGCTATGAGTCAGCCACTTCCACTGAGACACTTTAAATGTACTCAGGCCCATTATGTGGTATGAAGATGGTTAAAGATGTTGTCAACTCTTACGCCTGATGATCCAACAGGACTATCTTGGACAGTAAACTTAGAAAATCCTAAAGAAATTACACATCTCCACAACGAAACCCCTAGCCGCAGAAAGCTAAGAATGGCCCCCACAGAACCTCCTAAAACATTGTGCCTAATCTTCGCGCCACAAAACTACGTATGTATGCCAATAACAGACTCCTAC
>CM031608.1:52900196-52905264 GCA_018398815.1 Conus ventricosus
CACTTCTTCCTTGTTCTTTTTATGCTTTCTTCAATTTCCTTTGTATTTGACTTTCTGGCCTTGGCAATGGATTGTCACAGCAGTATCTTTTTTCTTTTCCAATGCTCTATGCTCTTTACATGCTGCGAAACTCCGTACTGAGAAATACACACAAGTGTCAAGAGTGATGTCATCACGTGAAGCAAAATGTCTTTCAGCCGTTCATCAAGAGCATGCACTCATCTACAAGCAGGTCCATGGTGTTTTTTGACAACACCCAGCAAGATGTGTGAAGGAGGGAGGTGCACCTCTTCAGTTCTATTAAAAACTGTTTTTCTGATACATTGTAAATATTTATGGTTGGGTGTGATTGGGGTCCTGCACGCTTTTACTTCTGATAGTCCTCTTGATCTACTGACCGTTTCTCTGGCTGAATGTTCCTTCAATGTTCTCAGGGGGCAAGCTGCATCTGTTGTCTACGTTGTTGGCAGTACAGACACGGTTGGATCCCCTGTGCACCTTACAGTCCATACATTTAGTTAAAAATGTGCATAGTCTCCAAGGAGAAAAAAGCGAGTTTTGTTTTGCCTCTCATTCCCATGCATTCAGTCTTTCAATTTTGCTCTTTGTAAGGGTCCAACAGTCTTCTCGGTTTTTCAGGGGTGGTCCTACATCCGCAATGGTCTAATGCCTTGTTTTATGCTTTGAATTAGCGTTCACCAGTTGCTATTTGAACATGCCATTTTATTGAATCCGCCTCCATGGTCCCACCGCCAATCTGATCCAGATTTCGTTCTCTGGAATACTCTCATCATGCCATGTTAATCGGCCTGATGTCATAAGCATCCAGCAGTTTGGTGACAAATGCTGGGACATCCTAATGCCTGCAGAAGGTGTTGGAACCAGTTCCAAAATCCCATGCGATCTCATTCCCAGACCTCCACACTTCTCATCGACATTCTCTGCAACCTGCGCTTTGACTTGTTCTTTCCTTTCTTTCTGTTTCACTGGCAAACTTACCCCGAGCCCTCCTATAGAACTGTTTGTGCATCCTGTACTTTGTCAAACTGAGGCCAAGTGCCTGCACGAAGGGCAGAACCTTGTTTTTGCAGTTACAGATACTTGACCACATTTCGCTTCACTAAGAACCAACTGTTTGCGTACTTTGCTTGCCATCTTCCAGTTCTGTGCCCTGCTGTTTGGGTCGTCATCTGTTTCCTTGTCACCTGATACATTCAAACGAATTTTTGTTCATTTCCTTTGCTCGCTTTCTTCCTGAGTGGTGTTCGAGCTCACATGATGCTTTCCGAGGTTTTAGTATTTTTTTCGAGCAACAATCGGCTGTCCACCTGTTTGGCATGTGACAGTCATTTTATCACTGGACTGTGAGAGCTTAATGCGGGCAAGTTATGTGAAATAAGCTTCTTCGTGTTTGTCAGTGGTGCCTTCAGCTGACTCAAAGGCCCGAGGATTCTTTTCTGAACGGAGACAATGCTTATGTCAATGCCAGTTTGGAACGGCTGCACTGATGCGCCTCTTGAATCATTGGTGGAGTTTGATGTGGCATCAGATGTACACAAAAGGAAACATGTTTTTTGACTGGAGAAAATTCTTCTTGATGCCACGGGGACAGTCTCACTGATACAGTTCTAGGACTTTTTGCCGGAGTTGATGTGGCTTTCAGATAACCAGAAAAATGAAAATATCACTATCAAGATCAGAGTTTGATTGGCACTTCGTATTTGCTGGTTGGGAATACTGTATGAGACGGCAGATTTCTTTACTTTTTCTCTGGTCTCCCACCTTTAACTCTGCTGTTGAAAGTAGCGCATAGCGCACCAACTGACCGACAGATAAACTGGGTCAAAACAGGTGCCATAATTTTGAGGCTTTTTCAAATTCTGCCATTGCACGGCTCTTTGCTGTAGTTTGAATATTTGCGTTATCATTTTTCAAAGTACTTGCACAAAACACACAGACAATTTTTGTATGTACTTCCTCCTATCTACCAGAACATTCACAATGGAAGATTACATTTATTTCAGAAGCAACACTCAAACATGTTACCACCTGATTTGTTTTTATCTGTCTTTAATTCACTTAGACCTTTTCCCACACAGTCTACACACAAGACCTTTAAAACGTCTAAATGTACAGTGAGAGAATGTCCATTTTGTTTCCATAATTCCTTTCGGCACCCCCCCCCCCCCCCTCTCTCTCTCTCACACTACACACACACACACACACACACACACACACCACACACACCCACACACACACAACCGACGCACAGCAACACACACCACACACACACACACACACAAATAAAAAACACCCTAATGAACTACCAACAGCACACTTTAATTTGAATTCGCCGATAGAAATAGTAGTTAGTGATTGGAAATGAAGTATTATTATATTAATGATAATTGTTTACTTATTACTGTTAGGCTACTACCAATTACTGTTCTCAGTAGTGTTATTTTGCTTGTAGTAATTAAGTTATCCTCAACGTTTCCCTTTAATTAGGCTACGTTTCTCTACATGCAACCATAGTACATATAAAATGTAGCAACAATGAAGAAATATGTGTGTATACAACGGTGTAAATACGACCCTTTACAAATGCCAACTTTTCATTCACAAAGATGCTTCCCAATGTTTGACCTACTTCGGCTTAAAAGCACATCAGCCAACGACGCACGCATGCGCAGGCCGGTCGCAAGTTCTGTCAGAAAGTTTTTAAACACATGCTTAATTATGGTACTCACAGAGCTGATTGAAATGCCAGTTTTTGTCACATTCTCAAGGGCATGCAGAGCACACATTTACAGACGTTGATGAGGCAATTAAGGAGTATTATTTGTGACAGGAGATAAGTTCTCTAACAACACCACCTCCAGAACTGTCTGACTTTTATGAACCGTCTGAGGAACAGAAGACTCCAGAGATAGTTTTTATTGCAGTTGGCATGACCTCAGTCTATCTTGTTGCTCACTTTCTTGTGTAAAAAAAAAACAAATAAAATACAGTCCTTCTTATGGACAATACGAAGTACAAAATTATTATTCTCCTAAAGAGTATTGGAAAGGAAAGACTGCTATTGAAAAACTGAGTAAAGCTGCTAGAGTGTCTGAATCAGATGCGAAAGACTGGCTTTCAAAACAGGCAATTTGGCAAATATATCTGCCTGCCCCTAAAAGAATAATAAGGCCTAAATTTGTTAATTCAGTTCCAAATGACACCCACCAAATTGATTGCTGTATCTTCCACATGACAAAGTTAGAAGAAAAAAGTTTAAGTATGCTCTGACAGTTGTTGACATGGCTTCAAGGTAATAAAGACGCTGAACCTTTAATGGATAAAAGCTCAACTGCTGTGGCTGTGGCTTTACAACAAATATACATGCGAGCCCATTAAGTATCCAAGATGATTCAAGTTGATGATGGAAAAGAGTTTAAAGGTTCTGTAAAACAGCTGTTTTTAAAGCGGCATTTTACAGTTAAGAGAGGGATCCCAGGCAACCATCGATCACAAGCCCTAGTAGAAAACTTTAATAAGAATCTAGCTGAACGTCTGTTTACCTATCAATATCACAAGAAATTATGGACAGAGCACGCAACACAGAATGGGTTTAGGAGATTGCCAGCAGTCTAACGTGCTATGAAGAATTTAAAGCAACAGGGTTGAAGCCAGTAAACGCAATCAAATTAAAAAAAAATTAGCATTACTGAAGATGTGCAGAGTAAACAAAAACTCTTGCCGTTTGGACTAAAAGTAAGATACTTGTATGCTCCTGGAGAAGCGGAGGCGATGTTAGAATTAGAGCTACAGATCCTATATGGAGCGTAGACGTATATGAATTGAACGAATTATGAAAACATCCCCTCCCGTATATAATTTAAGAGAAACTCTTTCTGCTAAAAAGCCTGCCCCTAAAAGATCCTTTGTTCGTGAAGAGCTGCAAGTTTTCCCACCAAACACAGTTCCTGTTAGTTAAAAAAAATAGTATTTATTTTTTTGTTAAACTTATTTTTTTAACTTATTTTGGGTTTAACTGATCATTTGTTTGTTTTTCATATGTTCTGTCTGATTGCTGCAGTGTCTACTGGTCGTGAAGTAAAGTCTTTCTCCACTCCTTTTGAAGTTCAATTTTTTGCCGTCTATAATCCTCACCATCGGCCATAAGCTTCTGAAATTCTTCGTCCGTAATTTTTTCATCTGTAATGATTTGCTTATTCTTAATCTTAATGAACAAAGTTTTGCTGATGCTAGGGCTTACAATGGCAGTGTGCTTTTGTTCACTTGATGCTTTCCGAGGTTTTGTAATTTTTTTCAGCACAATCGGCTGTCCACCAGTTTGGCATGTGACAGTCATTTTATCACTGGACTGTGAGAGCTTAATGCGGCAAGTTTTGTGAATAAGCTTCTTCTGTGTTTGTCAGTGGTGCCTTCAGCTGACTCAAAGGCCTGAGGATTCTTTTTCTGAACGGAGACAATGCTTTGTCAATGCAGTTGGAACGGTCTGCACTGATGCGCCTCTTGAATCTTTGGGTGGAGTTGATGTGGCATCAGATGTGACACAAAAGGAAACTTGTTTTTTGACTGGAGATAATGCTTCATGATGCCAGCTGGACAGTCTGCACTGATACAGTTCTAGGGACTTTTGCCGGAGTTGATGTGGCTTCAGATGAGACAGAAAATGAAAAAATCCATATCAAGATCAGAGTTTGATTGGCACTTTCGTTTTGCTGGTTGGGAATTACTGTTTGAGAACGGCAGATTTCTTATCTTTTCTCTGGTCTCCCACCTTTACTCTGCTGTTGAAGTGAGCGCATAGCGCACACTGACTGACAGATAAACTGGGGTCAAACAGTGCCATAATTTTGAGGCTTTTTCAAATTCTGCCAATGCACGGCTCTTTGCTGTAGTTGAATTTTTTTCGGTTTATCAGATTTTCAAAGTTCTTGCACAAACACACAGACATTTTTGAATGTACTTCCTCCCTATCTTCCAGAACATTCACATTGAAGATTACATTTATTTCAGAAGCAACACTCAAACATGTTACCACTGATTTTTTTTTATT
>CM031608.1:52906264-52948410 GCA_018398815.1 Conus ventricosus
AGCCCAAACGCAAAGTTTTTTTTACTCTGCACATCTTCAGTAATGCTAATTTTTTTTAATTTGATTGCGTTTACTGGCTTCAACCCTGTTGCTTTAAATTCTTCATAGCACGTTAGACTGCTGGCAATCTCCTAACCCATTCTGTGTTGCGTGCTCTGTCCATAATTTCTCTGTGATATTGATAGGTAAACAGACGTTCAGCTAGATTCTTATTAAAGTTTTCTACTAGGGCTTGTGATCGATGGTTGCCTGGGATCCCTCTCTTAACTGTAAAATGCCGCTTTAAAAACAGCTGGTTTACAGAACCTTTAAACTCTTTTCCATCATCAACTTGAATCATCCTTGGATACTTTAATGGGCCTCGCATGTATATTTGTTGTAAAGCCACAGCCACAGCAGTTGAGCTTTTATCCATTAAAGGTTCACGTCTTTATACCTTGAAGCCATGTCAACAACTGTCAGAGCATACTTAAACTTTTTTCTCTAACTTTGTCATGTGGAAGATACAGCAAGTCAATTTGGTGGGTGTCATTTGGAACTGAATTAAACAAATTTAGGCCTTATTATTCTTTTAGGGCAGGCAGATATATTTGCCAAATTGCCTGTTTTGAAAGCCAGTCTTTCGCATCTGATTCAGACACTCTAGCAGCTTTACTCAGTTTTTCAATAGCAGTCTTTCCTTTCCAATACTCTTTAGGAGAATAATATATTTTGTACTTCGTATTGTCCATAAGAAAGGACTGTATTTTATTTGTTTTTTTTTTTTACACAAAAAGTGAGCAACAAGATAGACTGAGGTCATGCCAACTGCAATAAAACATCTCTGAGTCTTCTGTTCCTCAGACGGTTCATAAAAGTCAGACAGTTCTGGAGGTGTGTTGTTAGAAACTTATCTCCTGTCACTAAATAATACTCCTTAATTGCCTCATCAATCGTCTGTAAATGTGTGCTCTGCATGCCCTTGAGAATGTGACAAAAACTGGCATTTCAATCAGCTCTGTGAGTACCATAATTAAGCATGTGTTTAAAAACTTTCTGACAGAACTTTGCGACCGGCCTGCGCATGCGTGCGTCGTTGGCTGATGGCTTTTAAGCCGAAGTAGGTCAAACATTGGGAAGCATCTTTGTGAATGAAAAGTTGGCATTTGTAAAGGGGTCGTATTTACACCGTTGTATACACACATATTTCTTCATTGTTGCTACATTTTATATGTACTATGGTTGCATGTAGAGCAACGTAGGCCTAATTAAAGGGAAACGTAGAGGATAACATAATTACTACAAGCAAAATAACACTACTGATAACAGTAATGGTAGTAGGCCTAACAGTAATAAGTAAACAATTATCATAATTATAATAATACTTCATTTCCAATCACTACTACTATTTCTAATCGGCAAATTCAAATTAAAGTGTGCTGTGGTAGTACCATTAGGGGTTTTTTATTTGTGTGTGTGTGTGTGTGTGTGTTGTGTGTGTGTGCGTGTGTGTGTGTGTGTGTGTGTGTGTGTGTGTGTGTGTGTGTGTGTGTGTGTGTGTGTGAGAGAGAGAGGAGGGGGGGGGGGTGGCCGAAAGGATTATGGAACAAAATGGTCATTCTCTCACTGTACATTTAGAACGTTTAAAGGTCTTGTTAGACTGTGTGGGAAAAGGTCTAAGAGATTAAAGAAAGATAAAAACAAATCAGTGTAACATTTTGAGTGTTGCTTCTGAAATAAATGTAATCTTCAATGTGAAGTTCTGGAAGATAGGGAGGAAGTAACATTCAAAATAGTCTGTGTGTTTTGTGGCAAGAACTTTGAAAAATCTGATAAACCGCAAAAATTCACTACAGCAAAAGACCGTGCATTGGCAGAATTTGAAAAAGCCTCAAAATTATGGCACCTGTTTGACCCCAGTTTATCTGTCAGTCAGTGTGCGCTATGCGCTCACTTCAACAGCAGAGTAAAGGTGGGAACCAGAGAAAAAAGATAAAGAAATCTGCCGTTCTCAAACAGTATTCCCAACCAGCAAAACGAAAGTGCCAATCAAACTCTGATCTTGATAGTGATATTTCATTTCTGTCTCATCTGAAGCCACATCAACTCCGGCAAAAGTCCCTAGAACTGTATCAGTGCAGACTGTCCCAGCTGGCATCAATGAAGCATTATCTCCAGTCAAAAAACAAGTTTCCTTTTGTGTCACATCTGATGCCACATCAACTCCACCCAAAGATTCAAGAGGCGCATCAGTGCAGACCGTTCCAACTGGCATTGACAAAGCATTGTCTCCGTTCAGAAAAAGAATCCTCAGGCCTTTGAGTCAGCTGAAGGCACCACTGACAAACACAGAAGAAGCTTATTTCACAAAACTTGCCCGCATTAAGCTCTCACAGTCCAGTGATAAAATGACTGTCACATGCCAAACTGGTGGACAGCCGATTGTGCTGAAAAAAAATACAAAACCTCGGAAAGCATCAAGTGAAGCTCGAACACCACTCAGGAAGAAGCGAGCAAAAGAAATGAACAAAATTCGTTTGAATGTATCAGGAGACACTGAACAAGATGCGACCAAACAGCAGGGCACAGAACTGAAGATGGCAAGCAAAGTACGCAAACAGTTGGTTCTTAATGAAGCGAAATGTGGTCAAGTATCTGTAACTGCAAAACAAGGTCCTGCCCTTCGTGCAGCACTTGGCCTCAGTTTGACAAAGTACAGACTGCACAAACAGTTCTAATAGGAGGCTCGGGGTACAGTTTGCCAGTGAACAGAAAGAAAGGAAAGAACAAGTCAAAGCGCAGTGTGCAGAGAATGTCAGATGAGAAGTGTGGAGGTCTGGAATGAGATCGATGGGATTATGGAACTGGTTCCAACACCTTCTGCAGGCATTAAGGATGTCCCAGCATTTGTCACCAAACTGCTGGATTCTTATGACAATCAAGGCCGATTAACATGGCATGATGAGAGTATTCCAGAGAACGAATCTGGATCAAGATTGGCGGTGACCATGGAGGCGGATCATTTAAAATGATGCTTCAAATAGCAAACCTGGTGAACGCTAATTCAAAGCATAAACACATGCATTATGACCATTGCGGAATGTAAGGACACCCCTGAAAACCCGAGAAGACTGTTGACCCTTACAAAGAGCAAATTGAAGACCTTGAAAGCATGGAATGGAGAGGCAAACAAACTCGCCTTTTCTCTTTGGAGACTATGACTTTTTAACTAAAATGTATGGACTGTCAGGTGCACAGGGGATCCACCCGTGTCTGTACTGCACAACAACGAAGACACAGATGCAGCTGCCCCCTGAGAACAATGAAGGAAACATCAGCCAGAGAACGGTCAGTCAGATCAAGAGGGACTATCAGAAGTATAAAGCGTGCAGGAAAATGAAATCAAAGCCAAACTATTCAACAATGTCATCAGAAAACCATTTTTTAGACATAGAACTGAAGCAGGTGACACCTCCCTACCTTCACATCTTGCTGGTGTTGTCAAAAAACACCATGACCTGCTTGAAGATGATGCCATGCTCTTGATGAACGGCTGGCAAGACATTTTTGCTTCACTTGATGACATCACTCTTGACAATTGTGAGTATTTCTCAGTACAGTTCAGCAGCATGTAAAGAGCATAGAGCCATTGGAAAAGAAAAAGAAACTGCTGAGACAACTCCATGCCAAGGCCAGAAGTCAAACTACAAAGGAACTTGAAGAAAGCATAAAAAGAACCAAGGAAGAAAGTGAGAAAATGAAATCTACAGCCACTTCATTGCTATTCCGTTCTGGGCCAATCACAGCAAATCTAGAAGATGTTCTGCGGGCAAACAAGATCTTCCCACAGGCTTATCATTCCAGGGCCTTTGTTGGGAACCATTGCAACAAGTATCTGAAAGAACCGGTGTACAAAAAACATCTGTCAGAGTGTTGCAGAAAAGACAGGAGAATTCCAACTCGCTGGTCCCATACTAAATACATCCAGAAACATTCGTGACAAGTTCACTGAGCTGAATGCCCTCTTCTCCAATGTTCATCGCGCATATCGCATCAAAGAGCCATCTGTGATGATGAGATTGAAGATATTGAAACATCCATTAAGCGGTACATGGCCTTTTACAGAGAAAAGTTTCCCAAGACTGCCATCATTCCAAAACAACATCTGTTGGAACATCACTGTGTTCCCTGGATCAGACACTGGGGGACAGAGTGCACTGCTGGGAGAGCAAGGAGGCGAGGAGACACACGCCACAATCAATGCACTGTTGAGAAGAGTCTGGGGCTTGAAAAACAAACAGCAACAGCTCAAAGTCCTGCTCACAGAGCATCTGACACTGGTGGCACCAACAGTTTCATGGACTGATACTGCCACCACGTGAGAAAAAAACACAGCACTGATTACGGGGAAACGTTTTGTAATTGTCAGTTTGTACATTCTTTCCCTAAGCATCTTTATATTTTGTCACTGAACAAAATTCTAAGTATATGTATCCCAGCAGACTTTTGCAGATCATCCATTTCAGAGCGAGAGAGAGACAGGTAATGAAAATTCATATACGTAAGATTTGTTGAAATGAAAAAGCATACATAAGTACTATCCCCATTGACACAAATAATTATGTACATAATCATCCTATAGAACGTAAGAGCATTATAATGTTACTTTCAAGTTGACATATGTTCACTGATACAAGTTGAATTGCATGTTTGTAATGGGTGTATATAATAGCTAGAAATATTGACCTTTATTTCCAAGATTATGCATAATTGATAAATATAGGTTTTAAAATTATTACATTAATGAGAGTAACTACTGAACATCAACTATAGTTTTGTTTTAGATTTTTTTTTCAAACGGCAAAGTGTACTTCATGTTAAAGTGTGGGGGGTGGGGGAAAAAACGGGTGGGGGTGGGGGCGGTTTGAGAGAGGAGAGGGGACAACAGCAAAAGCCCTGTCAGTGTCACACTATTCTGTAACACAAGCCGCTGATCTGAGAGTGTAGGACACACCACGAGACATGTGCAGACAAGACAGTTTGTGTTGTGTTAAAAGTGATAGTGAACAGTTATGTGATGAGAAGTGGATATTGACACAGAACCATGCTTTACCTTCAAGGGTCGTGAGTACACATGTGTGTGTGTGTGTGTGTGTGCGTGCGTGCGTGCGTGCGTGCGTGCGATGCGTGCGTGCGTGCGTGCGTGCGTGCGTGTGTGTGTGTGTGTGTGGTTGTGTGTGTGTGTGTGTGTGTTGTGGTGTGTGTGTGTGTGTGTGTGTGTGTGTGTGTGTGTGTGTGTGTGTGATCTGTTTTGTTCTGTTAAGTCATGCATGCACGTCAGTTTCAATTCAGCTTCTCTCTCTCTCTCTCTCTCTCTCTCTCTCTCTCTCCTCTCTCTTCTCTCTCTCTCTCTCTCTCTCATCTCTCTCTCTCTCTTCCTTCCCCCCTCCTCTCTCTGTCTCTCTCTCTCTCCCTCCCTCCCCTCCCCGACCCACCTCAGTCCTCGTATGCCGTGTGCCGTGTATATGTTGTGTGTGTGTGTGTGTGTGTGTGTTGTGTGTGTGTGTGTGTGTGTGTGTGTGTGTGATATCTGTTTTGTTCTGTGAAGTCATGCATGCACGTCAGTTTCAGTTCAGCTCTCCTCTCTCTCTCACTCTCTCTCTCTCTCTCACTCGTCTCTCTCCTCTCTCTCTCTCTCTCTCCTCTCTCTCCCTCCCCTCCCCGCCTCAGACTCGTATGCCGTGTGCCGTGTATATGTAATTTTTTAGTGTGTGTGTGTGTGTGTGTGTGTGTGTGTGTGTGTGTGTGTGTGTGTGTGTGTGTGTGAGAGAGAGAGAGAGAGAGAGAGTGTAGTGTGTGTGTGTGTGTGTGTGTGTGGTGGTGTGAGAGAGAGAGAGAGAGAGAGAGAGAGAGAGAGAGAGAGAGAGAGAGAGAGAGAGAGAGAGAGAGAGAGAGAGATTGTTCAGTTATGCGTGCAAGCCATTGTCATGTGAAACATTTTCTCTCTGATCATGCTTTTATTGATTTTGTATGTACAAAGCTATCTGTGCATGTCAAGTTCTTCATATATGTATTATTAATCAGTCCTCCCTCCCACCTCCACTCTCCTCCCTCTCTCTCTCTCTGCATGCTTTTATTGATTTTGTGTGTACAAAGGTATCCGTGCATGTCTGTTTCTTTATGTATGTATTCTCAATCAGTCATCCTCCCCACCCCCAATGTCTCCCCTCCCTCTCTCTCTATGTCAGACTCTCTCTCTCTCTCTCTCTCTCTCTCTCTCATCTCTCTCTCCTCTCTCTCTCTCAAATTCTCCTCACTCTCTCTCCTCTCTCTCTCTCTCTCAGTTTTTGCATGCGCGCCGGTGTACACTGTGCATGTTTCTTTCTTCCTATTGATTTTATAAGTGGTAAATTTGCGTGCAGTGTCTTGTGTAGTCATGTTTACTCAACCATTCCTCTCTCACTCTCTTTCTCGTTCTCTCTCTCTCTCTCCTCTCTCTCTCTCTCATCTTTCTCTCTCTCTCTCTCTCTCTCTCACAGACACACACGCACACACACACCAACACACACACACACACACACACACACACACACACACACACACACACACACACACACACTCGACTTTGGGGTTGCAGCAGTTTTTTCGTCAAGCGCTGTCTTGTTTTTGTTTTGTTTTTTTTTCCCTTAGTCAGGCTGTTAAAAGTTCATACCTAAACCCACACCTGTAATGTTAATAATCATAATGAGGGTATTGACGGTAACGTTTCTGCTTTTATGTACATATTGTGAGTGCGCGCGCATGCGTGCATGCGTGTGCGCATGTGTGTGTGTGTGTGTGGTGTGTGTGTGTGTGTGTGTGTGGGTGTGTGTGTGTGTGGCGCGCGCGCGCACACGTACGTGCGTGCGTTCGTGTATGTGTAAGAATTCAAGCGCTTCTGAACAGACACTTGTTCCGGCAAGCGAAGGATGGTGAATCTGTCTGCACTTGACGGCACTAATAACCTTCGCAGAAAATAGCTCACAGGGTGTTGTGGACAGAGACAATTCCGCTTTTCTCGGTTTTAAGCTCCCCGCGCCTGTGTGTAGTCGTTGTGTAAACATTGGTCAGCTATAGGCGCGATACAGACAGCAAAGCAATGTGTGGTTCGCTATTCTCCACGCTTACAGTAGAAAGAAACTCGTGGAGAGCGCGAGAAGCCCCCTTCAAGCAACCGTTTCGGCCCTTATCTCCTGACACTCTAGGTGTCAGATACAAGACCGCTCACAGACCCCGGCATGTTGGGTGCGCACAATTTGTTTCTTCTGCTTTTCCGTCTCACGCTTTTGAAGACTTTGACTCAAGCGACTCAATGCAGCAGTAACAACTGCCGTGAAGTAAGTACTAGTTAGGTTCTTAAGTTAAGTACTAGTTAAGTACAAGCTAGGTTCTTAAGTTAAGTACAGGCCAAGTCAGTCAAGTTTAATCTTTTAAAGTTCTCCAATGCCCTACAGCATATGAAAACTCAGGATTGACGTAAGTTCTCTTGTTCATTGTTAGAGACTAGTGATTTCTTGTTAACGGCAGAACTAGATAAAGTACAAGTTAAGAACTAGATAAGTTACAAGTTAAGAACTAGATAATTGGTTATAGAAAGTACTTTTTAAGTTAAGTACAAGTAAATTTATAATTATGTTAAGTACTAGTTAGCTTCTTAAATAAGTACAAGTTAGGTCTTTAAGTTAAGTACTAGTTAAGTACAAAGCTAGTTCTTAAGTTAAGTACAGCCAAGTCAGTCAAGTTTTAAAAGAGTTCTCCAATGCCCTACAGCATATGATAAACTCAGATTGACGTAAGTTCTCTTGTTTATTGTATAAGACTAGTGATTCTTGTTAACGGCAGATGGAGAGTAGAGCGCAGATTAAATTGTGTGATGAAATATCTTGTTTTCAAAGAGGGCCTGTTTGTAGTTGTCGTGAGATATTTTTTTTTACAACTTCTTTACTTATGCCCTTAGCCTTCATCATTACAGAAGTCTGGCAGCAACACTATACATCTTTTGCCCGTTAAGCCAACATATTCCTGTATAACTGTCCATTAATTCATCCTTTCATCTTTCCAATCACTTTCTTGTTACAGTTGAATGTAAAGGGCTGTCTTTTGGGTAGTCGCATGTGTCGTACCACCATCAGCTCCTTTAGCCACTTCTGTTTCTAAGTCTTTGTAAAAGTCTTCAGTTGGAACATCCAGAATAAAACTATCAGGAAAGGACTCTAGATTCTGGTACAGCGGTTTAAAGTAGTCATACAGAAATTCTAGCATCAAAAGCTTTGACAACTCTAATACAGTAAACCCAATAAACACCGTTTGTCTAACATAACATCCTTCTTCATTCATCATAATGCCAACCAGGCTGTCGTTAAATCTCTAAAGTCTTGATAGTTAGGTTTAGAGACTAGTTTGATTGCTTGTTTCTTTTGTGACTAATCTCACATCTTTACGTTTGTGTGGATTTTCCATGGTTTTGCCACAAACATGTTTCATTAACTTGAAAAAGTCTTTTCTGAAGCATCAGTGGCTTGGGTTCTAAGATTAGTAATTCTTCATGATGTATGGCCTCATAAAGGGCTCTTGGTCAAAAGCAATGATTCTGTGAACAGCCGTTAGTTTTTAGCCGTGTCTTAATAAAACTGTAGGAGTCTGTAATGGCATACATACTTAGTTTGTGGCGAAGATTAGGCACAAGTTTTAGGAGGTTCTGTGGGGGCCATCTTTAAGCATTTCTGCGGCTAGGGGTAATCGTTGTGGAGATTGTGTAAATGTTTAGGATATTCTAAGTCTACTTCCAAGATTAGTCCTGTTGGATCATCAGGCGTAAGATGTGACAGCATCCTTAACACATCATAACCCATAGGCCTTGATACATTGTAAAGTTCTCAGTGGAAGTGGCTGACTCATAGCCCATCCATACAGATTATTGGCGTCTAAGTACATTAGATAGTTGGACGGTTTAGTGGGATCATAGTCATCTAATACTTGATTGTGGCTTTGCAGTAAGGATGTGAGGCCATGCTAATACCTCCCCTTAGGCCGTCTTCAATCATCTGGAGTGTGGGTAGATCAGATATTAAGTCAATCTGATGTTTGTAGACTTTAAGAATGCATCCAAGAAAGGCCAGGGCAGAGATGTAATGTGATGAGTCTAGACTAATGTTTCATGCATGTAGTTCTGTAATTCTGAAAGACGTCTGCCATAAACACACGTCAGCCATTAGATAGCGATCATGATATCACCCATTGTTTGGCAGTGTAAGTCTGTCCAGGCTTTCTTGCGTATTCATATTCAGAGTCTGTTATGTCTTTGCCTGTAAGCCTAGAAAGAAATCGTCTTTATGCGGTAGGGCTGCTTCATCAAACCTTTCCCACGAGTCCATGTATTCATAAGGATAAA
The DNA here is from genome assembly GCA_018398815.1 of Conus ventricosus. NCBI lineage: Eukaryota > Metazoa > Mollusca > Gastropoda > Neogastropoda > Conidae > Conus > Conus ventricosus. The sequence continues at coordinate 52,915,674 of CM031608.1, forward strand.
CACCTTTACGCACTAAAGATAAGTTAAAATTTGTTTAGTTATTGGAAGTCTTGTAACGATCCTGCTAATTTATCCAAACTCCCCATCAGATGTTGGGCAGAGTCATAAAAGGATAAACAGTCAAGAGTAAAAGTCATGTACTTTTCTGAAGATGTGCAATGCAGGTAACCCTCTTATATTCAGAAGTCACTGCTTGCATGATGAAATGAGAATCATAACCTCGTAAGTTATGAAAGAAGATGGGTAATTTCCAAGTCTTTGGGTCAAACTTAAGTTGAAGATTACACTTGCTGTGTGCTGCTCCTCTGAATTTTCCGCTAATGTGATCGTGGTCTCTTACTGTTGGGTTTGCTTCCGCTGCTGTCGCGTCTTTACTGTTAGGTGTTAGCTCTAAGCCGCAAATCCAACAGTGAGTGGCTGAGTCATAGCGTTCTTGGTCTTCAGGAGTCATAACAATGTCTGAAAGATTCAGTTGATTGGATAACTGATTACGAAGTTGTTTCATCTGCTGTAAAAATCTACTAGCTGCATTGGGATCTCTGTAAATCTGAGGTGTTGTGTGTGCGCCGTCTGACCTAACAATAATAAACGCATAAGAACAAATCTGATGGTGGGTTAATAAGGTTGTTTTTTGTTCTTGCTGTTGTGGACCGTAGTACTGTGGCAAGATTGATTCAAAGTCAGCATAAACCACGTATGGACTCATCTGCATTTTGTGTAAATTTTTAAAACTAACTTTAGACCCTGGTTTGGGCGCAATAAGTTTAGTTTCACAGTCTACAAAACTTTTACAATAGTTCTATGGCTGGCAGCTGCTTCTATAGTTGGGATTCTGACCAACACCTTCTACAAAGCTCTTGTTTAGATTTATCCTTTGACGTATAGCCATAAGTCTGCTTATTGTTCTGATTAATACATAGTGGCTCTTAGGACTGTCTGTAAACAGTATCAAGTCTACATGTTTGTTAAGTGATTCACCTAAAGTAGGAGCTTTAGGAGAATCCTTATAGGCACTAGATTGTCTACTACAGACCATGTGTATACGTTTACAGTGATTGGTTTGTTTTTGCTCTTCAAACTGAGATATGCTTTCTATACTTACTGGGAAGGTTATGCCATTAAAGTTCAGCTCTTGTTTGTATGCTTCATAATTGGAGACGCTGTTTGCATGATTTTAACAGTATGTAAATGCGCTAAAACACACCACATAAAACACATGTTGTCAGAATTATGTATGTTTAAGACTGCTCGTTTTAACTCTAACTCTTTTGGGAGAGGAAGGTAAGAATTGCCGACTATAGGATAGAACTTTGTTTGTCTTAATCTGATTTCAAGGACTGTTCCTTCAGACCAGCCAGAACCCCTTAACTTAGCCTCCTCACTAGCATGGTTAAACTGGGTAAGCATGTAATCAGCCCATTCAGAATTAAAGTCGCGATAGCTAATAACTTCTTTCTGTTTAGTTGAAACCCAAACTTGCATGTTACTATCATCAGGCGTTATATAATCAATCAGAACGGCCAACAACACTTTTACTGGGGTCATCTGAAGAACTCTGGGATTTTAGAGATAGCATGTGTCACGCTTTCCTGAACGTTTGTAGGGTTAATAATATCATGTCTACTTAACTAAACCGACTGTTATGTTTGTCTCACCCCATATCTTCCATCGTATATAGGTTTTCCAACCTTGGATTCTCGTGTTTGGTCGTATCTTTTAAGCCACATATTCTTACGAAAATTATAAATTAAATGTAATAAAAGTCAGCTACAACGCGCTTTTATTTTCACCCAAGGTTTTGCAACAATTCAAGACCGTTAAACCTTACATAACAACTGATAATATTTTGCTTTTTCTGAATCGTACAGCAATGTTCAATGAGTTGCTTCATTAAATAGTTCACTTGACTTTATCTATATTGTTTTCAGCATTTCAAAACACAAATTCATAAAATCAATGGTTTAATACCTTTATTTGTTTCGTCAATAGTTTCATTACAATTCTTTAAATCAGATTCACTGAAGTTCGGGTCATTTTAAATCTAAAATATAATAAATAAAAAATATTGTACATTCAGTGATATTTAATATCATTAGTCTTTTCTAATCTTATAACTGCCCAGGTTTAACCGTTTTGAGCGCCTTTAGTCAGTCAGCTGCGCGGGAATGGAAATACAGTGTTTCAAGTGCTTAGGGGCAGTCCCTGACCGTCATGCATTTTTTTGAGTTTTCATTCGTTACTATTTTATCAACGGACTCAAATAGAGTTTGGTAGAAAGCTTATATGTCTGTAGTTCTTAAAATAATATGTAAATGACACTGTGAGGGGAAAAGCCCATTTATTCTTATCATGATGGGTGGTACAGCCAGATTCGTGTCTCGCTTGCAAACATGGGGCGCAACAGAAAGCCCAGCGACAAGTCAAGTATTTTCAAGTGAGCAGGCTTGCTGATGATTTTTTGACAAAACACAATAAATCTTTTATTCAGCCTTCACTCGATGCATGAAGGTGAGCATGATGGATAGAGGTGGAATTTGCCGACATATTCGTCAGTTAATTGAGTAGGGCTCTGCCTGACTCTCAGTGTGGTTCAGCTGACAGCGTCAGTCGAAACGAGCCCAGCCAAGTGTGTACTTCTGCACTGCGTGCTGGTGTCCAGTGATGTGTAATCAGTGCGGGAGAGGGAACGTGGCCTGCTCGCGGCGTGACACGGTGCAAGACGAAAAGGTCGGGGAATATGAGGAGTGAAAGAAGAGGGATGAAGTTGAGCAAGGGGGTGTGGTGGGAGGGGGGGGGTGGGCGTGGTCGTGGGACTGGTCAGTAGCATCGAGTGTGAGCGTTTGATAGATTCCAATCTGGTTTTACTTTCATTCTACGGTGTCGTGTGACAATTCCAAACTTTTTTTCAACTTTTTTGTTTTTTGCTGTGTGTTCTTGTTTGGATGTGGTAATACATTTGTTTTGATCGTGCAAAAAATCTATCCAAAATCTACAAGCCTAATACTTTGTATTATCAAATAAAAACAAAAGAAGAGATTCAAAATCTTCATTCAAATTTCCTTCAAAAATGATATAGATTATTTTCTATCTTTTGTTGTTTCTGAGTAGAATTTTTTTTTAATTATGACCCCAAATCATGAGTTTCCCCGGCACCTGGAACACCTTTGTTTTGTACTATTGTGAGGCACTGAACGAGGTTAAGGTAAAGTTACTCCTTCAGGATCGTAGAAACAGTAAGATTCGCATCAAGGAAGCCGTATTATCGAGTAAAATGGCAAACAACGTTATATGGTTGGGGCAAGAATTGGTTATTTTATGATAGGAATGTTTTACACTTTTCGCTTATTTATTACGCTCAAAAAGATTGTAATTATCAAACCTGCCCTTTAACTGATCTTTATGGACTCCTTCCAATCACACTCGTAAAGTTTATTAATATGCTCTGTAGCTACTTCGGCTTCATTTTTTAAACCAGAATATAAACAACAATTAAAAAATAAGTAAGCCGCTGCATGGGCCTGTAATGCGCTCTGCAATACGCGCCGCCAAAAAAATCGATAATGACTGCTGAGGTCTATTTTGAGCCTGGGTTTTCCACTCTCTCTCCCTCTGGCAGCAGTTGTAGAGTATTGATTTCTACCTTCCTTGTCACACACGCACAGAGTAATCATTAACAAATCATAATAAGAAAAACAATAATAATGAAAGTGATTTGTCTCCCTTTAATTATGCATAAAATGTAATTACCTCCCTGAATAAATTATTCTATTTATAGATCAGTGAGAGAGAATTAATTATTAAAAGTTGTGTTTTTGTGTTTAATTTGCTAAAGCTTTTAATATGAATATTGTACAAAGTAGCTACTAAAAAGTACTTTAAAGCACAGTTGTTGTTTAACCTTTAAAACTATTCTGCTTTAAATAAAAAAAAAACCCATTTTAACAACAGTCACACTTATGTAAAAACATCATAAAATTATGAAAGCTTTCAGTTTGCACAGTATATATATTAATCCTAAAAGTGTAAGTTGGGAATATGCCTGCAGTGGTTTTGTACTTGTTTGCGTGGTTTTTGAAAGTCTAAATTTGGCCCTCTTCTCTGCCCTCTAGTGACTATTCCAATTCGTGTTTCGTTGTCTGGTCACTGGCGCGGCTAAAACGCCTGCAAACCACAATGCCTGGTCACTGGCGCGGCTATAAACGCCCGCAAACCTAGGAAGAGTCGCAAAAAAGGGGGTGAGAGAATTGCCCCAAATTAGACAAACTGAAAGTAGGCAACCAAGTATAAGAAAATAACCACTATTAGAGGCATATTCTCAAAACCCTTCACATCTTGGCCACATTATCTGTGATCCTCTGGATCTGGCTTGGGCGCCTAGGGCGCCATAGGGTCTCAAGTTAGACCCAGAGGTGATCAGTAATGTGGCCAGATGCGAAGAGTTTTGCACTTTTTAATAATGATTTTTATGCCCTGGAGAGAATGTAATATATGGGTTTACGATCACCCTATCTTATCTTGCACGTAAGCCCCCATTTTAAAGTAACAATTAAGTCGATTTTTGGAGGTTTTTGCGTGTTAATTTTGATTGTAAAACAGGTGTTAATTTTGGCTAAAAGTGACATGAGAAGGACGAGATTTGTTTGTAAAAAGGGGGGTTTTCGTGCAAATAAGATGGGTTGGTCGTGGTTCTCTAAGGCTTTGTACAAAGTCATGCACAAATTCATCACAATAATTTCATTTTCATTCGTCATTGATAGAGTCAAGCGAAACTCACATGAATTTGCATAGTATTTAGATGGAACATATTCCTTCGTAGGTCACTGAAAGCAGGGCAGAAGAACAGAAGTGTATTTCGTCAATCACTTGCCTTTTCTCATAGCGGCATATCAGACTGCAGACAGAAACATACATTATACCGTTGACATGTGCGCTGCTATATCCGAAACACCAAATCTGAACTTTGTCATGTAATTTTTTGTATGCCTGCCAATATCAAGTGAAAGATACATTTTGCTATCATTGGATGATTTAAATGATCTGTGCCATGTAAATCTATCACTTTTCTGAACATGCCAGTTTTGCCATCTGTTATCAATAAGACTTTGACGAAACACTTGCAAAAAATTTTTCACATTTTCAACACTCTGGTTTAGCCATGCACATCCAAAACTGTTTAGAAATAGGATCTTACGACACTTGACGCCTATGCGGTTTTGCCTCGTGAATCTAACAAAAACAACATTTTATAAATCTAGTTGCAAAGCGAGACGACTGTAGGCGGAAATCTAAAACAAATCTTAAATAAATGTTAGCGAACCGCCCAGAGAATGGGGACAAACGAGTCACAAGACAAACACAACGCGTTTCGACCTCTTAGGTCTTCCTCAGTGAGACATATGTCTCACTTGAGGAAGACCTAAGAGGTCAAAACGCGTTGTGTTTTGTCTTGTGACTCGTTTGTCCACGTTCTCTGGGCGGTTCGCTAACATTTATTTAAGAACATTTTATAGGTTTCAAATGTAATCTGTGATCATTCATCCGTGATATCTTTAGCCAGTATCGAATCACTGTACACTTGAATTTATGTAAATAGGGTGACGTCCAGTATCTCCATAAACTAAATCGTTAGGTGTTTTTATGTTGGGCTACTAAAAACTTCTTTAGAGCATACAAAAAAACCTTATCACATGGGCGGGCGCACCAGCCCCACAGTTCAGTACCATAGAGAGTATTTGGTTGCCGGAGTTAAAACATTTTTAAAAATCTGTGGGCGAATTATTTTTAATTACAAACCCAATGGGTTGCAAAATTAATAAAATGAAAGTGTAGGATTTTTACCGCGGGCCCCAAAAAACTAAAGGGGTAGAAAAAAAAAATCCCAAAGGTTTCTTTTAATAGAAAAAAGGCCCATTTGTCCCTTTGAAAGCCATCTCTCTCGTGCTGAAAGGGTTTGCCTCTTTCAAATTTACAGCAACAGGGTTCTTGTTCTTTATTTATTTAAATTTGGGTTAGCCCCCGATTACATAAATTTTTTAAAAACCTGGGTTGAAGGCCAATGGTTTTTTGGGAAAATTAAAAGGGTATTTCCCCTGAAATTTAAAAAAATTTGAAAAAACAAATAATTATATCAAAGAGACGGGTTTTGGGCACGATGTCTTTCCTTTTCTATTTTTTCTTGTGAAAGTTCGTTGAAAAAAAAAGGGGCCCCCCAAAAAAGGGATAAATGCGCCCCTTTTTTAAACCCTTTTTTGAAAAAAATTATGTATTCTTTAAAACCCCTGCAAAACCAAAAACACCCCACAAAACACACACACAAAAACACAAAAAACAACACACACAACACACACAAAATTTTTATAAAAAACCCAAGCCCCGGGAAAAAAAAGTAAAAAGTTTTGCTCCCTTTGATATATGGGGTATATTTTAACCCTTTTTTTCCCTTTTTTGAAGTATTGGCCCAAGTGGTTTTTTTTTTTTTGATATGAATCAATGATTTTCCCGAATTTAAATTTAAGGCCACAATGTTTTGGTTTTTCCCCATAAAAAAACTTTTCTGTAAAGAGCCAAAAGTGTAAACATTGATCAAGCATTTGCTTTGGGGAACATGGATAGATGAAAAAAGCAAAGGATTTTTTCGAAGAAAAAACTGATGAAAGAGCTATAGTTTTTTTTAAAAAAAAAAAACGAATTTAAAAATTTTATGAAAGTGCTTTTCAAAGGAACGGGGCCTTCATTTAAAGGACGGGAAAAGATTTGTCCCATCCATTAATTTATCTTTTGCCCCAAATTCCCAAATAGGTTTAATCCCCGAGGACCCAAAATTTGGGTGCAAAAGGGAAAACTTCCACGCGGAAGTGTTCCCTTCCGATCCCCATTTTTAAAAGAAAAATTTGGCCCCCGTATTTGAAAATTTTCAATAAAAATCCAAACCCCAATAGGAAAAAGATTCGGCTCAAAAAAATATACACACCCCATATGCTTCATGCACGCACGCTTTCACGCACACACACAAATAAAATAACTTTTACACACGCGCGCCCCGCGGCATACACCCACACACATAACCCAAACCCCCACACACACCCCACCAAAACACCACACAAACACACACCCCCCCCACCCCCACACCCCACCCCGTAGAAAAAAATTCCAAACCTAGGAAAAAAAAAATCAAAGTTTTCACTTTGGGATTTTGAAAATGTAATTTGTTTTAAAAGTTAAAAAAGAACGCTTTAGACCGGGAAAATTTTAAATTTTTTTTAAAACCGAGCCCCTGGTGTTTTATGATTTTCCCCTGTTGTGTGTTTTTTTGTTGTTTTTCCCGCAAAACCCCAGCCATTTTTTGTCTAGGCTTTTTTGTCAACCAAACCCCTGTTTACAAAGGAAAGTTGATGTATGCAAATTTAAAGCAAGCGCGTTTCCCCTTAAGAAAAAAGTGTGTTTGGGGCGCGCGCGGCGTGTGTGTGTTTTGTGTGGGTGTGTTGTTGTGTGTGTGTGTGTGTGTGTGTGGTCCCTTTTTTCCCAACAGTCAAGAAAGTTCAGTAGTGATTAGATAGGCGTTATTTTGTAAGATGTATGTTGAATACTTAAATGGAGGGAAAAAGTGTTGAGAGTGTGGCCCCCCCCAAAAGAGAGAAAATAAAAATAATTTTTTTCTTGCGTTTTTTTAAAGCAAAAAAAGCCCTTTTTGGGGGGTTACGAGGGAAAAAAAAAGTAAAAATTTAAAATATCCCCCGGGGTTGAGCCATTGCTTCTGTCATCTAAAAAACCACCAAAAAAAATCAAACTTTAGGGACTTCCCCTGCTTGCAACAGACATCTTTTCTTTAAAAGAAGAAAAAGATTTATGGGGAAATTTTAACTTGACAGTTGTTTGGATCTAAAAGAAGTAATTTAATGTAAACATGGATATTGGATAATATGAAGTCTCAGCTAAATCATTCCACAAAGTGAGAGACCGAACAGAGAGAAGTGAGAGAGACAGCAGAGTACAGAGAGGAGAGAGAGAGTAGAGAGAGAGAAAGAGGGAGAGAGAGAGAGAGAGAGAGAGAGAGAGAGAGAGAAGGTGCCTTCACCTCAATGAAATGCATGTTTTCCCATGACAACAAAAGAAATGACAGATGACTTAATAAGCCTCCTTTCCAGCCAGTGCTAACAAAACTATAAAACAGACAGTTCACATGGGTGATGTGCCCTTTGCTACAGCTATTGATTGTACCATCGATCCTGTCCCATTTGCTGTAGGATAACTAAGATTTAAGTGAACTGGTAAGAACGAGTTCGTGCTTTCTTTGAACTTTTGTTTCTCAACCCTTAATTTCAAGTTTAAAACATGGAGTCATTTTTACGCTCAAAACATTCTATACTTTAAAAACAAAGGCCCGACAAAAAAGCGAAAGAATCTGTGGAATAAGGCAGCAACTGAACGAAACGAAGACAATACAAACCAACCTTACTGAACCCTGCATATTCTAATTTAAATGTTTCCATACAAGTCACCGTAACCGTACTGGGTAATTCTTAAAGTTTGGCGAAGCGTGATTTTTTCTGAGTGCAGTGTGCTATCCGTTTATAACAATATTACATGGTCACATTTATACATACGAAAGTGTTTAGCATAAATGATTAATGAAAAGTTCAAATGTTGATTATTTTTGCCAATGTTACTTCCTATGTTGTATTTTCAACGCATTTTTTATGTCTCCGATCACAACATATCATACGAACTAATCGATCTGGAACACAAACTTTTTGAAATTGTCAAAGCCAGTAATTTTTTTCATAAACAGTTTTAATAAAAAAACAACATGCAAACTAGGACTGGGTGTGAGTTATCAATTGGTTTGAAAATTAAGACTGTCGTAAACTTTTTTCTTTTTATTCAAGTAAATAGAACATACTTTGCATTCTTCCTCTGTCTTCCTGTGGCATTCTTGACTCTGTATTTTTAGAATTGGTTTTGTTTGGGGTTTTTGTTTCTATATTTCTATCTGACGTTTGTTCCCCTCCTAACTATTATCTTTTCGCGCGAAGAGCATTGAAAGAACAAAATATAAGTACAGAAGACCTGCCCTCTTTGAGCAATAAGAACTGACCAAACAACAATATTTTAGACAAGGACGTGGACTGTGTGTGTAGTGTGTGTGTGGTGTGTGTGTGTCTGTGTTGTGTGTGTGTGTTGTTGTGTGTGTGTGTGTGTAGTGAGCGCGTAAGGTCTGTGGCATGTGCTCTGTGTGTGTGTGTGGTGTGTGGTCTGTGTGTGTGTGTGTGTGTGTGTGTGTCGTGTGTGTGGTTTGTGCATTGTACACGCTGCACGTGCGTTGGATTGTCGAGGTCATGTGTACTGCACAACCCCTATGCGCGTAGGCTCATCATGTCGTGCGAATAAAATTTGTGAGTGTATCATCTGTATAATCTTGGGGATGTGTATCTGTATATTGCATCCTTGCACGGGATGTAACGCGTTCATTCGACATTTTGTCAACGTAGTGATGGTAGGTCCGGAATGTGTGTGATGGTGAAGGAAGGTCCCCTTGTCTTCTTCAATTATTTCTAAACCCAGCAAACATGATCCCGATCTATGTTCAAGGGCCCAAGACAGCCTTCTTGCAATGCATTCTCTGAAAGACATCATCAATTGTTAACAAAACTTTTGTGTATTGTTTGCCATCGCACAGAGGGATCGGTGTAAACCTCTACACAATATGATATAGAAAAATAACAAGCAGCAAGCCCCACTGGAGAGCGAACAGAGACACTGTTGTCCATTTTTTAGACATTCTTGCAAAATAATGGTTGCCAGAAAGGTGAAGGTATGATAAACCAAAAACAGAGATCTGGCTCAGGGTTTTTTTTTTTTTCGCTTGGCGAAGATATGACTAGTGAGAATGCTCTTATGTTTTCAATGCAGTGCTGAGTGAGATCCATTAGTAATTGGAAGGCGCTTCATGAGCGCCTGAGATGCCCAAGTCGGTATAGTCTGCATCCAAATGCAAGTGTGAAACCCGGACTGCCGAGATCGATCATGAGAGGCATTGCTGTTCTCATATGATCCCATCCAATTCTCGCGATAAGCTGAACGTCCGACAGAGTGACGAGGTAGAAAATCAATACTTTTCAGTCTGAAATTTTGTGATAAAGTATTTCTTTGAGAGAGAGACAGAGAGAGAGAGTAGACAAGCGAGGGAGAGAGAGGCAGAGAGACTGCGTATAAAGCGTTCTGCGGTATTCATCTTTGCCAGACATTGCCCTCCATTACAACACATAAGGGTATGCGTATCGACAGGGAATTAGATTCACTTCACGAACGGCCACATCAAATAGTAAAACAACAGTGTAATTCATAAACTGGTAAAAGGGAAAATTTCATCTGTAACCTGGTGTCTTTTCTTGTCTCTCACACTGTCAAGAATCAGATGGAAACGACCGCGATCACCTGCGCATGATGGCATCTTCCTTAGAAACATTACACAAGCCGACACATACCTTTATCTACTTTTTCACTGTATCTAAAACGGTGCTGGCTGTATCTGGACACCACTAAATCCATGTTTTGTAAGACACTTTTAACATAATCTATTGATAACAATTGCAACATATGGTTCCACAAGATTTGTTGCCTACATTCAGCAAATCGTTACTGTGTGCATGAGTGACTATCTATCTTGCCATCCTACAGATCAATGATTCTTTGTTGAAGCATTTAATTAAGGCTGCAATATTTTCAACACCTTTGTTAGTCCCATACAACAGCAAAACAAAAGAAGCGTGACGAAGGCTAAGGCGTGCGACCCTGTTCCCCTCCTGCATAACACCCCACCTCAAGTCTTTCCGCACGCCAGGGACCCAGTGATGGTCAGGCAATCCGCTTTTTCTCGTGGCTGTCTGGACATCAATAATCCCCCTCTGTTGCGCACATACCGCGCCGCTCCAACTTTCTCCTTTTTCACACCTCCTCTTATTGAGACTAAGTACAACCTAACATGTATCTTCCTCCACAAATTCCATCTCTATCACGATCTTCTGCCTTACCACCGCCACCCCTCCCAGCAAGAAAAACCAACTGAAGACACCCTTCTTATTCTGAGGAAGAGGTTTCCAGTATCTGCTGGAGGTCTACCCTGAACAGTCTCCTATAAAGGCCGTTCAGTACTGGGTCGCGACTTGCAATCTACCACTGAGGACAATCCACTAATATGCGCAATACAGTCACAAACTGATGGCTACATGACTTTCAGTCCGCTTTGGCGTTCTGAACCAGTCCTCACCTCCCCTAACTAACCGATTCAGTCACAAATCCTTTGACTTGGTCTGTCACAATTCGAGATGATAAACTAACTGTCGAGCCACCCACCACCCAGTCTGACCCTGACTTCTAGACACACACCATAGCTGATCCTGCGCTAATCTGAACCACAATCGTGACTCCTATTAATGCCTCCAGTACCGTCGAGTCCATGGACCTTGCTTACATCGACCTTTGACCTCAAGTTACACATCCTTCCGAGTCTGAGAAACTCCTAACACTCGTCCTCTACCTTCCTTCTAGTACCACAACGACCTGTCTGCGGAGAGCACCTTCCACATAGGCCTACTACTCCCAAATGTCCTTGAAGCAACCATACCCCCCTATACTTAGAGCGCAAATTTTCCACGCGTCACCCTCAACCTGGTTCCCGACAGTTGGCCCTGAAAGTTCTTGATGCAAAACTTTAGACTAGGGCCGAAAGGCAGTGGCTAAAGACAAACCTCGAAGATTCACAATCAAACTTCTTTGCGGAGAGCGAATCGCGCTATAATTCTGTGAATGAAATTGTATCAAAAAGCAAAATCAGCCTCTACAATGCTAAAATATTACAATGCACAACATAAAACCCCAACAACAATGGTTTTTACAAGCGGTCACTCATGGGGAGAACAAAATCTTCTACCCTTCCTTCACCTGTTCCTGAGTCTCCCCTCTTAATCATTACAGACAGAGAACTACTTAGCGAGAGACTTTACTTCACTAGCTAAAATTACGACAGTATATATCCGACTGACAAGTCGAGAGCAATGCTCAGATCAGATAGCCTAACTGAATACATCCATCATCCCAACATCTTTTTTCCCGCAGTGTCATTGAACGACTTAGATACCTTTGACAGTTGCCTGTTTGTCAAAGAAGTCATCGACAAACTGTTATCAGAAACATGTACTGATCCTCTTCCATCTACTTTATTTATCTGCATGCATTGGATGTTTTGTTGCATAAATATGCACTATTTGTGGTAGAATATATCTCTCACTGCTGGTTGTCTTCCCACCTGCACTGAAATAGCTTCTGTTGTCCCGAACATCCTTATGTAGAAACCCCTCTCTTGACCCGAAAACCTAAAAAAATATCGACCGGTCTCCACTTGTCTTTTCTTTCAAAGAACAATGAAAAGCATAGCAATTCCCACTCCAAAACCCACCTTGACCAAAACCAACATGCTCTATTCGTTGCAGTCCGCCCTAGTCGCAACTGGACACAGTACAGAAACGGCTCAGCAGAAAATAATAAACGATCTTCTCTCGCTCTGCATAACTGGTCATTACACGGCTTCTCTACTTGACTTGTCCGCAGCGCCCTTTGAATACCATTGATCACTCCACCTCCCACGAACTTCTACATACTTTTGCGCATCTCTTCTCACGCTTTGACATGAGTTTTATGCTTTACCTTTTCTGGTCCGAACCCAAATTTCTCTGTCAATGGTTTTTCTTCAAGCTCTGCCTGACGATGAATTATGGTGTTCGCCCAAGCTCTGTCCTTGTCCCATTCTGTTTTGTTCTTTATACCCCAAACCCATCTCTGACATTGTAGCCCCATCATGACATTTCACACCACGGCGCCTCTCTGAATTAAAATTCAAACATCAGACACTCCTTGATCCTCGTGACTACTCTCTCTCCTACTGCCATCCATCTTATGAATACACTCACACTAGACTCGCATCTCTGACGCTAAAGCATGATGACATGCAACGACCCTGATACAGTCTTAACAAAGACAAACTGACAACAACTGAACCTGATCTGTGCATCTCCCAAGAACACGGCTCATGCTCTACAATCGTCTTTTCCTAATCTTCCTGCTCCACCTGCGTACGCCCTCTCTCGGCGAGACAGACCATCAACCCACTGTGCGAAATCCAGCGCTTGTACATGAACAGACGAGCTCTTCTTCTTCAAAATCATATTTTCCTTCTATCTTACCTGTCTTTTGAGCTACTTGGAGCTTCGGCGAACATCAGGATTTCTGGTGCGCCACCTACTTCTGAAGAATGCACCAAGACATCTGGTTTCTGAGCGTTCACTTCCAGTTGACACCAGGTCGATTGTTTCAAACATTCAAGCCATGACTACAGTAATTCTCTTCTTGCTGGCTTGTCCACAGAATCTGTCTTGCAAAATTGCAGAAGAGTCCAAAATAATGCGCTTTCGCCCTTGTCTCGAAATTCATCCGAAAACCTCTCAATTTTCTCCTTTGCATAAATCGTTGCCACTGGCTTCTTTTGAAAAACGCATCAATTACAAACTTACTTTGCTCTGTTACTAGGGCATTGGATGGCCTCGCTCAATCTTACCTCTCTTAAACTTCTGTCCGACCTATACTCCCTTCTCCAGACAGCTTCGCTCTTCCTCTGACACTTCTACTCGCATTATCAGATCCCTCGTTTTTCGGGCCAGAACCTTGGGCAACGTTCTTTACTTTTCAGGCTCCTCCTGCTGGAACAATCTCCCATTCGCACTCCGAAACTCAAACAGTCTTTTCTTCTTTCAAGTCCCCTCCTCTCCAAACAACTCACATTCAAAACATAATTGTTTCTGCTCCTTCGCTGTGTGTTGTGTGTGCGTGTTTGTGTGTTTTGTGTGTGTGTGTGTGTGTGGTGTGTTTGTGTGTGTATGTGTGTTGTGTGTGTGTGTGTGTGTGGTGTGTTGTGTTTAGGGCTTATTGGCTGTAAGCGCTTAGGCTTTTTTTAAGAATGAAGCGCACTAAAATGTTCCTTATTATTATTATTATTATTAATATGACCTTACAATCATTGTCGCCCAATCTTCTTCCTTTAATTCAAGATCATGACACACTTGATACGCTTTAAATGTAGCTTTAAACTTCCATCCTTGTCAATTTTAGCAGTAACTGATGCATTAACGTACAGCGTTTAAATAATGGATATATCCACCAGTTCTCTCAATATACCCAATCATATAAGGAACGGCCTGTCGACGTTCAAAAACTTTCATGCAAACAAATCAGCTTTTTTTCAATAACGATACCGTGCGTTCGAACAGCGCATAGAGAGACTCTGAAAGCGCGGACAAGAATTTAATGCAGAGATATGACACTTGTGAATCAAGTACACTGTGGGTGGGAGAGCGAACTAAATACGAACTTACTCACTCTTAATACTTTGACCTTAAGTAAAATTAGAACAGCTCTTTTTGCTCTGTTAACCATATCTCCACATGTATATTAAAACTTATGCCTAGCTGAAAGAATATACCCTGAATACCCAATACTTATATTACGTTTAACTGCTTTTAACTGTCTCATTTCCATACAATCCCATTTTCAGTGTCTAGCCAGAGATACCCACCCATTCCCTTTTGCGAAATAACCATATTTGTTTTCTCCTATTCGACTACTTAGCTCCATCTCATTGCAGCTGCATACAAATATTTAACTGTCTTTGTAACCCAACAACAAATATTGATACCAAGATAATGTCATCAGCAAAGAGAAATATAACAATTCTAAAAATCAAAGAGACACAATGTTTGCCATTTTCGTAATTTCATTCCATTGCCAATTCGTTGACACAGACAACCCGAAAAGATAGATCGAGCTAGCAACACATCACTTGCCGCTCAGCTGGTGCAATTTCACACATCTGAACTAGTTTGTTCCCCCCACTGCGTAATCTAGCCTTTACGTCTTCTATACATACTCTATAAGCTGTATAATACTAACCATGTGACGTGTGAGATGTGATGGTGAGCAACACAGGCATACAAATTTCTAGAAATGGAAGTCTCAAAAGCTCTTTTTACCGTCAGCCTACAAATGCAACGTAATAACTATTGCGATTCCTCCTCGGAAACGGTTTTTCCTGAATAGCACTAGCAATGATATATTGAACTAAGTACAGTCGTTTTTCTAAAACCCTGCTTATGATTTTCGCCAGTTCTTATTTAAAATTTACCCCAATTTTTTGTAATCTGCTATTGATTATTGAACTTAGTATAACTACTACTTAATTTATCTACGCCATATACCTCTGTAATTCAGCTTCATGTGATGTGACTGTCGCCTTTCGCTAAAAAGGTAGGGTATAATAGATTGACCCCGTCCAGTCTTCATCTGGATAGATGCCATAATTGAATAAATGGTTAAATAATTTCACTAAAACCATTAACACTGGCTCTCCGCGTTTTCTTAAACAGAACTACTCCAATCAAATCATCAGGTCCACCGATTTACCATTCTTTCCGCCCTTTGTAAACTGCTATCATTTACCTCGTCCCTGGATATTGGTTCTTCGCATATATCTCATCCATCCTCTACTGTATCATCGTCTGAAAAACCACGTGATCCTCTATCTAATAAGATCTTAAATACAAACCACTGACCATAAATAATTATTTGTGTTGTGTTTCTTTTACCGAGAGAATATTTTGACCGTTTACCCATAATGCTCTGGCATTAGCAGAATGAAGCAGTTGATTCATTGCGTTTTCCTCCTTCTTCTTCCTCATAATCTGTTTGTATTCTCTTTCTAGCTATACAAAATCTAATTCAGTCATTTTTATATCCAATGAACGCATTAAACAAACTATGAAGTATTTCACTTTTTTTGTTTGTTTTGATTTGAATTCGTGGTCCAAAACCATCCTTTGTTTGACTGCTCGTGTATCGTAATCTTTCATCCCATATGCCCCTGTCCCCTATCTTTAACAATCTGCTTAAAAACCATAACTTACTGCTAAGTTAACTTCAACATTGATTAGATCTGTGCCACGTCTAATCTTTTGTACTTTATTAGCACTGTAGACATTGATGAAAAATTCTGTCATATGATGAAATCCATTTATATTTTATCATGAACATGTCTTCACTCTTAGTCACGGAGAATTCTCGAGTGGAAGAAATCTCGTGTTGAATTATCTGATGAGCACAACAAAAAAAGCAGATGATCTATTCTAATCCGTTTCAAGGGACACTCTAGATAGGCATATAATCACGATCTCATAATTGCAAGCAAAATAGTATGACGCTAGATAATGTAAATAATATTATCCACGCACACAGAGCACTCATTGATCGGTTTGATACATATCCTATAAGTATCCTGACTCATTTTCGCACCATGACTAAAACCCCATTTATTATACATATTCTCAAATCGACTGATCCAGCATTGTTTACCGTAAAATTCATTACTGTATCCTGGATCATTCTTTTCTTCTGGACTCTATTAGAATATTTTTATAATTTGTCATGCAAATCGTGCTTTAATCAAGTAATCTGTAAAACTCTCTAGCGTGAACTCCTTGCATTTCAAATCACACACACGGTATCATTTGTGACATTCTCAAACCAAAACCATCTTGTCAACAAGACTTCTTCATGTATATTTAATCCCCATTTTCAGAATCGTAATCAGAATAGATGGTGAATGTTCAGGAGGTACATACGTGCCAACAAACAGAATGGTTTTATAGAAATGAAAGAGATGACGTGCCAGCTTAACAGCCGTTAATCACTATAACCATGCTCTTTAAACAAACTAGAACAATTTTTTTTCAAGAAAAGTTTCTACAAACAAAACGAAGTGCGAACGAGGAAATGAACTGAACAAATCTGCATCCTCAAGTTTTAGCAATCCACACTCATTCCAATAAAGAAAAAGACTGTTATCTAAACAAGTACCCATATTTACAGAACTCGGTAGGACTAAACGTAAATCATCCATCCCTACAAGCCATTCCCATCCCGTTGATTATTATTTCCTCTTTAAATCACATGCCAAACAATCCATTCCCTTGTCCATGTTACATCTACCTACTCCCCACACTCTCCCCCTATCCTTATGAGAGGTCATGGGTTCGAATCCCCAGCCATGGCTCTCCCAAGATGGGGGAAAAAAAGGGGGCAGCAGAGGGACATCCGAGTCCATGAACCGGTGTGCCCCAACCCCCCTAGAGTGTACAGAATTAAAGGCCGAAACAATCTAAGGGGCTTCTCTTCTGAGGACTCGCTGCTGCCACGCTCTCCACAGTTTCATCTTTCATGCTGATGCCATGGGAAACCATAGACTCCCGGGAATGGCCGGATGACGTCCGGGAAAGACCGAGGCACTGGGAAAGACCAGACAACCAAGGGCTCTGTGGGCTGGCTCTCCACTTTGCCATAAACATGTATGGCTACTAAAAAATACAAGGAAAAGATTTCCCAGATTCACGCGAAAGGGGGAGAGAATGGATGAATCCATCGTGCTCAACCAATACGACTGCAAATCCCAAAACGGACAATGAACAATGGACCAAATGGAATATCCATGTGTCTGTGGAAAGCGGGTTCGCTACCACCCGTGGTCATGAAGATCCACAGAACATAGAGGGGATTTGTGGAAGACTCATCTGAATGAGCGCAGCGCACTGCATCAGCAGATAAGACGTCGAAGACCAAGCCAGGATTTAAAACCACGTGCAAGACATCCACGCTGTTGGTTCGATAGGAAATTTGCACAGGCCCTCGATGCCAGGCGCCTGAAACTCAACCTGCCACATCAAAACGAAACTGAAGATTGGGAAGAAACGGGGATGCAAAAATCGTCCAAAGACTCGAAGCACCTGATAGGGAAAAGCACCCTGGAACACAAACTCTCCACAAGGACATTGTGTATGCCACATGTAGAACGCCTATGGAGTAAAACTACCCAAAGAAAAACACCTCCAAAGAAATCCAGAACGCCAAGAAGTGGACAAGAACAAGTCCAAAAGAACAACCTCAAGAAGCGAAATGAAACCGCACTGCTCCCAGTCTGAAAAACAAAGCTTGAAACAACTGTGGAAGACCTGAACAGAAAAAACCAGCGCCATCACAAAGCGAATCTACGAGGAAGAGGAAGAGCAAAAGATAGAAGGACATCATGACCTTCCTTCAGAGACCCTTCCAGTTTTGCCAAACAACTGATTGAGCACCAAAATCTGGGACCCCTAATGAGGACAAAGAGTTCTAGAGCAGCATCTGAGGAAAACATAACTCTGACTCACAGAGCAAGCGCCACTCGACTTCAAGGTCCTGGTGTGCCAACCAACCCTGAGGAACTGTTCAATGCAAGCCTCCAACGTTGGGCGAAAATCCAGAAGGTGGTTCGACAAAGCAGGAGCCAAATCATCACCAGCCAACGAATACCTGACCAGCTTGACAAGAAAAGTCCCAAGGTGCTGAGTGCTCCACATGGCCTGCTGCGAATCGCTTGGAGAAACCAGAATATTCAGCGCCAGTGGATGACGTCAGATGGTGAGTACATCCCAAAAGCAAAACTCCAATGACATCAGCCAGTTCAGGCCAATATCACTACTGAACGTCGAAGGAAAATCCTTCTTCTCTGTCATGGCGCAAGGCTGACCAAGACCTGATGGAAAGCAAACAAGTACTTGAGTGTCAGTCCAGACGTGGCATCCCAGGCGTGCTGGGCTGTGTAGAACACGCCACAATGAGCTGGACGCAATCCAAAAAGCAAAAAACAGAAAAGAGAGACCTGGACGTAGTGTGGCTTGATCTGGCAAACGCATATGGATCTTGCCCCATGAGATGTACAGTTGGCTCTGGAGAGTACCATGTGCCAAAGAACATCCGGCGACATGCACAAGAAGTACTTTCACTGGCTTCTCAATGCGGTTCTCTCCAAGGAGTAACAACATCTGATTGGAGCAACTTGGAAGTGGGCATTGCAATGGGCTGTGCAATTTCCCCGATACTGTTTCGTGCTGGTAATGGAAACTCATCTTTGAAAGCCGCAACAAACAACGCGAAGAACAGAACAGACCTTGCGATGGATTAACAAGATGAGGCCTCCTCTCACGGCCATCAGTGGATGACACTACAGTTGATTTCATCCAGAAAACAGACACGTCATGTGCTGGAGAGGCTGGACGACATAGTTGCCTCATCCAGAATGAAGTTCAAGCCAAGAATACACGGAGTCTCTCATGAGGCAAGGAAAAGTGGCCGAATCTGTGGTCTACAGTTTTGCCCACCAGGCCATTCCAACAGTCACAGAAGAACCTTCAAGACCTTGGAAATGGTAATGATGATACGCTGAAGACACAAAAGAGCAAAGAAACCAAGCAGATGAGCGAAGAAGGCTTGGAGACAATTGACCAGTGTGGGCCTTTCCCTGACAAATACAAGGTTCAGGTCTGCAGTTACATCTGAAACCAAAGCTCCTATGGCCTCTGATATATAACTACATCTCACAGCACAGTGGAGCAATGGAAGCCCAAACCCAACAAGATCACATGGAAAAGGCTTGGTGTCCCACCCTGACGACTGACAATCGCGCTTAACTGTCGCCAAGCAAACTCAAACTACCAACTGAAATCCATCCTGCGGAATACAAAGCAGGGAAGATCAGAGACTTCAAAGCACATGCTGGAGGACTCAGGAGACCAAGGTGGTAGAAGCAATCAAGCCCCAGCTGAAAGACAGCAGAAAAATGTAAAGTTCAAGAGGCATGGATTCTGCAAAAGAAAGTCTCAAGATCAGAGAAATAACAAGGACACACACAGACCAACAGCCAAGACTGGGGTGACCCAAAACTGAAAGGTGGTCAATAGGCAAAGAAAAAGCCAAAAGAGACATCTGATTCAGGAGATGAGAAAAGAAAAAACCAAAAAGACTCCATAATGCAGTCCATGCAGAGCCAAGCAAGGGCAAAGGACACCGTGGGATAATGCACTCCAAAGAAGTCTAACTGTAAATGACATTTGCACATTGGCCCCACTCAGGATAGCTTCATCACAAGATCAGCATATGACCTTCTGCTCTCAAATGCAAACCTGGTGAAGGGGGGAAAACAGACGTTCCTGCATAGCCCCCCTGCCATGAAAAACAAACAGTGCAGCATGTTTCTAAGCTCATGTAAAGTACCCTGGCTCAAGGAAGGTACACATGGAGGCACACCAGTGCTCAAAAAAGTTGACAAGTATCTGGCTAGAACCAACACAACAAAAGTAGAATCAGACTCCAAAAGCACCCGCAACATTCTTCACGGCAGGATGCAGCAAATCATGCCAGAACAACAGTGCCACTCGAAATATGCACGGCAGAGTCTGCTGGATGGGGCAGATGACTGGAAGTGCACTGCAACTCCCAGAATGGAAGATCCACCCAAGATCATCATCACGAGTGGCATGAGACCAACCTAGTATCCACTCTAAGTCAACAAGCAGCTGATCATGATCGACGCAAGGATGCCATAAGAAACAGAATGGAGGCCAAGCTCAAATCTACAAGACTGAAAAGATGCTGATCTGGCAAAAAGCCATGAGGAGAGAAGGGCTATCATCAAAGTCTCACTGCAGAAATTGGAGCTAGGGGTTTTGTATTAACTCTGCATACAGCCTCATGAAACAGCTTCAGTCAGTATGCCGCAGGGAAAAACCAGAGCCCCTGAAGCAATGGTCAAAGCGCAGAGAGGTGTTCAAGCGTGATCTGTCAAGGAAGTAACACAGTGAACTTCATAAGGCTTAATTTCACTACAAATATCAGGTGTCCCTGTTGGCTCAGTGTTAAAGCGCCGTCCATTAAGTAAAAAAATAGCAATCCAGAAGGGTCAATGGTTCGAATCCCAGCATGGCTCGTCCCAAGATGGGGGAAAAAAAAGGGCAGCAGAGGGACACCGGAGTCATGAACCGGTGTGGCCCAACCCCCCGTAGAGTGGTCAGGAGATATGCCCGAAACACTTGCTTGAAGGGGCTTCTCTCTGAGGACTCTTCTGCGCCACGCTCCCACGAGTTTCTTTCTACTCCTCCCAGTTCCCATTCCCTTTCCTTGTCATGTCATCACTGCAACCCAAGCCTTTCTATTATCCTATCAACAGCACACTTCTCACAACCCTCTGCCTACAAAATCTAATCCCTCAGAACAACTTTCTCATATGCATTATTGACATATATCTACAGTGCATATACATAACATTGTCATCAGCTGAAATAATTCCACATAATCATCCTTTGTCCGTCAAATAGTTTATCCTATTTCATCAAATCATTTTAACACTCATTAAAAGCGATGGTTAAACAAAAAAGATAATCTGAGCTTTCTTCGGATGCCATTACAATCATTTTTAAAGCTTTTATCTTTAACAATCACGCTCGTTTTCTCATTCATAGCAATTGTGTTATGACGTCACACGCTTGTGGTCATAAAACACGGAGAAGAAAGTGACATGCTAACACAAGATTAAACGGTTTTATTCTCTGCTGCGTGTCTCACGTACTCATTAGAACAACACATAATAATTTGACAGTCACCGCAAAATCAGCAACACACCCACCCATCCCATCAGCAACGAACCACTTCACTGTCACACAAACAGTTGGCTGGCTGGCTTCTTTTCCAGTCCGTGACAAGTTGTTATCCGGTTCACCTTAACTGATTCTCTGTTGTAAAAAATACCTGTTATGTTAGATATTGCGCAAGTTACACAGGCCCCAAACTCCTCGTGGACAATTCATCTCTCATCATGTAACGACAATATTTTTTCCTTCAATCACAAAGTGATCGAAAACCATGGTTGGCCTCTCTTACCTATGCTCCTCACTGGCTGAACTTAAGAAAAGGCGTTAGGTTCCCTCCTTGTTTTTTTCCCTGACTCTCCAGAGAAATCTTCGCCAATGAAAACACCAGATCCTTTTAATGTCGCTTTTCTTTGAGCATTTTCTCTGTATCTCCGTTGTAAAAGTACATATTGAAATAAAAAAAAAATGGGGGGGGAGAAACAATGGGCGACAATCACTTGCTTCAACCTATGACCCTATCAAAATGAATTGTATATGATAATTCTAATTTTGTCCGTTATCAGTTCGTAATCATCCACACAGTTTTGCAGGTTTCATCTGTATTATTCCATTTTGAACGACCTTCTAAATCGTCTGTCTTTCTCTCCAGATTGTCTGTCTTCTTCTTTAAGGTATCGTTTTCTCTTTTCAAAAGTTCATTTTCTGTTTCTTAGATTGTCAGTAAGTATTTTTTATTACGCGAAGTTCTTGCTTTAACATCGAAATATGACTCTTTCAGTTCTCCAAAATTCTATTTCAAGCATCAATTTTGTCGTCAATTTTGTTTTCAAGTCTGAAACAGTGAAAACTCCTTGAAAAATCATAAGTACAGGTCTCTCCATCTCTCAGTTCTCACGCTGGTATGTTCTGTACTTTGTGTTTCGTGACCACCATTCGTCTCCTTGGTTTTGTCTATGATTATCGGTTTAGGAGGTACGGAATTCAACTCGATGTCACCACACTGAGAAACAAAGTTGCCCATGTACAAAAGAAAGAGGAAGCACAACACCTGTCCAACACACCGTCCACACCTGGGTTTGAAAAGACAATGACAAGACAAAGTTTATTTTGAGCTAGGGGAGGGTTTGGGGGGTAGTAAAGGAAATCAAGCATAATATCGTACCTAATATAGTAAAGTTAATCGATACCGTCCTTTAACGCGAAAAGGAGGGGGAACTGGTAGGAGAGGTCGCGGGGGGGGGGGGGGGGGGGGGGGGGGGGGGGGGGGGGGGGGGGGGGTGGGGGTCGGGCGTTCCGGGGGGGGGGGGGTGGGGGGGGGGGTTTGTTTGTGATGGGGGATGGAGGAGGATGACAAAAAGTAGCATGTTCAATAAGTATGCAAAATGATCACTAAAACATCATATAAAACAATTGATTTCCTGAAAGTAAAGCTTTAGACAGATACAGGGGCAAGGGGCATACACATTCTTGTATCAGAAAGCAATAGGATTAATTTAAACGCATTTGGTGGGAACAATATTTTTTGGGAGGGATATAACATTTCTTACGGATAGCTTTATAGTAAAGTACAAACCATTAAAAAATGTACTCTGATTCTACCATAAAATAGTCAAAATGGACAGCTTAGTATTTTCTTTCACTATTAGGATATCACATTGGGGGGGGGGGGTGGGTGATTTTTAAACTGTGAGACACCGAGTCGACTCTTGACAAATGTTTTTCTGAAGCAGGATATTTATCCAATGAACAGATCTGTTGACTCATCAAATAATTGCCTGACGAAGAATAGAAACTGAAACTTTCTTTTTGCCATAAAATTTAGAATATAGCCTTACTGTACATGCAATCAAATATCCTTTGCATAAAAATGGACACAAAACATTTAACATTTTCATCTCCTTGGTTTCTCCCAAACGTAACCAAAGCCGGATCGAAACAAAGTAAAGCATAGTTGGCTACCCAGTTCTCTCTTACCGTTTTTGCCACAACAGAGCATAGAGCATTTTGGTAAGATTTCTTTGGGAATACGGCTATTTCAACTATAGGGTTAAGCTTAACCAATACTTGATAACATGTCTGAATATAAATGTTATCTCCCAGATTCACAGTCCACAATCACTGGAGTTTTTATACCACATTCAACAGACGTTTTATATGGCTAGCAGAAGAACTCTTTCAATAACTTATGACCTGCTGTCATACCCACACCTCAGATCCATATGTTAGATAGGTTAATTGGCAATAATAAAAAATTTAAAGAAAAATTGGGATTATTTTCTCCAGTGACAATAGAAATTTCAAAACAACTAAAAAACACACCTGCTTTGCTTTGCAAGCCAAATCCTCCATGAGTAGGAAAACTTAAGCCTTAGATGCTATTACTCGAGATATTTATATTCATTTTACCAACTTCCTACGCTGGAAACGCTTTATAGAACCATTTTCACAGACAAGCGGTATGGGGCCCCCTTTTCTAAATATAACTACATTAACTTTTCTTCATTGACATTTAGTTTGGAGTCTGTCAACAGTGCACTTATTATGTCAGAGACAGGGTGCTGAGACCCACTAGTGTGGGAAAGAAGAATGACGCCATCAGCAAATAACTTATAGAATATTAATAATTCAGGTAATAAGCTTTCCTTGTTTACCAAAGTCACAAAATGTCATTTCAAGCGCATAATGTACAGAGAAAAAAGAATAGGCTGCAGTTAGTCCCACGTTTTTAACCCACGGGGCACATCAAAAGCGTTCATAAGGATCATTATTTGCTCGACTCTAGCTTCCAACTTGTTATATACTTCTAATAGCTCGATACATTTTGCCAGGAAGAAATTAACCCACCAATGATTTCGATTAACTAAGTCAAATTCTTTTTTAAATCAATAAACGCAGCATAAAGTTTTCTTTCCAGAAACAACTGTTTTTGCACCAGACTTATTAAAGTAATAATCTGATCAACTGTACTATAGCTCTATTTCTGAATCCGCCTTTTGATCGTTTTAATATTACGATTTTCTAGCCACCCATTTTGTCAAGCGTATATTTTAATGATATAAGTTATACGTTTGCCGCAAATGTGGTACAATGAAATACACCGAAATTGCTGCGAATTAAATGACGCTCGCCCTTTTTTTGTGTATCGCGTGATAACTGATTCAGACCAGATAAGTGGAAAAGTCCAAGAATCATACAGTTTTATTGACAAATATCATTTATATATCTATAAATAAATATATATATATATATATATATATAAATATATATATATTTACATATATATATGTGTGTGTGTGTGTGTGTGTGTGTGTGTTTGTGGGTGTGTGTGTGGTGTGTTGGTGAGGAGAGAGAGAGAAGAGAGAGAGAGAGAGAGAGAGAGAAGAGAGAGAGAGAGATATGCATATGGGATTGTTTCACATGTTATATGTGTCTAAGAGTATGCATACCTGGATTTGTGGAGATGTGTTAGGAGTAATATATAATTTATGCTCTACATGTGATGTTATTAAATATGCGTAATTGTACATGGGGTGTGAATATGATTAAGGTGGGGATGGGAAATTGGGGGAGGTGGTGTCGAAGAGAAGAGAGAGTCAGGAAAGGAAAAAGCTGGAATGATTCGAACTATAAAAAGTCAGAGGGAGATGAGTCCATCTGGGATTGTGGTGCCAAGGCGAGAAGATGATCCTGGACCTCCATGAATTTTCTCTCTGGGCTGATGAGTGATTTTGGCCAAACAGCATGACGGAATGTGGATTGGGGCTGTGCAGATGAAATAATCCCCACTGGTGTTGGAGAGACACTGGATGGCTCGTAGGTGTTTCACAAAGCGTTTCGTGGGTACCATATTATTATTATATTATTATCATCATCATCAAATCATTATTATTATTATTATCATTATTTATTATCATCATTATTCATTTTTACTTGAAGATCTGCCATCCTTAGTATTCATGTTTAACTTGAAGATCTGCGGTAAAAAATCTGTTTTTATTATATTTAGATTTCTCAGGAATTGTTCTTCCAGTTCTGTGTTTTCATCTTCCATATAACTTGTCTGAGGAGGAAACCTTTGGTTAGTACTGCCAGTTCTTCATAAAACACCCATCACCGATGAAAGGAAGATCTCCATCCTTTCAGAAATAGCAATAATACATGCTCCCACAAATAAATTCCATTATCCATTTCCTGTTTCATTTATAATAAGGGCTGTTAACGAGGAATGTACATGCTTAGGAGAAGCAATCATACGTAACCTGTTAGTTCTTTTGAAAAGTTCAGAAAACACAACTATCATATCCAATGGGATATGCTCAACAAAATTAAAAATACTTTGTTGACCAGCGGGGATCAACGCCGCCAGACAACGAAACGTTACACAATCAACATTTACACCAGGAACACAAAAACATCAAAAGAAGAAAGAAGGTTGATCTGGAAAATCAGTGTCAAAAAGTTCTGCAAGAAAAACAACATCATATTAGGAACAAAAGTGATTAATAATCAGGCTTGTACACAGTCCCGAAAGCCTCGATTTATACTTAGCAAAGGAGATAATCCATATTTACATTCTTAACACTGAGGGGGGGGGGGTGAAACGCATTCTGACACCAGTACTGCTGACACAGGCAGGCCGGTCCCCTAGGATTCAGCAATTGATCATTTACGTCAGGCCATGGATGAGCCAGTCCTATAACCGGGGAAACACCAGTGACATCTGTTGCCTGCATTTAGCTTTGCAGCGTGTCATTCCACAATATGGATTTTGGGGGGTTTTCTGTTGTCCATGGAGTATTTCGTTCATCTGCCGAAAGGTTACTGTGCTGCGGTTTTTGCCTTCGTGATCTTCAGATTCATACTAGAATGTTCACAGGGACTGGCTTTCCATCATATCACATCGGTCCAGGATCATCCAGCTGATTGACCAAGTCTGGCTGCTGTTCCCGTGGTTTTTGGAAAGTCGAGGTTCCGTGATGAAGATGGGGAGAAATGGGGCACCGATCTGCAACCAGATCGCCAGACATTGCCTGTCCGTGTGGGGGAGTGGTGCGGCTGTATGGTACACACGCACTGCTGGTCTGACTTTGAGCTGGAGGGTCTGCATCAGGACCACTAGAGGTTGCCTGTCTGGGTTGGAAAGGGTGCTGCTGCATGCACAGCCATGTAAACGTGTTCAGGTTTTGCTTCTGGGCGATTGACGTGTTTGTTGACGTAGCCATGGACATCAAAACTGACATGTGTAATGTCCATGAGTTCCTGTAATAGGTTCAGCCACAGTTTCGGATGCGGTGGGTAAAAACTTGCAGATTGAGCTAGAAAGTTACTTGCCTGCTGCTTCCGGTGCAGACAAAGTCGGCGCGCCTCACTGTTTGATGGATTAAGCCAAAGCCAGTCTTTACATCATTCGCTGTGTCCCAAGGTCTGCCTTCTTTTCTCTCACAGCGCGCGCCGGCGGAACAAACTAGCACGTAAGCCCCCATCCCTGTGGTCTCTGTCCCCTGTGGTCCTGTACAACACTGTTCACGTTTCAAACTTCTATTGAGTGTGTATTAATATTTTAACCACTGATAATGTCTTAATAATATCCATATTGAGTCCGAAAAGTTAGCCCAGTCCACTATAAACACCATAAGCTATCTCAAGTCCAAAAATTACTGTAGATTCAGCCAGGCACTCAAAGTATGTAAATTAAAACATTTTGTGGGCAAGAACTAACTGGAACCGTCTTGGCACTCACCAGCCAAACCGACCATGAGAAGAGAGAGAGGAGAATGAGAGGAGAGAGAGAGAAGAGAGAGAGAGAAGAGAGGAGAAGAGAGAGAGAGAGGCCTTGTCCCCTCACCAGTCCTCTCGCTATTCCAAACAGACGCAAGGAAATTAAGAAAAACACAAATGCTTCCTACCTGTCAGCGAGTACTGATTATACCACTTCACTTTAGTTTATCATTTCTGCACCTTTATTTAACTCTATAATAACACGTAGTAAGTCATGTTCGAAATTTGTTTAGAGATCCTTTATCTTTGTTTCTTTACTGTCTGTTTTCTAATGTTAAATCTGAAATCTTGCACAAGAGGAACTTGTTTTTTATGAACAAGGGACAAAAGAAAAAGAAGAAACTTCAACGGGTGGTAGAGGAAAGAAAGGATAACAAAAATGCTTGCAGACGCTGCATTTTCGAAGTGAACTTCATTCTCTTTACAGGGATGACAATTCTTTGGACTGTTTTACGTCCTGGCCACATCACATATCCTTTATCCATTTTGCTCTTAATTATTATATTTTCCAGCATCCAGTCCCTGGGGGCCTTGATTTGTCGGCTACAAAAGAAACGTTTCACATCAAGTTTTACGTCCACGAGTCTTGCATTGCAGTAGGAATTTAGCTGCCTCCCGCACATCTGAACATTTAAAACAAGAATCCGAACAGATTAAGTGCAAGATACAGCTTAATGCAATGGCAACCCCCCCCAAAACCCCCCCCTACACACAGAACGGCAAAACGCGCGCGCCCACACACACACACACACACACAACACACAACACTCAACACACACACTCACTCACACAACACACACACGCACACACACACACACAGGCGGCGCGCGCAAGCGGTGCGCACGCACGCAACACATCACGCACGCACGCAACCACTCACAATTGCACACACGGAAAATGCCTCACACCACGAACACTACACAAGAAAAACAAACACTAGCACACTTAAACACTCACAAACATAAGTACGCACACGCGTCGCGCGCAGCGCACACACACACACACACTAACACACACACTCACACACACACCACACACACACACACACACAAGCACACACACACACATACTCATATACAAAACAACAAACACACACACACACATCAGAACGTTCAAACAACGCACGCACGCACACTCACACACACACATACAAAACAACACACACACACACACACACACACACACACACACACACACACACCACACACACACACACACATCACAAAGCGTTTCAAACACGCCCGCCCCACTCACCCTTACACACACCGAAAATGCCTTCACACGTACGAACACACACAAGAATACACAAACTCGTGCAACTTAAACACACACATACATAACTTACCACACACGCGCGGCGCGCGCACGCACGCACGGCACGCACACACACACACAACACACACACACACACACACACACACACACACACACAAACATACACACAAAAAGCATTCAAACACGCACGCACTCACGCACGCACGCGCACACATCACACACCACATCGCCAACACGACGCACACACACACACACAATCACACACACACACCACACACACACACACACACTTAAACACACACTTAAACACACACATCCACACCGTATCGCACAACAACGCGCGGCGCGCGCACACACCACACACACACACAACACACACTACACACACACACCACACACACACACACACTCACCATATACACATAAAAAGCATCAAACACACCGAACGCACATTCGCGCGCGCAACACACACACACACACAACACACCACACACACACACACAACACACACCCACACACACACACACACACACACACACACACGCAACGCACGCTCGCACCACGCTTCGCACAGGGCACACGCGCACGCACGCACGCATACACACACACCACAACACCACACACACACACCCCCACACACACACACTCACATCACACACACACATCCTCCCACACACGTACCAAAATCAACTTCTAGAAAAGGTCAAAGTTTTGCACTGGATATTTTATGAAATGCAATCCTGCCTCAAAAGTTCTGAAATGAGCTTTCAGATTGGAATATTTTAGTTAGGTGGCAACTGACTCTGTAGTTTTTGATATTTCAAGGATTGTGAATCTGTTTGGTTTATGTCCCGACCTCTTCCATTTTCTAAATCAAAGAGATATTTAAAAAACCCCGACTGATGTGGGCAGACATTGATGGCGTGTATGATTATTTCATAACGGCGTGCCCGTGTGTGTGGTTTGTGTGTGTCTGTGTGTTCTTCTTTTGCCCCAACAGTCCAAGTCTCTTCTCTCTCTCTTCGCTCTCTCCTCCCCTCTCTCTCACTCTCTCTCTCTCTCTCGGGCCTTCAGTCCACTTTACAAAAGGCAGCCCTAGTGCTGGCTTCAAGTCGCAGCCCCTGTGTCCAGCTTACCAAAGTAAAACAGACGTCTCCTCCAACATGAAGCACACAACATAATTCCAGCTTCACACAGACAATGATCTCAGACATGAGAGGGGAGCACACAAACATGAAATCAGTGGTGGGAGGGAAAGAGGTGAGAAGGAGGGGGGTAACAGGCCATTGGGAAATTACAGGAGGAGGAGTGTATCAACTTCCTCATGTTTGTTTAACGCTCACTTTTTTATCTGTCTCTAACCAGATGTATTGACGGGAAAGATGTGCAATCATTCCGAGTCCCACAAGAGAGCTCGCTTTCGACAGCTCTCTCTCTCTCCTCTCCCTCTCTCCCTCTCATCCTCTCTCTCTCCTCTCTCTCTCTCTCTCTCCTCATCATCACCACACACACCCCCCAAAAAAAATTATTTTGTCTTACAGAGTAAGAACATTCAATTACAAAAGACTCCAAAAAAAAATACAGTAATTTAAACCAACCAGAACTAATGCTCAGCCCACTGGCAATTGTCTCCTTCCCTGCTCTCCAGTCGCCCACCAGTGCACCTAGTGCACGCTGTTTCATATACCTCACCTCCTGCTTATGAATCTTTTATTTTCTACGGATCCAGACCATCATCGCCCCCTTTCAACACCAATTGAATACCAACTAGTGAGTAGAACAAAACAGAAAATAGAAAAAAGAAAATGTGAGAGAGAGATTTTGGAAGGATGGTGGTGTTGTGGTTTGGGTTAAAGCGAAGTAGTGTCATAAACCTATTGTTTTAAACTCTTGGAGTTGAAATCATCTGAGCGAAGGAATTGCCAAACAGATTAAAACAGGACCCAAACCAGGGCTAGGTACACACACACACACACACACACCAGCCGCGCGCGCGTGTGTGTGTGTGTTGTGTGTTGATCACGCGAAAGCGTCGGAATGGTGAGTATGTTATTATGCCTGTGCATAAGGTGTTATGTGTATGTGCGGGTGAAAACTTTATGTGTATGTCGGTTTGCGTATATCTGTGCATACATTTTGGACTACTCGGATAAATTTTAGTGGTGTAGCGTACCCTGGTCAACGCCCCCTCGTCCTACCTTTCCAAATGCCTCCCTTTAAAGAAAGAACCGATGACATTGACAGTTATCTGTTTCAGTTTCGAAACCCATACTGGCTCTCTAGGCTGGTAGAAAGTCCATGGTCAGCACTCACGACTTTATCACAGTTTGCAAAAATAATGTGGTTTCTTATGAGCGTTAAAGAGAGTTTGTTAAAAGAAATTTCAGTGCACTCCAGACAGTTTTCTAAGCGTTTTCGTGATCAAACCTATGCAGATGAACCCTTTAAAACTTATCATCGAACTTAAACCCTTCTGATCGTTGGATTTCGTTGTCCAAGAATGAGAAATCTTTCAGGTATTCGGTTTGATCTGAATTCTGTAATAGCAGTATTAGAATGTGTTTCTAAGGATTTGGCTAAGTTTTTCTGTGTGAAAAAAGATGAAAAAACATTTGATCTAATGATTCAAGTCTGCTGAATCATACATAGGCGTCCCATCCCACTAAGCTCCTTTCCAGAATGGCTGAAGTACTTATTTTTGCCTCGTTTCCCATAATGCTCTGGACATCAATGGACCCCCAGTCCATGGGTCAGTCAGAATAGATGTCGCAGGTATTTTGCCCCTGAATCTTGTTCAGAATGCCCTCACCTCACCCCAGCTAATCGATGCGGGGTAATCGTTTGCCCGTGTCGTGTCAACGCGTCAGGATTCATCAATAGAGGTTCATCAGGAAATACATTTTCCCAGTCGCCCCGTGTATTGATCTTTTTCTTTGTAAAAAGACAGGGCATGTGCTTACCAAATGTGTCTTGGAAGTCAGGTAAAACCCGTGCAAATTTGTACTCTAAATCAGCCGACAAGTACCTCCTTTGTTGGTTGGCATTCACTGTCCTCGACAAGTCCAGCTGACAAACATTCTACTGCTGCTTGTTCGATTATTCGCATCCCCATTCGCTTGTTTAGCTGCAGTGATTCACAGTGAAAGTTGAACTTAGAATCTGGTTCTGTCAATGGCCACTCTAAGTTCTGTATTCGTGACACTGGTGCTACCATATGTGGTGTTCGCAAGAACTAGTTCCGATAGCCAGATGCTAGGTACTACATGGAGCTGTTTTTATTTTTTTTATTTCTTTCGAGACGTGTGATGAATCCCACTAGCTACAGTTTCCTGTCAGTTGTCCCACTTTGAGGGTGACCTAACCTGCTGTGCCTAGACAGTCCTGTCGCAGATCTCAGCATAGTAAGTTCCCTTGATCTGTGAAAGGCAGTGCTTCCAGTGATTTGAATGAACCCGTCTCTTTAGCTGCCGTTACCAGGCTAGAGATAAACAAATGTAGAGAAGAAAACCGACTGTGTCATCCCTGAGATTGGAATATTTCTCGTTCTGATCTGAGTTCAGAATAAAACGGAGGATGAACTTGAAGACATGTCAACATCACACCACCCTTTCCACATCATTGGCTATCCTCACCACCCAACATCACACACACCTACCCCCACCACCCTCCCTTCCCTCCTCTCATATCACCCAACCACACCATCTATCTAATCTTAATTTTTTTTTGACTTCACCCTATATATCACCCCACTCCCACCACCCCCCACACCACACCCCCCCCAATATCCCCCATCCACCCCATCCCCTAATAAACTACACACAACCCTATCATATCACACACACACCCCCCCTGACGCACACCCCCCCCCCCCCCCCCCCCCCCCCCCCCCCCCCCTTGTTTCCTCTCCCATAATCCCCCTGGCCTCATGTCATTTCCGCCTTCATGGAGAATTACGGATAAGTCACTTTTCATTCCCTTTTTTTGTTTTTCGTAGTTTGTACTGTCCCACATGTTAAATGTGATTTATTTTTTCGCCTGATGAAGACAAAGTGGTTGAAATGCATCGTGTCTTGTCTTGTGCTTTGTTTGTCAATGTCATTGGCGGTAAGTTCTAAAACTCTATTCCT
>CM031608.1:52948510-52953510 GCA_018398815.1 Conus ventricosus
CGTAGAAAGAGAAGAGAAGAGTGTTTTGAAGCGTTCCTACTTTAGGCCCATCTAAAGAAGGGGTCTGATCTTTTCTTACAATGAATGAAGACAGAACACAAAGAATATATCATTGAATAAATAAACGAAATAAGGAAGACAGGAAAGACAAGTCGAATGGAACCAAGGGAAAAAAATGAATTAATTAATTAATGAACGATTGAATAACATGGGATGTAACCTTTTGTTCAGTAAGACCATCACTCGATACTGGCGAAGATTTCCTTTTTGGTTCCAGCTGCACTTCGCTCCAGGCAGCTCTTCGATGTCATTATCCTTGGGCGTCCCTTGACAGTCCCATTCTGAAGATTTCTTCCCAATCCCTGGAAGTAGCAATGCCCGTAACCTGGCGAAAACTCGACGTCAGTCCGTGCCCATTTCCTGGCACCAACAATTAAACACGTGCCCTGTCCCTGGCACTGGAAGCCTGCACAGTTAAACTGTCTTTTAATACTGTGTTCAACCTCCCTCTTTCAGTGTCCATGGCCATGAAACTTTATGTCCTTTTGAAACCTTCCCTTCTTCCCCAAAGTCCAACCACAGGCCATGAAAATGTGTCCTATTATTATCCTAAGTGGACAAACACAACGACATAGACACTATGCCTTTACATGAAACGCTATCCGAGAAAAGATTTTGGTTTACTACACTTATTAGAAACAGTATAAAATAATTCCACTTTGTTACACTTATCAATAACATTTGACCAGAAAGGATTTCTTTTTATTACCCTCATCAGAACCGTTTCCTTTGCATCCCCTTTCTTGAAATATCAACCGAAATGATTTCAGATAAACTAGCAATTATGGTTAATTACAATTTATAGACACAAGCATACACTTCTACAAAATAAATGATTGTCTTATTATTTGTATATCATCATCAGTCACACCACACAATAACATATCATTTTTCGAGAGAGCATACGGTGTGTGTGTGTGCGTGTGTGTGTGTGTGTGTGTGTGTGTGTGTGTGTGTGTGTGTGTGTGTGTGTGTGTGTGTGTGTGTGTGTGTGTGTGTGTGTGTGTGTGTGTATGCGTGTGTAATATTATCCATCAAAGTATTTCTCATTCAACTTATTCTGAGAGAAACTACTAACTGAAGGAACAAATGACAATTCATTCTAAGTGTTAATTCCAACTGAATACATAATACTCAAAACATAAATACCTCATCCCTTCATCAAAAAGACTGTTGACTTGGATTGGTATTCTGCAACAAACATATCTAAACATTGTTAAGTTTTCAATTCATGAAATATATTAAACCTCCTTTTCCCTATCTCCATACGCTTAATATATACATACCATTACTAAGCAACAGTGACTATGAAAAACTCAGCCCACAACTTCCCCACAACAGGTACGCGATGTGTGTTAATGCATTCCATGCAAGCTGCGCACGCACAACCTCGCTGAACTAGGTGTTTCATTTGTTTTGTTCCCATCTCTTAACTGTCTGGGACAAAACGCATTTTGTCACAGTTCTCCCCCGTAATGAAAGAACGTGCGACAAAGAAAATATAGTTAGAAGAGTACATACAAAGCAAGCACCCTGACGTGATACGAACTCGCAACAACATACTTCCGCTCAATCAGCTCTGCTGAGAAAATCAGCCCAAAGGTTGTCAGATCCTTTGACTGACTGCACTGAAAAGTGATATTCTTGGAGACCAAATGACCACCTCATGATCCTGGAATTCTTAAACCTTCCAGACTGGAGATATGCCAAGGGACGGTGATCTGTTTCCAACAGAAACTCCCTTCCCCAGAGGTACCTGCCCAACTTTGAAATGACCCAAACGATGGCCAAACACTCCCTTTCTATTGTGCTGTACCGCGTTTCTCTGGGAAGTAGTTTTCTGCTGACAAAAGTGACAGGATGCAGAGTGCCTTCAAAATCCTGCAGCAGATTTACACCTATTCTAATGGAACTGGCATCTGTTTTTACCACAAATGGCCTGGAAAGATCAGCCAATTAGAGAACAGGGGATCTTGACAAACACTCCTGGAGAGACTGCAAAGCACTCTGACAGTCTGGAGTCCAAGCGATCCGTCGAGGAGACTTACCAGCCAACAGGTTGGAGATAGGAGCAGTGACTTTGGCAAAATTTGGAAGAAATTTCCTGTAGAGCCAACTAACCCCAACAGTGCTCTGATCTGGCATTTTGTGGAAGGGACAGGAATCTTTATAAGATCTTTTCAATCTTTTCCTTCTGGGGTTGACAAATCTCGCGACCAACACCATGTCCCGAAACTCAAGGTCTGAAAAACCAGTAAAGATCTTTGTTGGTCGAACCCAGCCTCCTGAAGGGACAAGAGGACCTCCTGAGCATGATACAGATGGAAAAGCCCAAGGGGTGTTTGAAGAGCAGTTTTGTGGCGATCTTCTTTTTTGACTATGATCTGCTAATATCCTTTCGTTAAGTCCAGTTTAGTGAAGAATTTGGCATTGGCAAGCTGTGAGAATAACTGCTCCTGATCAGGGATAGGTTCAGCATCTACCACTGTCAGTCGAGCAGGTTACACCGCAGCAAAATCTGTTGAACCTGATGAGGTTTCTTTAACAGAACGACAGGTGCACAAAAAGCGGACTGAGACGGTTCGATTACACCCATTCCTAACATACTGATCACCTCCTGGTTAATAGTTTCATGAGCAGAGAATGGTAGCGGATACTGTTTCCATTGAACTGGCTGCTCAGTGGTGAGATGTATCTCATGCGAAACATTCAATGAACACTGCACTGGCTTGGTTCTGTTGTCAAAATTTGAGAAAAGGAAGCAAACAGCTCTCGCAATTCCTCCTGTTGTACAGATGACAAGCTGGAATCAAAATGAACGTCTTGAAATGTCTCCTTCGCAGATGAAGGAAGGTAGTGGTGAAGGTGAGACATCAGCAGATTCCTTCAAGTCTGATACAACAGCCACCATTCCTGTACTGGGTGGTTTCATTAAAGGAATATCAGAGATAGACAGACGTAAGTCTCCTGACTGTGCCACAAAGAAGACGGAAGGATGTCCTCAAAAAGAATGCTATCCCCGCATGCACAAGTACCTGAGACTGGTCCAGTGGCAACAGTTCGAGTAAAATATATCTTCAGCATGTTGGGATGAAAATTGTTTTTCTTTCAGCACCCATCTCAATGATGTAGTCATAGTCCAACTTCTCCACTACCTTGTATGGACCTTTCCATTTCATTAACAGTTTGTAGTGGAGGGCAGGAAAACCAAAACCTCATCACCAACACTGAATGATCGATGCTTCGACTTTCTACCATGGCAATGTTTCTGAATCCGTCTGGACTTATCAACTGAATCATGAGCAAGAGCAGCCATTTCTGCAATGGTATTACGCAGGTTGAAAACTTAGTCACAGACTGTTCTTGCCTCCTCTGAGCTCTCCTGTCCCGTCCATGAGTCTGCCAAAACGTCAATGGGCCCGTGGTCGACGCCCAAAGAGCAGTTCAAAGGGGCAAAATCCTGTCGATTCATTTGGCATTTTGCGACAAGAAAACAAAAACGCAGGAACATAACGATGCCAAAGTCTCGCTGGTCCTGAATGAGCTTCCTCAGCATTGGTTTTAAAGTTCCATGAAACCTTTCCACAACTCCATTCGATTGAGCGTGGTATGGGGACGAGTGGACACCTTTATAGAAAGCAGACGAAGGAATTCAGAAAACATTTCAGATGTGAACTGGGATCCGTTATCAGACAAAATTTCTTTTGGAAACCCCAACCGACAAAAAACAGAAAAAGTGCCTCTGCCACTGAACACGAGTTCACTTTCTTCAACGGAATGGCCTCTGGAAATCGTGTGGCCACATCAACTAGAGTCAACAGGTGTCTGTATTTTTCCTCAGATGGCGGTGAGAAAGGGCCTACAATGTCCACAGCGACTCTAGAGAAAGGTTCCTCAATCCTTGACATGTTTTCCAAGGGCACATCTGGAGTTCGACCGTTCGCTGCACATTTCTGACAGACAGTGCAGGTTTGACAATAATGTCTCACATCTCGAGTGACACCTGGCCACCAGAACCGATTTTGCACCCTGCCTAGTGTCTTCCTGAGCCCACAATGACCTGCCAGTACTCCATCATGAGCTGTAAAGATTACTCTCTGCCTGAGAGAAGCAGGTACCACCACCTGATTAACTTGGAGCACATCCTTAGAAAATCGACGGAAAAGAATGTCATTTTGACGGAAAAAAAGAGAACGAACCTTTCCTGCTTTTACAGACGAACCCAAAGTGTCTAATTCTCTAATGCACTGAAGAGAATCATCTTAATTCTGCAGCTCTCTCAGCTCTTGAAGATCTTGAAATGGAATATCAAGAGGTGTGGGAGAGTTGGCTTCAGCTTTTGTCTGAGCCCGTGTCATGACAGCAGCAGTTTGGGAATCAACGTTGCCAAGTACAAGACCAGGGATGGGAAGACACTCCTACATTTCTCAAAATAAGCTCGGCTACTGGTCATCTATGACGCAGCACAAAAGCTTACCACTAAAGAAGAGAGATTCGACTTCTACCTGGGCTAAAGGAAAAACCTCCACATTACCTCCAAAGGAGACACCCCTTTGTGTGTGAAGCCACATACTGATCAGAACGTTCCAATGCTCTTCTGACACCAGCAGTAGTATCTTCTGCGTCACGCAGTACTGACACCTGAAACCCATTGACCAGTTCTTCCACGACCAGTAAAGAACATGTAGTAGAACCAGAACAAAGGAGTTCTTTCTTCAAACCTGGCTCATCTACGAAACCAACGGCAGAAACCTTTGGAGGAGAGTTAGGCAAGGATTGTCTACCTCCTGAAAAAGTGGCAGTGGATGCATTTTTGTCCTTTCCAGTGCGCTTGAGATACGAAGGGCATTCCTTTTTGAAATGACCTGTACCATTGCACTCAAAACAAACGGCAGTTTTGTCTCTGTCTTGTTGATAAGAGTCACCTGTATTCAGAATGC
>CM031608.1:52958510-52971010 GCA_018398815.1 Conus ventricosus
TGACAGAGTGCCATCAGCATGGTCATCCCGCCCTACGGCTTTTTTCCAGAATCAGTTAAATTTTGCCATTTACTGCGCAACTACTGGCTGCGGTGTTTCATATGCAAACCATCTAAACCATCCTAACCTTTTAGTAAGGTCAGTATATAACTTTCAGTTTATTACAGTACAGACGAATACTAACTGAACTACAAGTGCCCCTCCCTAACGACAACGCGTTTAATCCATTTAAAAACCTAATGGACACTAATGCATATG
Organism: Conus ventricosus; assembly: GCA_018398815.1. NCBI lineage: Eukaryota > Metazoa > Mollusca > Gastropoda > Neogastropoda > Conidae > Conus > Conus ventricosus. Next base: position 52,958,769 of record CM031608.1, read on the forward strand.
AAAGAATCTGCAATGAATTTAACATTAATCCTTCAACTGATTTTAGACAAAAGTTAGACCGCAATCATGGGTTAGACACATTGTATTTGTGGGGCGAACGTAGAGAATATAATTATGACTACTGGCCTGGCCACACTTCTTTTCAACCAGACAAACGAGTTCGATTGGGATCCATAGAACAAAAACACCCTAATGCTTAGGCAACATTTATCTTAGATGAAAGTAAAGGCCTAACAATGCCAGGAGTGCAAAGGCTTAATGACTCCATGCGGACATATGTTTGGTGTCTATTAGGAGCACAAGCACAGACCAAGCTAGCATAGTAGATCAATCTACAGGCTTTGATGCCAGAAAAAATTTTTTAGCTAATTTAGAAGATGCTATTAACTCTGCTGTTAATTTGCCCTCCAGCATACAAAGGTATCAAGACGTTCTTGCACATGCTAGGTCAAAGGTTGACTTTGTTGTGGGCCATGATATCCATGCTACCCTCTGACCTTAGACTACAGATTGGCATGATACAGAATTATAACAATGAAATCCTCATAGCTGGAGACGATCAAACTTAGGGCACAATCAAGGCTTAAACACAAGGCCTGCTCCATCCATTTTAAAAAAAAGTACTTAGCCTTGAAGAAAGCGATCCAGTTATAAGCGTCCCACAGCCAGAAAGCAGCCTAAAAAGCACGCCACCTGTTGGCCTACCTCGCACTGACAGTCACACTAGCGAAAAGACAGCCCTTGTTGTATTTTTAACTTTTACTGGATTAGCCATACTTATTTTACTAAAAAATTAATCCAGCAGCTAGCACTCCTAACGTCCACAGATGGTCAGCCATATAACTAGCAACTTTGCCTATAGTAGACAAAACCCAACTAATAACACTGCCTATTATGCCAGGCAGAGCATCAAGCGCTTTGGCTGCTAACTTCTTTAATAGGTTTGCTAGATGATGCAATTGTTTTCTAATCCAACTTTTACCAGGCTGAGGTGTTGGGGGCGCTACTGGCCCTGTCGGTGCACTGCCAGTTAAAGCATAAACGAGTGTAGAGATAGCAAACCCAACAGCTGTTAATATGCTAACTATTGTAATCTCCTGTTCTCTGAACAGAGTCCTTATTCTTTCAGCTAGCGTAGTGTTTTCATAAAGTATTTTGTTTATAGTTTCTCTATTCTGCTTGTTTGCGCTGCTAGCTCTTCTCTGTTATCAGACAGCGTTTCTAACCTAATTTTTCTTAATTCCTTTAATTCTTGTATTTTCTCCTGTATTCTAGCCTTTTCTTCTGACCCTAAATTGTTATCGTCTGCATCAGCCAGTATATTTTTTTCTTCTTCTATCTCTCTATCCAGATCACCAAGTTTTGCTAAATTGTTTTCTAGTTCGCCCCTTATTGACTTTAGACGTTCATTAAGAGCCAGGAGGTCAGCATAGGCAATGGAGAATTGGCAATTGTTTTTAACTGCGTCTTCTCACTTAAACTCGTTTCAATTTCTGCTATTAGTTTATCTGCTTCTTGAGTTAAATCTTGAAGAGGTATGTTTTGTATTTCAGATTGTGTTGGCAACTCTTGCCCAAAGTTTTGTAAAAAAAACTAACGGCTTCAGCTCTATTCTCTAAAAGGTTTAATTGTTTTGCTGTAGCAATAGGGAGTCTTCGCCTAATTGTGCTTAGTTTTAAAAACTTGTTTGGGTTTTGCGTTGAAGTAGCTTTTACACGGGCTCCTGCATCAGTTCTTATATACAAATGCCCACCATCTTCCTCAAAATCGTTAGGATTAAGTACGAGTGGTAGCTTTCGGTCTATGCTTCTATAGAATATTGAATTCTCTCTCGCAATAGTTCTTGACGTTGTCTAGGAGTAAAGAACCTGCTTCTTTAAACTCTTCTCGCAATGAAGGGCGCAGTTCTGTTTCATCTTCTCGCAATGAAGGGCGCAGTTCAGTTTCATCTTCTTCTTCTTCAATAGGATCAATTGCGTCATGATCTTCAGACATATTTTTTATTTATATTCTTTTTTGTTTTATAAAAAATGAACTCATACGGTTGTGACCTCGATCCATACAGAAAAGAGAAGGAACCCAATGGCGTAAAAGGTATAAGGCAGACTGTAATTAGTGTAAATACTCCATCAACAGTTCAGCCTGGACAAGCTTTAATAGTCAAGTTCCCTGATCTTGGCGCTGGCGATGTTATAATGCCAGGCACTGCTAAACTATCATTCAAAATAGATATTAAATCGACAGATCCCAATGCTACTGTTGTTGCTAATTTGGGCAGGGCTATCGTTTAAACATATGGTAATCAAATTGGAGGGCAGAGAAGTCTTTGTACTAAGCGAGGCAGACATTTTTGCCCTCTGTTTGATCTATGGCTGCCTAAAAAGAAAGAAAAGAGAAAGTTTATCAGGGAATACAAGGCTCAAACGGCCTCAAGCACAGGCTTAAAGCGGAGGATGCAAAGGATGATGTTAAAGATGAGGCAGTAGCAGAAGCATTGGCAACAGATTCTGCATCCCTCTAGATTTTGAGCTGTTAAAGACGCATATGCCATATTACCAAGGCGCACTAATAGAAAAACTTACTTATGAACTGACATTTAATCCTAGCGATTCTGTTGTTCTGTCTGAAGACCCCCTATCTAAATACACAGTCAGCGACATTTCTCTTGAGTTTGATGTTGTTACTAATCCTGAACTGGCCAGAACAATCTTAACCCAGTATAAAAATAAAACAGTTATTTATTATGAAAGAGTTATACACTCCACTACAGAAAATAGAAACAAGCGAGACACTCTTTGGAACATACATCTAAATCAGTCTCTGAAGTCTTTAAAAGGAATTTTGTTCTTGTTTACTGAAGAAACAACTCCTTTTCAAAGAGAATCAGAAGCGTTTTATAATCCAAAAATTGAGAAGGTTGACTGTGCAATAAATGGCAAGTCTGATCAGTTGTATTCGGGTCGCGGACTTTTACCTCACCAACACTTTGATGAAATAAGAAAGTTGTTCGCTGGAGGTAGGCAAAGAGATCCTGCAGTTGATCGTGTATGTAAAAAAAACTTCGCCTTTATGATGTAAGACTCGAAGACTACTTAATAACTAAATATGGGCTGTGGCTGGATTTTAGATCCACATTTGACAACAGATTGTTTGGAAGTGGAGAAAGGGTAGGGCAAGATGGTATAAAAATAAATATTCACAAGAAAGCAGACGGAAACGCCCAATACAAATGCATGTTTTTATGGTTTGTGATGCTCAGTTAAACATTGAAGAAAACAGGCTAAAAGACGTGGCTTATTAAAATGTAGAAGAAATATTCTGATAAAAACAGATGGATAGTTTGAAGTTTCTGCCAAAAGATCCGCACTGTTCTCTTATCTGCGGGATTACAGGGTGTGGGAAAACTGTCTTCGTACTTGATTTGTTACAAACAATATACAGGTTTCATTACGAGCACATTGTTATATTCTGCACAACCATTAAGCACAACAAGTCTTACAAAGAAAGGAAGTTTATTTGGACAGACGATAATATAATTTTAGTTGATCCTAGCGACAAACTGAGTGATTGTTTAGAACATTACTATAGACTATTTGAGGGAACTGAAACCTTGTTTATTATTGATGACTGTTCAGCTGAACAAGACATTGTTAAAAAAAGAAAAGCTCTGTCAAAGCTAGCCTTTAGTGGTCGCCACGCCTTAGTTTCTGTGTGGCTTTTAACTCAAAAATACAATGCTGTCTTAAAAGACTTTAGATCGCAGTTAAAATCGGTTGTATTATTTTACACTAAGGACAAAGATAGTTTTGAAGAATGTTTAAAGGTCTACTTTAGAGGTCTTCGATAATTGGTCAGCTTATGCAGAAATATGAAATGTTTGATAAATTGGTAAAATAAACATCCGATTCGCTCCCGATCACACGAAATCGATCCGCGAAAGTGGGCATTTTCACCTGTAATCAAGAAAACGGGAGGTAATCAACTAAATCTTGGCATGGCTTAACTGCTCTTGGATGTGACGTCACATGATGGACAGCGACGGCGACAGAAAGCGATTCTGATGGTTCTTGCGCATCTCACTCGGTATTTAATTTATCATGTAAAAGCAGTGACTATGATTGCGACAGCCAATGTGACTCTGGGGATGTTTCTGCAAGGCCTGTTCCTTATCAGTTTGAACGCTAAGTTCTTTTTACCACGTCAGTTCAGTTCCAGCTGGACGCCCGAACACAGCATTCCGAAGGCGTACGGACTTTACCGAAGTCTCGAAGGAGGCTACCGACTGACTTCTTGATGCGATCACGCGTGGACGGCGAGCGGAGATTCTCCTTCCTCAAGCCTTAACGTGTTCATTCAATTTAACAAGTGTGATCTGTCCATAGATAAGAACAGAATAAACGTGCGACTATCGTACTCATCTGAACGAGCTTACCACTGCGCCTTCAAAGTATACGCGCACAATGCAGACGAAGTTTTTGATCCACTCGAACGCGCTCGGCAATTGTCGGAATAGCTCGTTTCCGCGGTCCAGCTGGAACTGATGTGGTAGAAAGAACTTTAGCTGCCCGGCATGGTTGCACGAACCGAATCCACTTCTTTCGAGTATCTGGATCAGATGGAAATGTGTGCAAAGAATATCCGTCTCCTGCTGAGCGGCTGCACTCGCCTACAGCACAATATCTGCCACCCCCTCGTGACTTTTTAGGCTGTAGGGGTTCGCAACTCGTGTTGATTTCACTTGGCGTTGGCTTGTTGTGTAGGTCGCGGCTGACGGCCAGTCCATCAAGTGACGTCACGGTTTTCGGTCTACCGCGCGGGGTTTGAACAGGTGTGCAAAAGTCGTTTTTTATCTATTAAATTCTTTCGGCGATTTTATTTTAAAAAATGAATACCATACCGTAGTTATATGACATGTAGACCTGTTTTTAACAAATTATCAAAAATCTCTAAAGTAGACCTTTAAGTGAAAATTATATAATAAGGGACAAAGATGAGCTAAAAAAAATATAAGAGCAGTTAGAAAAATCTAAGCACGCTAAGCTATTCTTGCGGACTGACCCCCCAGTTCAATACGTTTCTTTATTATAATTTGTTTATTATCGATTGCTTATAACAATTTGTTTATTATAATTTTAATATTAAAAAGAATGTCTCGAGGGCCAGAATCAAAGGCGCAGCTAGCTCCTAAATGCGTTGAGAGTAGAGCTAAAAGACCTAGCAGACACAACTGAGTTTGATTTAATAGGAGTGCCAGGAAATGTTTATTGATTTGAGTACACAGATGATGGGGTTTACAAACGAACAGAAATTGAAGACAAAAAACGACAGCAATATCCTAAACTAGAACAAATAAGAAATCTAGAAACAACTGATTACGGTAAATATGAATACAGGCTTTATAGACAAGACAATAACTGGGCCTTGCGTCCTGAAATAAACTGGGATTTTAAATTTGACTTACGAAGCCCAATGTATACTTTGATAAAAAACACAATTTTAGAAAAGCCTTGAATGCGGGCCCCTTTCTTGCTAGTCTTGTCCCAGGAACACAACAGAAAAAGCAGATTGTAATAGATAAATATAAGAGTGAATATGTGCTGAGCAGAAAGAAGTCCTTAGTTGAAGTGGGGGATGACACAGTAACCCTAGAATTTATTCCAAAACCACCAATGCCTAACACTGCTACTTTGATTTTTGTTTTATAAATTACCCCTGGGGAGTCTAATTCTAGTTTGCCAGAACATGTGTTAGCAAGGGGAGTACAATTATCGTCTGGAAACTTGGATGGCCCTCTTAGGCTCGTTATTGTATTACTAAAAACGAAGATGAAATAAACACTTTCTCATCATCTGACAAGGTTACTGTGAATGTTGACAAAGACAAACTAACAGTACTCAACTTTATTTTCATTAAGTATGTTGATTTTATTGCGTTTTACTCTGTTGATGAAGTGCTTCCAGAAGGATTAATAAGAAGATATGTATAAGATTAATTTAAAAAATAATCTTGATTAAAAAATGGAGGTTCAACAGTTTAGATTAGAGCAAATAACTGAACTTCAAAAAGAAATAGAAAGTGACTTGGATAAGTATAGGGCTACTAGAAAGAAATATGCTAAAGCTTTAAATACTCTTTCTTATGTAATTACTGGCTCATCAGCTGTAGCTAGCGTAAGTGCTGGTTGCTGTTTTAGCTACTGGGGTTGGAGCGCCAGGCTCTTTAGCATTAGGGGGCCTTAGTTTGGGTTTAGGGGCCGTGTCTATGATTGTAAGTGCTGTTTTAAAAAAAATAACTCCTAAATTACAAAAGCACACTGCCATTGTGGCCTTAGCATCAGCAAAACTTTGTTCATTAAGATTAAGAATAAGCAAATCATTACAGGATGAAAACATTACAGACGAAGAATTTCAGAAGCTTATGGCCGATGGTGAGGATTATAGACGGCAAAAAATTGAACTTCAAAAGGAGTGGAGAAAGACTTTTACCTCACAACAGGTAGACACTGATGCAATTAAACAGAACATTGAAAAACAAACACATGATCAGTTAAACCCAAAATAGGCCAACAAAATAAGTTTAGTAAAATAAAAAATTATAAGTTTAGCAAAAAAATAAATACTATTTATTTTTAACTCACTGTGTTTGGTGGGACAACTTGCAGCTCTTCACGAACAAAGGATCTTTTAGGGGCAGGCTTTTTAGAAGAAAGAGTTTCTCTTAAATAATATACGGGAGGGGATGTTTTCATAATTCTTTCAACTTCATATACGTCTATGCTCCATATAGGATCTGTGGCTCTAATTCTAACATCACCTTCTGCCTCTCCAGGAGCATACAAGTATCTTACTATTAGTCCAAACGGTAAGAGTTTTTGAGTCCCCTGCGCATCTTCAGTAATGCTATTTTTTTATAATTTGATTGCGTTTACTGGTTTAAGGCCTGTTGCTTTAAATTCTTCATTGTTCATGACACGTAAGACTGCTGACAATCTCCTAACCCATTCTGTGTTGCGTTCTCTATCCATAATTTCTCTGTAATATTGATAGGTAAACAGGCGTTCAGCTAGATTCTTATTAAAGTTTTCTACTAGGGCTTGTGATCGATGGTTGCCTGGGATCCCTCTCTTAACTGTAACATGCCGCTTTAAAAACAGCTGGTTTACAGAACCTTTAACTCTTTTCCATCATCAACTTGAATCATCCTAGTGTGACGTCAGCGTCAATTATGACGTCAACTTAAAATGACATAGGTAACTACATGACGAAAATAATAATTTGAAAAAAGAGAAGGGAGCAAGAACTAACGGCCGAGGATTTGGTGTCCAGCCTAATTTATTTGTTTAATCATCGTTTTTCTCCGTAGTGTTACTATGTGGAGAGGCTGACTTTCAAGTCAGTAGTGCATCGATGTTCACTGTGTATGTGGGATACTTTTGATGACGGTACCAGCGGAATATGAAGCAGGAAATGTATTTGTTATAAAATTGTTGTGAATGCTGTGTCGCCGAGAATGACTTAAAACTCCTATAAGAATATTTATGTGCTCTAATTGTACCACCGCATGTGTGTCGGTGGGCTGAATTTATTGATGTGAACATTGTAGTGTGAATACACGGAGAAGTTAATATTTGTTTTAGATCAACGGTACGTCGAATCGAAGTTTATTGTGTTCCATGGGACTTTGGTGAAATTGTGTTCTCCGGGGATTCAATATTGATTGCTGTTACTTTGTGAATCTGCGGTTCTTCTATAGTTTACTGTGCTTTATGAATCTGCGGTTCTTCATCTGTGGATTGCTGTGTTTTTATGAATCTGCGGTTCTTCTTCTATGGTTTACTGTGCTTTATGAATCTTCAGTTCTTCATCTGTGGATTGCTGTGCTTTATGAATCTACGGTTCTTCTTCTGTGGATTGTTGTGCCTTGTAAATTTGCGGTTCTTCTTCTGATAGTTCGACGTAATATATTGTGCTTGCTGTATTGAGACCCTGTTTCTTCTTCATCGCTTGTGTTGTGTGAACGGCTGTGTTTACCGTGTGGGGACCTTGGTTATCCTTCTTCGTCTTATTTTAATGCTGTAGACTGTGGCTTGGGTACTGTGGAACTGAATACGCTGATTATATATGTGAGACACTGTGGACGGCGCCGGCGAGATCTGTGAGTGATATCACGATATGTAATATGATATCTGATGATTGAAGTTTCTATGTATTGATATCTTGATCTATATGCTGTGTAGTGACATGTATTAATTTGTACCAATTCACATGAATGTATGTTTTGATGGTTCAGGCAGCATAATTATAAAGAAAAGAAATCAAACTCGTGTGTTGCCTGGCTATCCATGTACGTATGGTGTGGGTGTGTGTAGGGAATAATTATTACACGCATCCAAACTTTTGAGAGCGAGAGTCAGACAACAAAATACGCACCGCACACCATCCGTAACACCTAGGATACTTTAATGGGCCTCGCATGTTAATTTGTTGTAAAGCCACAGCCACAGCAGTTGAGCTTTTATCCGTTAAAGGTTCAGCGTCTTTGTATCTTGAAGCCATGTCAACAACTGTCAGAGCATACTTAAACTTTTTTCTTCTAACTTTATCATGTGGAAGATACAGCAAGTCCATCTGGTGGGTGTCATTAGGAACTGAATTAACAAATCTAGGTCTTATTATTCTTTTGGGGCAGGCAGATATATTTGCCAAATTGCCTGTTTTGAAAGCCAGTCTTTCGCATCTGATTCAGACACTCTAGCAGCTTTACTCAGTTTTTCAATAGCAGTCTTTCCTTTCCAATACCCTTTAGGAGAAAAATATATTTTGTTCATTTTTTAAATGCTTTTTTATTTTACAATAAAAAAGTAAACAAAAAGATAGACTAGTCATGCCAATACAAAAAAAACTATCTCTGTTCCTAGATGGTTCAAAAAAGTCAGAATTTTCTGGCGCGGCGATGTTAAACTTTTTCCTTCATAAGTAATACTATTATTGCGTCATAACGTCTGTAAATGTGTGCTCTGCATCCCCTGTTCCTTAACTTTTTTTTAAAAAAGTCAAAAGGGCAATTGGCTTTTCTCATAAACATCTCTTCCCTTAGCTAAATCTTTTCCCTTGTTATGACGTTCTTCTCTTCATCGCCGAAATTTAAAACATATAATTGCGGGAAAGGGGCCAATGCATTACAAAGCTCCCCCACCATCGAACCAATCCAACATTTTTTATAAATTTTTTTTCTTTTGAATTAATCTTATGCTTTAATATTTTCGGGGAAACCCCTTGTGTAACAAGAAAGCCCCTTTTGGGGAAACCCCTGCAGTAATTCAATATAACCTTAACAAATCCTCAATTCAATCTTTAGGTGGGGCCCCCGGTTCATTTTTAAATGTTTTTTGCTAACAGCTTTCCCAATACTAAGGCCGTAATTACAGAGAATGGAAAATCTATTAATATTTTTTTTTTTCACTAATCTTTTTATTAACTAAAAAAATAATTAAAATTCTAATAAAAGATGTCTATGTGCTTTTTAAAAAATATTTTTTTTGTTAAAGCTAAAAAAAAAAAAAGGTTGAAATTTTTGGCAAATCTTCTTTCTTCCCCTTTTGGCGGTTTATTCCTAACAAACTTTTTGAAAGGTTTGAATAAACTTAACCCAACAACAGGCACTGCAAATTAAACCAAGTTAAACCAGGTTTTAAAAGTATTTATTATTTTTTATTGTTTTAAAAAATGGATTGTGACAAAATATTAAAGTGTGAGCAGCAAGAGACTACCCCGTGGCTATCAGCAGACCAGCCATAAGAAAGTTTATACCTCTCGGCTTGTGGAAAACTAGAAGTTTTTTGGGCCCACTAAACAAGTTTTGAACAGATTAAACAATTGTCTACATCAGAGTTAGAAGTACTACGCTAGGTACGACACAGCTAGGGTAAAAAAGGGGTTAATCGGTAGGGTCGACAATGATTATATTTGCTAAGTTGTAAGTAAAAAGGGCCGGTTGTTCGAAAAAATTTAAAAAATAGATTACCCACAAGACCCGGTTTTAAAAAAGTCCCTAGAAACTTTGATGTGCATGTATTACAGGGGGGACTTTTTTATGCCTTTTTCATCAGGGGATTAATTATTTTTTAATTTTTAAATTTTGATCATATTAAATTTTATCGAAAGAAAAAAAAAATGAGCGAGAAGATCCCGCAGGACACCCGCGGGCAGAATGTCCCAAAAAAGAATGCCCACAGGAGTGCCCACAAGTGAATTCCCAAAGTGGTGGTTTATAATTTTAAAAAGCCCGGACGTGTTGAGGTGGGCTAAACTAGTGAAGGAACAGACGCAAAGCAAACCAAATCAGCAAAACAAAAATTGTTAATAGAAATACAACATCGCCCCCACCCCCCAAAAACCCTCCCAAACAACAAACAATCAAACGAAAAGTTTCATTATGTATTGGGAGGTGTTGTTGCTGGGGGTGTTTTTTTTGCTACAAATCCCAAAACCCCATCCCTAGAAAAACGCAGTCCCCCAGTAAAAAAAAAGAACCAGCTTCTGCAAAAAAACCCAAAACCCCCCCGCTAAGCCCTTTTTATGGAATAGTTTTTTAATGAACTAAAAAAATTTAAAAACTAGAAAAGAACAGATAAGTAAAGAAATTTAGTTATAGAAAGACTTTTTAAGTTAAGTACACGAAAATTACAGTAAATTATAAGTTATAGAAAGTTATTGGGTTTCAAAAGTAATTATATTTAGGTTTTAAAGAAAGTACTAGTTAGGTTCTTAAGTAAGAAACAGGAAAATTCAGTCAATTTAATCTTTTAAAGTTCCCCAAGCCCTAAGATATGCAAATATGTTTGAGTAAGTTCTTTGTTTTTGTTAGAGACTAGTGATTTCTTTTTATGCAGTTGTGTTTACTTGATGAAGGTAGACGAGATTAAATTTGTGTGATGAAATATTTTTTTTCAAAGGAGCTTGCTTGTAGTTGTGTGAGTTAATTTTTTTTTTTTACAATTTTTATTATCCCTTGCGTTTTTTCATTACAGAAGTCTGGCTAGCAAGCTATACTTTCGCCCCCAAACCAAAAATATTCTCGTATAACTGTCCCCTTAAATTCATCCTTTCTTTCCAATCATTTCTTGTTTTTAAATTTAATGTAAAGGTGAGCCTTTTGGATAGTGATGTTGTACCTCCTCAGTTCCCTTTGGACCACGGTTTCTAAATCCTTTTAGAAGTCTTCAGTTGGGGGTCTGAATAAAAATCAGTGTTGTGTAAAGGACTTTTTTTGGTACGTGGGTTTTAAAAATAGTCATTCAGAAATTCTGCATCAATAACTTTGACAATAAAACAGAAAAACCCGGTTTTTCTAACTTAACTCCTTTTTTCATCATAAGCCCAACCCGGCGTCGTTAAATCTTTAAGTTTGATAGTTAGGTTTAGGGCCCGCTTAATTTCTTTTTTTTCTTTTTGTAACTAATTTTACTCTTTACGCTTGTGTGGATTTTTTTAGTTTTACCAAACATGTTATTCACTTTAAAGAATCTTTTTTTGAAGGTCGGTGGGTTGGGTTCTAAGATCGGTGTTCTTCATGATTTTTGGTCTCCTGAAAACTTTGATCACAGATATTATCCATGTTCAGGGAAAAATTCAGGGGTTGTAATGACACACATATTTTTTTATGTCCAAATTGGCAAAGTTTTTTGGAGGTTGATGGGGGTCTCTTTAATTTTCTGCGGTAGGGGGGGAAACGTTGTGGAGATCGTGTAATTTTTAGGTATTTAAATCTACTTCCAAATTAGTCCATTGGATTAAAAGGGTAAGCTCGACACATTCCCCAAAACAAAAATTTAAAATCTGAGGGGCCCTTTTATCATTGTAAAGTTTCCAGCGGTAGTGGGTTGATATGGCCCCCCCTACAGATTGTTGGGGGTCTAAGTACATCAATAGTTGGATGGTTTTGTTGGGTCAAAATCATCTAAGTATTTGTTTTTCTGGTTTTGCGTAAGGGTGTGGGCCATGCAATACCCCCCTTGGCCGTCTTCAATATCTGAAGTGGGGTGATCAGAAAATTTAATCATTTGAATGTTTTTAGACTTTAAGAAAGCATCCAAGACAAAATGGGGGGAGAGAGTAATGTTGAGTCTTAATGTAGTGTTCATGCAAGTTTATCTGTAATTTGAAAGACGTTGCAATAACATACGCACATTTGATACGACGTGTAGTTGCCTTGTTTGAATTAAAATTTTTTTCAGGGCCTTT
>CM031608.1:52976010-52981010 GCA_018398815.1 Conus ventricosus
AGTGAAGGGTTTTCATATCTATGATATATATTTTCCCATTTTCTTCATTTTCAACGCCCCCCCCCCCCCCCCCTCCTTTTTTTTTATATTTCAAATCTTTGCCAAGTCATTACTGTAATGATGGAAGAATTGTTAACCTGCACTTGTTTTTCCCCTACTACTTAATTATTCAAAATCCAAATTCAAGGCAGGAACAGAGAAAAATGCTGATGTTCTTCTTTTCTAATAACTCATCGCTTTTAGCAATGTAATCCAGCTATCCTTTTTTTTAATCTAAACTTCCAGTCGCAATAAATATAAACAGAAGAAAAGACACCGTAAGGACTAAGTTCACACAAGTCACATGGCATGACAAATACGAGGAAATAGTTAAGTAGCTTTACATTCAGTAAAACAGTAGTTCCAGTTGTATTCACTGGAAACAGCCAGTAAAGATCGTAACAAACATCGGCATGTAATATTCCAGTAATCTTTAAATTAAAAAGGAAAATATGCCATTCAATCACACACAGAATGTAGCATGGATACCGCAAAGATCTTCCCCATACAGACACTGGATTCAAATTCAAAATGCCACCTTTTCAAAAGACATCTTGCTTCATGTCAGATTTTCTCATAACATTTCGGAAATACTGAATCATCAATTCCAACACTCACGTTTTTACTGACTTCGCATAAGACCCATTCTCTGAATCATACCTAATCCATTCTAAGTTGATCTCCTGGAAGAAAAAAAGTGATGCTGTCGTAAAGAGATAGTCAGTCATAATGTTTAAAATTGAGTAATTATATCACCTTCTGCAATTCTCTTTCAAATCCCTCCCACTAGACAATACTGTTCCCATCACCAGCCTGTACTGCCACCACTATGAGAGCAGTTCCTGACACCTTCCTGACTTTATGTAGTTAAATGTGACCTCTCTTTCCCAACCGCTACTATTTACAGGCTTTACTGTCCCGTACAATTGACTCTTACCACGATCTTGTGAACTGTAATTATATAAAAGCAAAGCTCACCTCTACAAACACTCAGTAAACTTCCTTGAAAGGGGATATGGTTTTGTCATCTGACCAGGGTAAGTTAGACTCACCAGTCACACTGGCAGACAAAACCCCAAAGATCCGAAATAAAATAAAGAGAAAAAAGAAGAGGAAGACATGAAAATTAGAGCAGAAAATAAAGAAAGAGGGAAATGTGTTCATATTGCACTTTTCCAGGGAAATTCACCCCTCCCAGGTGTAGAGCCCTCATCATCGTTTTGATAACCCGTAATCCCCAACATCTCTTACATCCATTACGTAGACCACTACAACAGACACTTCAAGACGTCGACAGAATCTATCTTTGAAGGACCAAGACTGCCAGCAACGAGAAGCTTTAGAGAGGATTTCAGCCCATCATGAGAGAACTCTGTTCAAGAGATAGGTGGGTCCGGTTAATTTTGGGTTTTTTTAAGGAAGACTGAACGTTGTCATTTGACACTGGAGCCCCAGGGTGTTTTGGCACGTGTGGGGAGAAGGTATTTACTCTCTAGGCCTGTCTGTTGGGATGAGAGAGTTTTGACTTTAGCCTAGAAATGAACAAAAGACAGGACAAAGTAAAGAAAGAAAAGGAGACACAAAATGAACATGCACACCACACACACACACACACACACACACACACACACACACACACACACACACACACACACACACACACACACACACACACACACACACATGCAGGGAGTACAATTTACTAGATGAACATCACATCTTTCATGTCCATTTTGAAAATATAACTGCAGAGCCCACCGGCGAAAACCACCACCCTCCAGCTGCCGAGCACACCCCACAGACCCAACCACCCCTGCCCACGGACAGATGAAGACAGTGCCACTCCAGACACAGCCAAGCTTTCGCCATACGGTCTTATGTGCCCTCAAGAGAGAATCCAAATCAATAAACCTTTTTTCAGTGATATGAACAAACATAAAGAAGAAGATATTTTGTGGTTTCTCACGTCGCTGTCTTTCTAGGGTTATCTTTCCCACACGAAAAGCCAGGCACGCATTACTTCACATTATGTTCATGAAACGACTGCTTCTGTAGGAAGATATAATTCGCAGAAAAGGTTGCTTACTATCGTTCCTTTCTGCACCCATTACGCTGTCCATTCTTCCGCACGTTAAGATATCCACGGGATCGATCTCCTTGAATTCCGTTGGCCTGCCACAGAAAGGCTTTCTATGCAATGTTCTGCCCATGCATCACCATGGATAGGGAACGCTGGGTACTTAAACCAGTACAGACTGGATCAGGGCTGACCTCTACTAGAAGAAAAAGAAACACCCGAAGGTGCTGGGGAGGACCCAGAGAAGTACTGTCTTCACCCGCCTTTAGAGCAGTCCTGTACCACCCTTGGAGGCCTGCGCTGTGTTGACGATGGGTACAGGCACGCGCAGGACACTCCATTAAGATATCAAGGGACATAACTGCTCCTGAACAAAGGTAAATTAGACTACAGGATGCAGCTCATAACAGCCTAAAAGTAGCATCTCCATGGGTGTACCAGCCCGTATTTCATGACTGCAGAGCCCACCGGCGAAAAAACACCACCCTCCAGCTGCCGAGCACACCCCACAGACCCAACCACCCCTGCCCACGGACAGATGAAGACAGTGCCACTCCAGACACAGCCAAGCTTTCGCCATACGGTCTTATGTGCCCTCAAGAGAGAATCCAAAGTTGTAGTCTTTCCCACTGTCAACAGGACTTTCCCTGTGGTCAGTGGGTCTTTCCTCACCGTCACTGGACCTTTCTCCAGGGTCAGCCTAGTTAAGGCAAAGAAGAAAAAGAAACACCCGAAGGTGCTGGGGAGGACTCAGAGAAGCACTGTCTTCACCCGCCTTTAGAGCAGTCCTGTACCACCCTTGGAGGCCTGCGCTGTGTTGACGATGGGTACAGGCACGCGCAGGACACTCCATTAAGATATCAAGGGACATAACTGCTCCTGAACAGAGGTAAATTAGACTACAGGATGCAGCTCATAACAGCCTTAAAGTAGCATCCCCATGGGTGTACCAGCCCGTATTTCATGACTGCAGAGCCACCGGCGAAAAACACCACCCTCCAGCTGCCGAGCACACCCCACAGACCCAACCACCCCTGCCCACGGACAGATGAAGACAGTGCCACTCCAGACACAGCCAAGCTTTCGCCATACGGTCTTATGTGCCCTCAAGAGAGAATCCAAATGCATTCAATAAATCTTTTTTCAGTGATATGAACAAACATAAAGAAGAAGATATTTTATGGTTTCTCACGTCGCTGTCTTTCTAGGGTTATCTTTCCCACACGAAAAGCCAGGCACGCATTACTTCACATTATGTTCATGAAACGACTGCTTCTGTAGGAAGATATAATTCGCAGAAAAGGTTGCTTACTATCGTTCCTTTCTGCACCCATTACGCTGTCCATTCTTCCGCACGTTAAGATATCCACGGGATCGATCTCCTTGAATTCCGTTGGCCTGCCACAGAAAGGCTTTCTATGCAATGTTCTGCCCATGCATCACCATGGATAGGGAACGCTGGGTACTTAAACCAGTACAGACTGGATCAGGGCTGACCTCTACTAAACTACAGGGACGGAAAAAATAAAGCGGACTGGAATGAGGATGAAACTGATCGCCCACTTTTCGTTCTGAAAATAAAAAATGGAGTTTGAAAGTAAAAGTGGAGATATCAAAGAACATTAAGTTTAATCAAAGCATCTGGATGAAAGTCGCAAACTGTATTAGAACCTGCATTCACTGCCACTGATGGAGATGTTCAGTGGAATGTCTGTCAGCTGTCATGTTGCACACTCAACTAGTATGATCAAAGGAGAACACATAATAAGGAAGAATGAGTGGATGTGTGTGTGAGAGAGAGAGAGAGAGAGAGAGAGAGAGAGAGAGAGAGAGAGAGAGACAGACAGACAGACAGACAGACAGACAGAGAGGAGAGAAAGATACAGACAGACAGACAGACAGACAGGAGAGACGGATGGAGACAGAGAAAAGTACAGAGAGAGAGAGAGAGACAGAGAGACACATACACACAAAGAGAAGAGAGAGAGACTGACAGACAGAGAGACAGACAAGGAAAACGAACGAACGAACAAACGAAAGATTTCAATCGGTATAGGCCATGGCCCCTTCCGACGGGGTACAATATAACAATAACAACTCACACAGTAAGGTAACATGATATAGTTTAACAATAAGAAGCTGACAGATAAGCACGCTAACTATACACAATGAAAACGACAGTTGGGTTCAATTAACTGACCATAGTTATGTGTCTCTTAAAGGCATTGTAAACATATGCTCTTCAGTGCTTTTTCATTTTCATTTGCCATGAGCAAAGCGGCTCTAGGTTTTCTAAGAATTTCCGGGGAGTGCATTTATATCGTAAATCCTTCAGCACAGGACAGCAAAGTAGGAAATGCAATTCGTCTTCATTTGAGTTTTAGCATAAAGGACATAGCATTCTAACGTTATTGGTATTTGCATATCGAAACTGATGCGTTTTGATGTCTGAAATCCCTAATCTAAATCTTGTCAGATAACTTCTAATATGCCGGTCAATATTAAGTGAGAGATATTTTTCACATCTAACAGATGTCTTAAAAGTTCTACAAAATGAATATTGCTCACTGTTCTGGATGTTTTCATGACAATTTTGCCATCGATCATCAATCAATCGTTGCTGGAGTTGCTTCAAATACGCGTTTACATTTCCAACTCTTTGATTCATCCAAACAAAACCAAATCCAAAATGAAACAGAGAATCTCGAACACCTGAAACCCACCATCTTTTACCACGCGATTCCAATCCAGCATGTATGCTTTTAGTGTAATCTACCATCATCCATCTGAACAATCTTCAGCCAGTATCTGATGCACTGCACAGATAAATTGATATAGGCTGGATAGTGGTTTGTTTCCTCATAAACACATTCATTAGGTGTTT
>CM031608.1:52986010-53001010 GCA_018398815.1 Conus ventricosus
GAAGACACAATAGAGAAGAATGAGCGGATGCGTGGCAACGAGAGAGAGAGAGAGAGAGAGAGAGAGAGAGAGAGAGAGAAGAGAGAGAGAGAGAGAGAGAGAGAGAGAGAGAGAGAGAGAGAGAGAGAGACGAGAGAGTGTGTGTGTGTGTGCTGTGCGCACAAAGTCATACTTTTGTTTATTTCGTTCTTCCCAGTTTCTTTTTAACATTCTTCAGTTGTTTCTGTTTCACCTTTCTCTTTTTCTTTCCCTCTTTCACTGTCTATGAATAAATACTTTTTACTCTTCGATAATAGTGTGGAGAAGGGTAGTGAAAGGAGAGGAGAGGTAAGTGGGTGGGTGGGAGGAGGAAATGAAGACTGAATCTCGTTTACATTCAAACAGTATTTCGAGGTGGTTTAGTTGTTTTTTTCTCTGTGTTTGCCAGCTTGCTTGTTGATTTTCCTCCATTGAGCTGATAGTTTATGTTATAGTAAAGGTATGAAGGAATGAAAGAAAAGACAGGGAATGACAGACAGATAGAAAACAAAGAAGCAATGCAAGGAAATAAAAAAGGGAAGAAAAAAAACCCACTTAGACACCTCTTTCCTGAAGACAGCTCATCCCCTCTGAGGTATACACCGCTCACTGTTAAAATCCACAGTCTCTGTTGGGTTCCTGCTTCCATCACACTGTCAACCCTCATCGCCTGGACTTCAAAGTGTCGTTAAGATCGATCTCAGAAAAACCAAGGCTGCCTGCAAGAGACAAGCTTTAAGATGATTTTGTGGCTTATCATTTTTCATATTGGGAGAAAATATCGCATGCACAAAGAGTTCTGAACAGTGCATGTTTAAGAAGATTCAGCTATACTGCTCAACAACCATCTTCTCTGATTCTCCAGAAAATGGTGTGGAAAGGGAGTTTGTTTGGCTTGCAAAGATGATGATGATGATGATGATGATGATGATGATGATGATGATGATGATGATGATGATGATGATGATGATGATGATGATGATGATGACGACGACGATGATGATGATGGTGATGATAATAATAATAATAATAATAATAATAAGAAAAAGAAACACCCGAAGGTGCTGGGGAGGACCCAGAGAAGCACTGTCTTCACCTGCCCTTAGAGCAGTCCTGTACCACCCCTGGAGGCCTGCGCTGTGTTGACGATGGGTACAGGCACGCGCAGGACACTCCATTAAGATATCAAGGGACATAACTGCTCCTGAACAGAGGTAAATTAGACTACAGGATGCAGCTCATAACAGCCTCAAAGTAGCATCCCCCATGGGTGTACCAGCCCGTATTTCATGACTGCAGAGCCCACCGGCGAAAAACACCACCCCCCAGCTGCCGAGCACACCCCACAGACCCAACCACCCCTGCCCACGGACAGATGAAGACAGTGCCACTCCAGACACAGCCAAGCTTTCGCCATACGGTCTTATGTGCCCTCAAGAGAGAATCCAAAGTTGTAGTCTTTCCCACTGTCAACAGGACTTTCCCTGTGGTCAGTGGGTCTTTCCCCACCGCCACTGGACCTTTCTCCAGGGTCAGCCTAGTTAAGGCAAAGAAGAAAAAGAAACACCCGAAGGTGCTGGGGAGGACCCAGAGAAGCACTGTCTTCACCTGCCCTTAGAGCAGTCCTGTACCACCCCTGGAGGCCTGCGCTGTGTTGACGATGGGTACAGGCACGCGCAGGACACTCCATTAAGATATCAAGGGACATAACTGCTCTGAACAGAGGTAAATTAGACTACAGGATGCAGCTCATAACAGCCTCAAAGTAGCATCCCCCATGGGTGTACCAGCCCGTATTTCATGACTGCAGAGCCCACCGGCGAAAAACACCACCCCCAGCTGCCGAGCACACCCCACAGACCCAACCACCCCTGCCCACGGACAGATGAAGACAGTGCCACTCCAGACACAGCCAAGCTTTCGCCATACGGTCTTATGTGCCCTCAAGAGAGAATCCAAAGTTGTAGTCTTTCCCACTGTCAACAGGACTTTCCCTGTGGTCAGTGGGTCTTTCCCCACCGCCACTGGACCTTTCTCCAGGGTCAGCCTAGTTAAGGCAAAGAAGAAAAAGAAACAATAATAATAATAATAATAATAACAATAGTAATAACGACGAAAATAACAATAATAATAATAATAATGATTATACTTATAACAAATATGATTATACTAATAACAAACATGATGATGATAATGATGATGATGATGATGATGATGATGATGATGATGATGATGATGATGATGATGATGATGATGAGATGATGATGATGATAGTCATAATGATATCAATAATGGTAAAAGTATCAATAATCATGATAATGATAATAATAATGATAACAATAATAATGATAATGATGATGACGATGACAATTATGATGATAGTCATAATGATATCAACAATGGTAAAAGTATCAATGATCATGATAATAATGATACTACTTCTACTACTACTAATGATGATGATCATCATCATTATCATTATTATTACTATTACTATTATATCATTATTGTTATTAGTATTATCATTTTCAATATCATCATCATCATCATCATCATCATCATCATCATCATCATCATCATCATCATCATTATTATTATCATTATTATCTTTGTTGTTGTTGTTGTTGTTACTACTACTACTGCTGCTGCTAATACTACTACTGTTGTTGTTATTATCATCATCATTAAGAGCACTTATTTAGCGCCTGTCTTCATTTAAAGACCTAGCTCTCAGCGCTTTACAATCCAAGCTCTTGTTTACCATACAGGCTGTCAACCTGGATAGAGTCGACTGCTGGTGCTTTATTCAGTCATTATCACCCACTCCATTTTCTTCCTTCCTTCTTTTGATTTTTCACACAAAGTTCCTGTTATGTTTAACATGTCATCCATACTAACGTCTAAACTGACTTTTTCTTCCGAAAGTTGGCGATGGGATCTTACGTGTATGAAAGATGTTTTGGGTGCGTTCACACACGTAGTTAGATTCAAAGATCTAAATGGGATGAGAGGTTTCTGGTCGCACTTTAGGAAAGAGATGAATTACATTTGATGAATTGAAAATAGAATTATTATAGTATTTGATAAATATAGATAGATAGAAATAGAGAGAGAGACAAACAGACAGACAGACAGATAGAAAGATAGATAGATACAGACAGATGAAAAAACCTATGGATAGATAGATAGATACAGGCAGGTAGATAGATAGATAGATAGACAGATAGATAGATAGATAGATAGATAGATAGATAGATAGATAGATAGATAGATAGATAGATAGACAGACAGACAGACAGACAGACAGATAGACAGATAGATAGATAGATAGACAGATAGATAGATAGACAGATAAGCAAATAAGCAAATAAGCAAATAAATGAATATATGAACATATAGATAAATACAATGGAAAAGAAAAGAGAAACAAGCAACAAAAAACGAGAGAGAGAGAGAGAGAGAGAGAGAGAGAGAGAGAGAGAGAGAGAGAGAGAGAGAGAGAGAGAGAGAGAGAGAGAGAGAGCGAGAGAGTACTGGAATTGCACATTCCCAAAGATACATAACCCCTCTATAGAACATAACTTTCACGATTGCTTTAGAAATCCATAGTTTCCAACCTTTTCTGCATCCATCAGGCAGTTCACTCAGAGCACCCAATTTTCAGCATGTCACCAGGATGGATGACCGGAGGACCAAGACAGCCTGTGACAAAGACGTTTTGAATACGGAGATCAGTAGAAGAATTTCTGTCTACACGTGGAAACTTTGAGCACAGACGTGGGTCTTCAGTGTCAACGGGGAGGAAACGGATGTTGCGTTTTAAAGACGACCGAACATAGATATTTTTATTATGCTCATGTAGCAGTTTGTCTTCCTGAGAACATGCTTCAAAAGCGAAGAGGACGCGTGTTGGAGAGTGTGTTTGTGCTTTTAGGCCCATCCACAAGGGATGAGAGGTTTTTAAAAAAATTTTTATTGAAGGATGAATGAAAGATGAAAAAAGAATAAATCCATGAACGAATAAACGAAGCAAGGAAGAAGGGTAAGACAGCTTTAATTGAACGCAGAAAAAATAGGAATAAATAAATACTTTACATGAAATGTTTATTCAGTGAGGCCTTTGCCCCATTTGAAAGGTAGAATCATTACACAAGTCGCAACAGAAACACATACTATAAACTTCAGTGTTTTAATGCAAAAAAGCAGCAAATATGCAGACATTATTTTTGGAAGAACCAAACCTGCACAGGTTATGCGGAAAAAGAATAAGGGACAGAGGAACAGGAAAAAAAAAGAAAGACGGGGAGATCGCTGGCATTACACTTTTTTCGTTTACAGAAAACACACTCATCTCCAGAATGTAACGTAATGCAAGTCCCTGATGTCCATCACACTGTCCATTACACCACAAGACGTAAACATGATCCATCTTTGGCGAACTGCGACACACAACTACATGGATTCCTTTCGAACAACATTTGGTCTAGCCTTCTTCAACAAAAGAGAAAATTTCGTGTGCACACGTGAGAACTCTCAACTAAGTTGTCATTGTTAGCTGGTTGGGATTAGACATAGCAGATTTTAATGGAGACGGAACACTTTGATTGTGCAAGCAGCGCTTTTCTTGCAGGAGAAAATCCTCTGCACACGTGACACCTCCAGAACAGTGATCAGATGCGGTCAGCGTTATCTGGGAAGAACTGACTATGAACAGCATGTCTCGGATGCAAAACAACAGTTTTGCTTCATTCTGTTGTTGTCTTCCTCATAACACGCTAATACGGATGAACTGGGTGGAATTTTTGGATACTTATCTTATATTAACTGGCCAAGTACTTTCTGAGATATTCCATAAAGAAGAAAAACCGTTACAGGCCGTTACAACCGTTAGTAACGGCTATACCAGGGCAAACTAAAACATTAGGCATCATCCGTGACCCATAATGAACATACCTGCTAATTTTCATAAAGGTCGGCCAAGTACTTTCTGAGATATTCCATAAAGAAGAAAAACCGTTACAGGCCGTTACAGCCGTTAGTAACGGCTATAAGGAGGCAAGCTAAAACATCGGGCATCATCCGTGACCCATAATGAACGTAACTGCTCATTTTTACAAAGATCGGCCAAGTACTTTCTGAGATATTCCGTAAAGAAGAAAAACCGTTACAGGCCGTTACAGCCGTTAGTAACGGTTATAGCGGTAAACGAAAACATCGGGCATCATCCGTGGCCCATAATGAACATACCTACAAATTTTCAGAAAGATCGGCCCAGTAGTTTTGTCTGGAGCGAGTGGAACACATTTTGACCACGGACACACAGACAGACAGACAGACAGACACACAGCACACACACACACACACACACACACACACACACACACACACACACACACACACACACACACACACACACACAGCATTTCTTCGTTCCCATTCTAAAGTACTCCCTGTTCTATAAGAACTGGGAGTACAAAAAGACAGGAACGAAACAAAATTAGGATAGCTTCTTTCTGAAGGCAACTCTCTGAGAAACTCTCTGTGCCCTTCTGATGGTCTACACCCTTCACTGATAAGATCGGTCTCTGTTGTTTCCTGTTTTCATCACAAATTCCATCCTCATTGCCTTACGTTCAAGACGACTCACGATCGATCTCTACAGTTGCCTGCAACAGCCAAACTTTCAAAGGAGCGTTTGGTTCGTCATTGTCCATGCAAAGTATCGCATACACAAAGAACTCTGAACAGGACATGGCATCCATTAAAGAGGATTCAGCTGGATTGTCCAGCAACAATCTTTTCTGATTCTTGAGAAAATGCTGAGCGAAATCGGAGTTTTGGGGCCTGTACTGATGGGCTGAGGAGTTTCTGTCACATCCTAGGAATGATAGGATTATTACAGAACAAAGCAAAAAAGAAAGGAAAAAGAGCAACAGAAAAGACAAGCAGTCAGACAAGAAGAAAGAAAGCAGGCGAGAGAAAGAGAGAGAGAGAGAGAGAGAGGGGGGGGAACAGACAGACAGACAGACAGACAGACGGACAGACAGACAGAGATGGAGAGAGAGAAAAAAAAAAGATGAGATGAGGGGTTTCTGGTTGCATACTGGGAATGGCAGAATCTAGATCAGGGGGGGGGGGGGGGGGGGGGGGGGGGGGGGGCAAACCAACAAACAAATAGGCAGTCAGATAAGCAGAGAGAAAGCAAGCAAGAAATAAAAGTATAAAACAAGTGAAATCAAAGAAATCAGAAACATAGGGAATGGCAATTACAGCTGATACAGAGAAACGTGAGAAAAGGAACTTTCAAAATCAGTAAAGAAAACAGTAACGAAAAAAAAAGGGGAAAAAAATCAGAGCAAACGCAGAAAGAAGGGCAAAAATGCCGATAATGCACATTTCTGAAGACATTTATCCCTGTGAAAAATACAGCTCTCATTAATGGTTGGAAAAGCCATAGTGTCCAGCGTCTTCAGAATTCACACAGGTCATCCATACAACAGATGTCACCAGGATCGCTCTGTGCTGCACCAAGGAAGTCTGCGAGAAGATCGGTAGGACTCCAGTTTACACGTGAAAACTCTAAGCACAGACGTATGTGCAGTGTCAACTGGGAGAGAATGGATGTTGCGCTTCAAAGAAGAAGGGACTTAGACGCTTGACTTTGTAGGTAAAGCTCTTTGTCTTGCCTTAGAACATGTATAGAAAAGAATTGAATTTGAGGTGTTGAAGTGTGCGTGTCTACATTAAGCCCATCCTCGTGGGTGAGACGTTCCTATCTTTTCTAAGAATGAAAGAAAAGTGAGGAGAAAGTATAGATTAAAGAATGAATAAGGATAGTGGATGGAAAATCAAACTGAATCGAGAGAAAAAACAGCAATGAATAAATGAGTGACTTAACATAATTTTGTTTACAGGAAGGCCTTCATCCCATATGAAAGGTATAGACAAGATAATAAGCATTACACAAATCGTAACAAAACACTCCCTTGAAAAACAATGTTTCAACACAAGAATCTGTAGGAAGATATAACACACGGAAAGAATCGCATAACATCCTTCCCTTCTGCACCCATCACGCTGACATTCTATACGTTAAGATGTCCGCATGGTCGATCTCTGTCAGCTTTGCAGGCTTGCTACAGAAAGGTTTTCTACATAAAATGCTGCCCATGAATGTCCATGGGTAGACAAACCTGGGGTACTTAAGCCAGTACGAAAACTGGATCAGGTCAGACCTCTCCTAGATTACAGGGAAGAAAAAAATGAAGCCCACAGGATTGAGAAAGAAAGTGATCGCTCACTAGTTGTTCTGAAAAGGAAAACGAGTCTGAAAGCAAAGATAGAAATATTAAATAATTTTACCTTTAATCTAAGTTTATTTAAAGCAATCCGGTTGAAAGGTTGCAAACTGATATTGCGCAACTGTGGAGAGAAGAGAAGGAGAGACAGACAGACAGACAGACAGACAGGCATGCTGACAGACAGACAGACAGACAAATAGGTGGGGTTGGAGTGTGCATGATGTCCTCATTCATCTTCCCTTTTTAATGATGTCCTCATCCATATTCCCTCTTTCATGGTGTCCTCATCTGTCTTCCCTTTTTTCATGATGTCCTCATCCATATTCCCTCTTTCATGATGTCCTCATCCATATTCCCTCTTTCATGATGTCCTCATCCATATTCCCTCTTTCATGGTGTCCTCATCTGTCTTCCCTTTTTTCATGATGTCCTCATCCATATTCCCTCTTTCATGGTGTCCTCATCTGTCTTCCCTTTTTTCATGATGTCCTCATCCATATTCCCTCTTCAGATGTCTCATCCATATTCCCTCTTTCATGATGTCTCATCCATATTCCTCTTTCGTGTGTCTCATCTGTCTTCCTTTTTTCATGATGTCCTCATCCATATTCCCTCTTTCATGATGTCCTCATCCGTCTTCCCAGGCACCAAGAACGAAAATAAGTGTACCTTTTTTACCCCTACATCTAGGACTATGTTTTCGCCTACTACGGGAATAAACTATCGGATAGAATGCAGACTGTCTTAAATACAAATCGGAAAATATTCACTTTCAATGATAAAATAAACAAAGGACAAAGTAAACACAGAAAGAGACAACAAGAAAGAGAGAGAGAGAGAGAAAGAGAGAGGCCTCGCATGCAAACACAAAACCAACATGTTTCTTATCAGGCATAAAAGCTGACAGATGATGTGGTCCGCTTATGCTGCCCAGTGCACAGGCTAGCATGGCTAAATTGCAGATAGAAGACGCGTCCATACAGTCAGAATAAAAGCAAAACTTAATGGTTATCTCTACATTCACATGCGTTGTTTTATCCTTGGAGTCGGGAAAATGTTTCTCACAGTCTAACAGTTTGATGTGTTTGCAACGAATCCAAGAGTTGCAAGAAGTATGGCTTTTGCTTTTGCTTCTTCACTGCTGGCTGTTAATGTAATGTCACGCGGATATCCTGAAACAGCATCTCGTGTTGAAATAGGCTTGAAAGACACCGTTCGACGTGATCCCCATGTGACTGACTTTTATGAGAAACAGACCATGAACAAATTTCATGGATGGACTAATTTTACAACGTGGTCTGGTCTCATAAAGGACATTTCTTATATCTCGCATTGTGATCCAACGAACACTACCGCTGGTGGACACGTGACATAATATAGCTCTTTGTCTTTCTGAGAACATGCTTAAAAGTGAAGAGAAATCGAGAAACGTGTGTGTTTCTGCTTTTGGCCTTTCCGCATGGGATGGGAGATTCTTTCTAAGAGTGAATAAAAGATAAAGAACTAGGAATGCATCATTGAATGAATAAGCAAAGTAAGGAAAAGAGGACGGACCAGTACAATGGAATGAAATTAAATGGAATGAATAAATCAACGATATGAACTGAAATATTTTTTCAGTAATATAAACGCTCCATGTTAAAGCTATAGATAGGACCATAAACACTACATAAATCGGAATAGAATCACACACTAGACAAATTAACACTTTTAGCAGTGTCTAAAAGTAGGGGAAAAACGCAAACACACTTTCAGGGAGAATAAAGGCTATGAGGAAAATGATGAATGAATAAGGAACAAAAGGAAAGAAATGAACGGAAAAAGAGAAAAATCTGTTGCACAGCACTTTCTGTAAAGAAAACAAACTCACATGACGAATGTAAATCTTACTGTGATAATGCAAAGCCCTCACGTCCATAACACCATCCATTCACATCCGCATCTTAAGATGCCAACAGCATCGATCTTTGGCAAATTACGACTACAACAGGTACTCCATCAGAAGTGTAATGTCAGGCTTAACACACTGACTCAGAACTGGTGTCTATTTCACCACGATTTTCGGACTTTCTTATTTGCAACTCAGTTTGTTTAGGTCCTCTGATTCCACTTCTGTTCTTGCCCTGTCAGCCACACACTCTCCATCTGCTTTAGCCTTCACACAGTGATCATCCTATAGAAAGCCACGACAACGTCTTCCACACGCATTCTAACGATCCTGACTACAGCATCAACACAGTGCCTTACAGCAATACCATCTGGACAAGCACAAGACTCCTGTTCTTCAAATGAATGGGCTAGGTCTGCTTACTAAACAACTTCAGCTGACTGAGCCCCTAGGACCCACTTAATGCTCAAGGTCCGAGTGAATAATTTGTCTCCCCTTCACAGTCAGAGGAAATGTTCGAGCTCGGGGGTCCTCACCACCTTCCCTGACTACTGTCACCTGACAGTTATTGACCCGACTACCTCGACCTCCTTCACACTGTTCGAATATCTGCGCTGAGTGAGGGCGCTACTGCTTCGGCCAATTACCTACTTCTCAACCGAGCTCGAAATTCTGCTCGCCCGAGGAGCTTAAAGCCCTTTGTGAGAGATTTCGCTCCCTTGACCCAGTGCCATGGACCTGCACATTTTCTTCATGGAATGATGTAGTGTTGTGTGGGTGCGTTTGCGTATGTGCGTAAGTGTGGTGTGTGCATAATGTGGTATGTGTTCGCGCGCGTGTCCATGCGTGTCTTTTTGTGTGGTAATAAAAATAAAAAAAGATATAGTAGATTTTAGTGTTCTGCAACCCAGGATAGCAGAGAGAATACGAATACGAATAATTTAACGTGGTTTGGGCATTCCGGGCCCATGCACAAACAAATTGGTATGGAAGCGGTGTTGGAAAGGGGAGGGAGGGGAAATGGGGGATGGAACGGAGGGAGAGTGACGGGGAGAAGGGAAAGAGGAGGGAGGCGCGTACACAAACATTTGTCGGAAATAAAGCACAAAAACTGGCCTTTACAAAAGTTCATCAAGACATGGATTCCATATCGCGGTATTAATCACAATATGACACTAGGACTATCCGTCTAATTCCACATATAATCGAAACATCACATCACAACAGTCAAGATGGGTCCTGTTGAAGATTCCCATTGCGAACATCTCTGTGATTTATTTGATCTCATTGCAAGCACGGAAGAGACTGTTCATGTTCTTCTCTCTTTCCTGCAGACTTGCCAATATTTGTGAGTAAACGTTGCTTTGTTGACAAGATTCTATATTTTCTTGTTCATCGTCAGTCTCTGCTGTATGCTGGAAGCTGTCAGTGCTACAATAGTGGGGCCAATCTACAGAAATGCACCCTCTGACCTAAAAAAAATTGCTATAGAATTTTTGTTTTCAAATGATGGTAATACGATGTTTGAAGCATCTTTTGCTCAAAGTTTACCAATATATGCCTTAACATAAAAAAAGGTATATTAGTGTGGATGCGCCTATCCCTGTCCGTCCGTCGTTTGTCTTTGGAAACTTTACCGTTGCGATTTTCTCAAAAACTGTGATAAATGAAAACTTGTAACTTGGCGTGAAGTAACGAGGTAACAAGTCCTTTTGATACATATTAACGTTTATTGACTTACTCTTAAGGTCAAGGTCAGTTCTTCGAAAGGTCAAAATACTTGATTTTTTGATTTTTGTAATTAAAGATAACCTGCATGAACTTCAAACAGGAATATTGGTTGTTGAAGTTGTATCGTTTCTAACAACATCCATGGTGGTAAACATCTGTAAAGGTCAAGGCAAATAGGTACGTACCCTACAAGTGTTAAAATTTGGCATGTACGGGGCATTACATAGATTTAAGTTTTCAGAGACACTGTGCGCTCTCGGTAGAGGCCGAAAACTGTTGTGTTGTTTTCATTTCTTCTCTGGTTCAGGGATGATTCGCTCTAAGTTCGAGCACTGAACTCCACTACACTCAAGACAGGCTGGTGAACAGTCAAGTCCATGCTTTCGGCACGTACACTGCTTGGTGTCACAACAAGTTTTGCAACCACATCTGATGACAGAAAGAAGTTTAGGTGGCGCAGTAGGGAGATCAGTTGTCACAGGAACAAGACGGTTGTCCATTTTCTTCCAGCCCCAGTCTACCTCATTGAGCTTGCTGTTTCCAAGCCATTCTTGGACTTGGTAGTAGACCCGAAGTTGCGGCAGCAGATGTTGGTGGCAAAGAGTGAACTTTCAGGAACACAGTGCCAGTTGCAACCTTCGTGCAAAACATTTTGAAGCGTACTCGTCCAGGAGCAGGCTGTGCCATGATACAAAAGGATAAGCATTCTCTCGCCAGCCTGTATGACTTTCTCCTGCATGATGTCGTCTGGGTCTGCGGCAACACAACAGCTGCCTCTCTCAACTCTGCAGACTTCTTGAACTTGTTGAGGATGACTCGTTTGCCAATTCCAAAAGGCCGAGATGTTGTGTCACATCCTGACATGGCATGGATGACTGGAAGATGATGGCACACATCAAAATCAGTATTGAGAACCCTCTTTGTGTGTTGAATGTGCCAACTCTTCAGAACCTCACTCCTACTCTTATGACTCCGTTGCAAAAAGACGTCGTGGTCTTCTTCAGTAACATGGTGGCACAACAGCACTAGAAGGTCAGTGTCATCTGCGATCACAATTGTTGTTTTCTGTTTTGCACCTTCCAAGGTCATCGCAATGATCATCATGTCGGCATCACCATCAGCACAGACGGTCGTGCAAGAGTTTCTGGACGGGGCATCGCTGAGCAAGTGAATGAAGCGCTGCTTGTTATTCTTGATTGCCAGGAAAATCTCTATGCGGATGTTCAGCGTCATTCCCAGTTCAAATTCCACATCTGTGCGGGCCTTCGTCTTAGGTGAGTCTGATCTTTTGTTGATGGCCCAGAGGGGTATCCATCAAAGAAAACTGTAGCACCCTGGAACTTTCTCGTGATGTAATTCACGTATGACCGGATAATGGAAGAAAACGTGGCTCCTCTTGACCAGGGAATCAGATGCAAGAGAGCTCCCTGACTGACTGATTTAATTTAGAGTCTGTTCACAACGATGGTGATGTTAGACCAAAGAGAGAGAGCTCCCCACCAATGACAAACTGCATGTCTTCACCCTCTTGTAGCGAAGGTAAGTTGACACTGGCAGACTTCCAAACTTCATCTGCCAGATCAGACGTCTTTGATTCAAGCAGAAGTGGTGATTCAAACAAGGAAGTTGGATATGCGCTCAGTTCATATTTGAAATCATCGGCCTACTTGAGCCAAACCTGGAAATGTAGAGACAATGCGCTGAAACAGCAGCTGTGGGTCAACGCTGACAACATCTTCGCCAATTTTGAAGGCGTTGCTTGAGGTGCTGACCATAGTGATGGCTTGGTCACAGCGCCTGAAATTAAAGTCTTGGATTGTCTGACCCAACATCTTCTGTAGAATGTTGTTTCCCACTTCCAATGTTTGGTGTGCATTGACTGATGGATGAGCAACTTCGCCTGTGACTATGTTTTTCAGTCTTTCAGACTTTTCAAACGGGTGGCGACTCTCGAGGAAGCCCACCATCTTCCTGACGTTTTTCTTATCTTTTTCTTGCCGTGCATCTGTGAGGTCCACATGCTGCTCACTTGTGGCATACTGGATCCTGGAACCCTTGCATGGCCATTCACAGCAGCACAGGCAGGCATTCCCAGGAGCCATACAGTCCGCTGCGCCTCGGACATTCCTCGTCCCCTTGTCAGTCCTCCTGTCGACTTCACACTTCTCATGTTCTACAACAACTCAGAAGAAAGGCCCGCCCACAGCCGATCAGATCGGCGTATAACATGATGCCCCATTTGGAAGCTTGCATAGACGTCTGGATGAGTCTGTTTAAGCTGTATCATGTCCTGCAGATACAGATGGAGTGATCTGAAGTACAGGTTGTGTCCTGCTGCCGCCATGAAAGGCATCATTCCATGGACTGTGGACAGGTGCAAGCTCCAATCCCCAGTGCGTTCTGTTTTGATCAGTCGCCTCAAAATGTCCACTAAGTACATGAATTGGAGCCACATAGCAATGGTAGGATAGCATATCAGATCTGACATTTTCAGCTGGATTCTTTGTTGGATCAAAGAAATGTTTTCATCATCGCAAAGGTCAGTTGCAGCTATGTCACCAGTCAGTAGTTTATCAAACTTCTCAGCTGCAAGCGCAAGATCTCCATCCGGACTCAAGCTTTGCTCTTGGGACACTAGCTGTGTAGCTGTAGATGGTGCTACGTCTTCGAGTGCCATAACGTCAAACTATCTTGTGGCAGATCTTCAGGGTTCACTTCTTCAACCTGTATGTCATCATGAAGATCAAGGATGGGACCAGGTAGAGAGACCTCAAACACTTTGGATGTGATGAGTGCATTCAGAGCAGAGTCGGCCAGATTGAGTCCTCGGAATGCTCTTGCAACAGCCTTTCCCTGCAGCATATGGATGACAGCGTTAGGAGCGTATGCTAGCTCGAGGACCTCTTGCAGTCCACTGCCTTGCATAAGGTGTCCGATGCATCCCATGAAACTCATTTCCATGTGGAAAACGCCCGGTCTCAGAACAATGCAGCTCGACTCTTGTTCATCAGGCAGCTATGAGCAATTAAATTGCGAAAGGTCAGCCAGAATGGAATTAAAAGGTCAAATTTTGACCTTTTTAATTAATATAGAAACTTTACATTTTGAACATTTATAGACAATTTAGTTGGACATGTTCCTGTCAATTTTGACGGGAATCGCACGATTAATACAAAAATTATACGCCGGAGGGTACACATCTGTTGGTTTTTTAGACAAAGGTCTACGATGTCTACTATAGCAATTTTTTTAGGTCTAAAGTTATATTGACCCCACTACAAGTGTTTGAGTTTCTTACATTCACTGCCGTTTCGCATCCTTCGGCATTATCTACTCCAGATAAACGTAGAGGCAGACAGGCATACAGACAAAAGTACAGACAGAGACTAAGAGACAGAAGACAGACGCCACACAACACAACACACACACACACACACACACACACACACACACACACACACATATATATATATATATATATATATATATATATATATATATATATATATATATATATATATATATATATATATATAGTTAAACAAGTTAAGTGGTCTTAAAGATACCTCATTAAATGTTTTAACTAATGTTGCTCCCAAGGGGTTGAGCACTAAAAATTTGTTATTAGGCATTTAAAAGATCCAATTTCAAACTATAATTTTAATTTTATTATATATACTTATTTATATATATATATATATATATATTATATATATATATATATATTAAATACGAAGAAGAGAGAGAATTTAAAGATCGCAACTTGAGAGACTAATGTGCTCACATAGGGAAGAAAGCACTAAAAAAAATTTTTTTTTTCTTTCTCTTCTCTATACTCTTCTCTCTCTCTCTCTAAGAAAGAATGCTTGGAATTACTAAAACAAGTATGGCGTAAATAAAAGACTGTGAGTTTTTTAATTTGTTTGTTTGTTTCCTTTTTTGTGGGTGGGATGGTGTGTGTGGTGGGGGGGGGGGGGGGGGGGGGGGCAGGTGGAGATTATATGTTCACGAGAATCACGTGTCAATGAGCATAATACATGATGAGCTTTCCGTAATCATGTC
>CM031608.1:53003510-53035661 GCA_018398815.1 Conus ventricosus
ACGATTCACTCGCATCGACAGCCAGCTCAGGAGCCAAAGTTCCAATGGGTTTGGGGCAATGCATTACATGATATATTTCTCCGTGAAGTATAAAACTAATGAGAGGATGGATCCCTACAGAATACTATTTCCTTCAGGAAAGCGTGCCACCTCCTAAGCACCATAAATCAACGACAGGTTATTCCAGACTGGAATAAAACAGAACTTTAAAGCAGTTCTCCTCTTTCATTAGTTTTCTTCTACATTCAAGTTCGGGAGACTTGATGAGGGTGTTACTTACAGTTCAACAGATTTATATCAGTAATCTCTTACTGAGTCACTGGGGTTGTGGTTTTGTTTTTTCCCTTCTGGCCTTTTGTACGTCTCAAGATGGTTTGTAGGTCTGTCATGACCTTCTGTCAGCCACTGAAGCCACAAGGTAAGATCTCTCTTTGTACCTGTGTCTCTCTCTCTGTCTCATTCTCTCTCTGTCTCATTCTCTCTCTCTCTCTCTCTCTCTCTCTCTCTCCTCTCTCTCTCTCTCTCTCTCTCTCTCTCTCTCTCTCTCTCTCTCTCTCTCTCTCTCTCTCTTTGTGTCTCTCTATATCTCCGTGTGTCTCAGTCTTTCTTTGTCTCTCTGTCTCTGATTTTGTCTCTCTATCTTTGCCACTCTCTGTCTCTCTCTGTCTCTCTCTGTCTCTGTCTGGTTGATTGTCTGTCTGTCTGTCTGTCTGTCTGTCTCTCTCTCTCTCTTTCTCTGGGGTTCACTTCCGGCACGCAGAGTGTAAACATCAACTGACTGGAGCTCCGAAGTTAAAGTGAATTTGTGAAGTCTGCAGAAGTTCCTGTAAAGTGTTCTTGTGCCATCAATATAATGCATGCGATACATCTTTCTTTCCCAGCTGTATGTGGTGGGTTTGTGTCGATTTTTTTTCTTTTATGCATCGTCGTGTTTTGAAAAAGGCCGCCTCATTCTTTAGGACATTGACGATTCATACGTGGCAAGGTGGTCTTACTGTAGGTTTTATCCCTCTCTACTGCACTACGGACTTTTACTCCAGCGCTGTGGTGACGTTGAGCTGAACCCAGGACCTGCTCCTGGCAACAAAGCAGACAGCCTGAGGCAGGCCAGACTAAAGAACGCCAGCGGTGGTTCACCGGCATCCACCTCCTCTCCCTCCAGGATGGCTGCAGAACCCAGTCTCCATGATGTGTTGTCGTCCATTTAGGACCTCAACTGTACGTTTGATGAGATGAAAACTGACATAAGGAACCTGAAAGATATGTATGCTGGGCTGCACGATGACGTTTTATCTTTGGAAAAGGATGTCGCTGATCTCAGATGTAAAAACGAAAACCTGAAGTTACAGAACGACAGACTGAATGAACAACTGTTGAAACTTGAAACAAAAAAACTGATGATTTAGAATGTGGTTCTAGCAAACCAATGCGATGTTTTATGGCATTCCCATGGGAGAACCGTAAACAAGGTAGGAATGTGAGGGTCTCGAGCATGATCTGTTGTCTGATAATTTAGAACTGGCAAGGTATATATAGTTTGACAGGCTCTACAAGTTGAACAGGAAACATGACTCCCCAATCATTGGCTGTTGCACATCTTAAGGACAAAGAATGTCTGGGTGCTGGGCATAGGTTAAGAGGACCAAATGTATTTGTCGGAGAGGATTTCTCCAGTGAGTGAGAGAATTCGTAAAAAAAACTTGCTTCTCATCTGAAAAAACGCAAGAAAAAATTAAAAAGTGTCAATGATCTTTGATCACCCAGTCATTGAAGGTAGAATGTACCACTAAGGCCATGATGATAACCTGAACATGTTGATCCAGAGGTATGGCAGACCTATTCATTTACTATCAAAACAATTTAATTCATCAAATGTGTACCGAAATCAGAACGGAGAGGGTAAAGAAGAAAGTATAGCACCGTTGAGAGAAGAAGAAAAGGAGGGCACATCATGTGCAGCTCGGGTTTGGGACAGGTGACACAGCTGTGTCAACGTTTCTTGTTAACCGTGAAGTTCACGACATAACCTGTCCGTGCAATGCGTCGTTAAATCAAGCATGTTCAGATGTTTTTACGGTGGTTGATAAACGTGTACCGGACGACACATCGTATTTTGTACATGCACATAATGAAAGAGTAGTTGAAAATGTGTCTCCTTTCGTATTTGATGCATGTTCTTCTAAAGGACTGGACCAAAATGACCATGCCAGATCTCCTCACGACAGCCACCAACAGAAGAGCCTGGAGAGAAACGGCGGCTGCCTCATCACGTACCCCAACGACCCCAGCGGTCAGGGGAATGACTGACTGACTGACTTGTGCGTAATGACAGAAAGTTAAAAACAGCTTATCTTCTATGCTGAATAAATGCTTATCTTTTAGAGTGTATGAAAGTGTGAATTGAAAAGCTTTAATTTCATCATCGAATGGGTGTTTCTCCACCAAAGATTTTGCATGTAATGAAAAGGGAAACAGGCATATGTCATCTCCAGTGTCGTGTGAAAGTATCCTTTCCAAGTGTTGCGCACTTTGTCTTAGCAGCGAAGAAAATGATTCATTTTTCATCGTTTTTCTTCTTGTACAGATACTAGTATACCAAGTTTTACTTCACTGAGTTTGGCAAATTAACAAGTTGATTAGCATCTGATGATGGAAAGGAAACAGTAATTTTTGAATGATCAGATTTGATGATCAATAATTTTACAGAAAACCACTGTGATATGAACATTAACTGATACGAACAGAAAACATGTCTCATTTTTTGCATTGGAATGTGAATGGCTTGATTTCAAATTATCTGATAAAACACTTGTTTCGTACACAACGTGTTTTGATTTTTTTTTGTTTGGTAGAGACGTTTGTTGAAAATTTACATTCATATTTATTCAGCAATTATAAAGTTTCTGCGAATGTGCTATTAAATTTAGGAAACTAGAAGACGATCTGATGGGGTCATGTGTCTTATCAAAATGGAGTTTGTACCCTTCGTACATGAACTACCAGCTGATTTAAATAGTATCATTATGTTCATCATTTCTAAAGATGTTTTCTGTTTTTCTAAGAATGTTCTATACATATGCACATATGTACCTCCGAAAACTCACCTTACTATGCTTTCTATGATATTGATAACGGCATTAGTGATTGGAAAACTGCCTTTCTGCTGTTTTGCTTGGTGTGACTGATATGCATATACTTCTGGCTGGAGATTTCAATAGCAGAATTTCTAACATTTGTCAAGAATTTCCAACAGAAGGATGTCCTTTCAGTTTACATAATAGGACCTTTGTTAACAGTCGTTCTGAAGACAAGACATTAAACAGGTATGGCAAACTATTGCTAAACATGTGTACAGCATTAGATCTGTGCATTAGATCATTAGATGGCATGTGTGACGGCGATCGTCAATATAAACTCACATACATTTCCGAGACAGGGAACAGTGTGAATGATTACTTCATAACTTCCTAAGACACATTTTTCCTTGTTGATCAATCGTGCAGTCTCTGTATGAATGGACGTATTGAATCTGACTATTTACTTCTAGTGTTTAATATAAACTTACTCCTTGATGTAATAAATGGAAAACGCATACAGAATCACACACAACTTATTCATAAGTATACATGGCGGGATGAATATGGTAATACGTTCCATGATTTGATAAGTAGTCAAAATGCAGTATTAATGCTGGAGAAAGCTATTAGCCTAATCGATGATGATGTTAACACCGCTTTAAATATATTTAATGCTTGCATAAAAGAACAGGCACAAGCATGCACAAATGAGAGTAACGACCGACCAATCTCAAGAATAGAAGTAATCTCTGCAATAAAAAGACCCTCGATAACAGAAAAGCTGCAGGCCCTGATGGTATAATAGATGAATTATCTAAAAATATTGAAAATGCCCTTACTGACTTCTTCGTCAGGTTTTTCAATGCAGTTTTTCAAGGCAGATTTCCTAATAACTGGACAGAATTAATTACATTGCCATTATTTAACAAAGGCGAAGTTAATGATCCAAGCAGGGGAATGTCACTTTGTGATACAAATAGTAAGTTACATAGTTCTCTAATTTATCTGTAGATTACAAGAGTGGGTCGAACAAAAAATAGTACAGGTGAGCAAGCATGCTGTAAGAAAGGTTATTGAACTATCGATCAAATGTTCACATCATTGGCTATCATACAGAAACAATTTGCATGGAATCGCAAAATATACGTTGCGTTCATTGACTTGGAAAAGGCATTTGATTCAGTTTCTAGAAAATTACTATGGCCAATACTTCAGAAGAATTGAATAAAGGTTAAGACACATCGATAGAAATGATAGAAAAAAGACGACACGGTACAAATCTGTCTCCAGATATAGTTGAATTGTTTATTTGTTATTGGCAGATGATAAAGCTTTGTTATCAGAAACCCGAACTGGCCTTCAGACCCAATTGAACAATTAAAGTAATGCTACATCTAGACTCCAATTTAAGGTAAAAAGAGTAATATTTTCGTTCCTAGAAAAGGAGGGTGCGTTGCAGCAGAGAGAGATGATCTTTTAACGGAAGCAAATGGCTGTTGTTAACTGTTATAAGTACCTTGGTATTTAGTTTTCTAGCCGACTTAAGTTTTGTACCTCGTAAAGATCTTGCAAACAGGGCAAGAAATGCATTGTTATTCATTATGCAACGATCATACATACTACTACTACTAATAATAATGATAATTCACTTAAGTATTGTTTAAATTCATTATACTCAGGTGCAACCCATTGCTCTCTATGGGGCCGAACTGTGGGGATTGGATGCTTCCACTGTTCACATTGAAAAGGTTCATCTGTATGCCTTAAAAAGGTTTTAAGAGTCCATATGAAAACACCTACTGATTTAGTATATGGAGTCACCGGACATATCCCACTTAC
Organism: Conus ventricosus; assembly: GCA_018398815.1. Lineage (NCBI taxonomy): Eukaryota > Metazoa > Mollusca > Gastropoda > Neogastropoda > Conidae > Conus > Conus ventricosus. Next base: position 53,008,427 of record CM031608.1, read on the forward strand.
ATAAATTCTTGTGTGCCGTCTATTAGATACTAGCTCAAAATTTCTCAGATGATGACAACGGGTTACTTTTGAAAGCCTGTAAAGTGCTATTTGGATTAGATTCACGTAGAAAATCTACATGGGCGTCAGATGTTCGTCATATACTATTTTTAAATGGCTTTGGATTCGTGGTTGAAAGGTGTGGAAAATGTAAAATATGTTTTGCAAATATTTCGTCAAAGACTAATTGATAACAGATGGCAAAACTGGAATGAACATATTCAGGAAAGTGATAGGTTTTCTTGGTACAGAAGGTTTAAATCATCCAATTATTGCGAAATATATCTTTCACTTGACATTGACAGACATATTAAAAATTACATGATTAAGTTAAGATTTGGTGTTTCAGACGTAGCAGTGCATCGTCAACGGTACAATGTTGTTTCTGATAGCAGTCTGGTGTGCCTACTATGTGAAAAGTCAAACGATGACAAAATACGCTTTCTGTTCTTCTGCCCTGCTCTCAGTGATCAATGACACAATGGCAGGAATATATTCGATCTAAATACTATGCAAATCCATGTCAGCTTCATGTGATTCTGCTTATATCAAATGAAAATCAAAAGATTGTAAGGAATTTGTGCACATATTTGTATAGAGCCTTTAAGAGGCGTGCTGATGTGCTTTCTTAATAAATGTATTGACATGCCAGTGATACATTAACACTTATCCTGGTATGAAGTTAATATCTATGTCAGAGATTGCATTTCATGCACAAGTGTAGCAGATTGTACTTAATGGATTTGTGTGCTATGTTGTTGTTGATTATGATGTTTAAACTTTTAAAACTGATTTTTATTTAGTTAGATTCTCATAAAATGTTCCAATATCTAAACATTTTGCATTGGAGCTGTGGTTCTATTGTCAGAAATACATCGTATTTCAACTGTCGTATTTAAATCAGTATTTGAGGACTAAAAATATTTCTCTTATTATTCCAATTTCTTAATGTTAACAGCAGCAATTTACCGGACATCCCTGGTTATTACCACTCACCTACTTCCGCACGGATATTAACAATTCTATTTATGATCAACTATGCCGGACAATAAGAGTGTCAAAAACATCAGGAACGATAATAATCTGCATGACTAGTTATGCCTGTAAATACAGTCTACTATGGAGTTAGATCCAAACAACCTTTTCACATTGTTTCAGAGGAACGCGAGATCTATTTCCACTAACCTATAATCTTTTGAAAGTCATGTTCTGGAGAAAATCTATTGTGTTTTAGCGCTCCATTGAATGTCGAAAAGAAAAAGCTTCCCAAACTTAAGAGCTATTACTATCCTGCTCTTTGCAGTATCAATGGGGTAAACAAAAAGGCGCAAACTGCTATCTACATTAGACTTGACATTGTGTATACAAAGCTCTTTTGGGATACAAGTTGTAATAATGTGACATCTAATAGATTTGTTGAAAATATTGTTGATTCGAATTTGATTTTTATTAAACGACAGTAGAATTACCAGAACTTCTTATGTAGTTACTAACAAGTCTAGTGCAATAGATCTATCGCTTGTTTCCCCAAACATAGCAGTAAACTATAACTGGTTCACAGTAGAAGATTGTTTAGGGAGTGATCATCTTTCCATTACAATACTTTTTAATGAAAATATATTTGATGAACCGTCTACCACTGAATGCAAAATTCCAAAATTTAACTATAAACAGGCCAACTGGGAAGCCTTTCAAACTTTCTTCTGTCGCAAAATACATCACCAATTGAGGATGACTATCTAGATACATTTTATGTAAATTTTTCAAAAGTAGTATTACTAGCAGCTGAAAAGACAATCCCAAAATATAAATACAAAAAGACTGGAAAATATATAGGGAACGTATGGTGGACAGAAGTATGTAGACATCGCTGTACAGTCAAAGCAAAAACAAGCTACAAAACATGGATAAGAAATAAGTAGATGAAAACTTTATGATCATGAAACAAGAAAAGAATAAATGTACTAAAATCATTACCCAAGCAAAAAAGGAAGTACTGGGTTGAGTTTTGCGAAGCCGAAGTTTCAGATTAAAACATTTATTTAAAAGTTTGAAAAAATTGTTATAAAACTCAGTCATACCCTACAAAGCTCAAAACTGACTTCCCCACTGCTTTGGATAAAGCTGAAGCTTTTTCTGATTTATTTTCACTTGTAGTCAGTCTAAAAATCTTCAGCCAGAAGGCCGTCGTCACAGAAACAATGAGGAACAAAAAGATGAATACATGGCTCCTCCACAAGAAAATGAACATTTCCTAAACTCACCATTACTGCTATCAGAACTATCAGAAGCATTAGATTCTATCACTTCAAATGATTCAGCTGTTGGCCTTGATGGAGTGTCCTATCAACTCAGCAGACACTTACCTTCTTCGTGGAAAGTATTACTGCATTCATTTTTCCAAAAATGTTGGATTAATGGCACTATTTCAAGAATCTGGAAAAGCTCAGTGGTAGTCCCAGTACTCAAGGAAGCTAAACCGAGGACATCTGTCATAGTCACAGACCCATAGCTCTAACATCTCATGTTGGTAAACTTTTAGAAAAACAATATTCAAAAACGATTATTATATTACTGTGAAAAAGATGTTCAGCAAGCGGGCTTTCGAAAAGGTCGTTGTACCACAGACTAATAATTAGTAAAACTGACCAGTCACATTTAAAAAACAATTCTCCCACAGAAAAAGTACTTTGGCTACATTTCTTTATGTTAAAAAAAGCCTATGACTGCGTATGGCACCCAAGACTACTGTACAAATTAAAATATGTTGGCATTTCTGGAGAATGTTTGATTACATTAAAAGCTTCCTAACAGAAAGAAGCAGATGTACACGGATCGGAAGAAATTATTCATCCTTTAGGAATGTAGATATGGGTATTCCTCGGGGATCAGTTATTGCTCCCATGTTGTTCACAATCCTAATCCATGATCTTCCCAAATCTATGTCAAAAGCAACGCATATAGTTCAATATGCAGACGATATCGCTGTTTGGATTAACTGTACATTAAGGAAGCATTCCAATAAAAGAACAATAAACTTTGTACAGACGTTGTACTAAAAGGAATTGGATAAATTATCTATATCTATCTATTTATCTCTCTCTCTCTCTCTCTCTCTCTCTCTCTCTCTCTCTCTCTCTCTCTTCTATATAATATATATATATATATTATATAAATATATATATATATATATATATATATACCTTTGTCAAAAGAAACGCGAAAAAACAATCCTTTACTGTCGCTTCTGGAAACAGACTATAGTGTGGAGTCTGGGTCTGTGGGTCAGGCATGCTGAAGACTGGTTTCTTTATGTGCTTTCGTTTTCATCAAATTCGGCTGTGGTCAGTGTGGTTAGTGAGGCACGTGGGAACTGCTATTGCGGTTGTTCAAGCTTCTACACTGTAGCCAAGACACAACCCGTGAAAAAGATGCTCCTGCTCAGAATACTGCTCACATCTCCAAACTGAAATGGGTTGAAAAACAGGAGCGCATCAAGGTGCAACACACAGGTAAAAAAGCAAGATGCCGCGTCTCACGAAAAATGACAGAGAACGGGCCATTGGTATGTTGTACGCAGGCTCGTCAGCCCAGGTGATCGCAGCCAGACTGAATGTCCACCACTCGACAATTTATCGACTGAGGAACCGCTATCTGGTGACTGGCTCCACAGCAGATGCTCCCCGAGCAGGCCGACCACAAGCGTTGACCGCACGGACACAGAGACAGGTGGTGCGCTCATTTAGGAATGACCCCTACCAAAGAGCGCTTCCACACTGCCAGGCATCAACAACACGTCGCCATCGACAATATTCGTCTGCCGTCGAAACCACCTTTTTTGTCGCCGTCCATATCGGGGTTCGAGATGTGGGACTGGGTGCACAACACAGACTCCATCGGGCAGAACTGTGGCCAATCAACACGCGAACTGGGCATCCAGAATGGAATGAAGTGCAGTTCAGTGACGAATAGCCGAGTCTGCTAGAGAACAGAGAAATGGCTGTTCTACCTCACTTGCTCCTCCACCAAGTTTTTGGGCGAAAACCTAAAAGCCGCCTTCCTGTTCTCTGAACAAGTAAGACTTCAATAACCAAAAAATTACGATTATTATACAAACATACATACTGGTGTGGGATTATTCTGTTTTCAATACTAATTTACTAAACTTGCTTGTCTTTTAAAACTAAGTAATATGTTTGACATAAAATCCGCACACTTATTCTGACTAATTTCACCTAAAATCTTGTATAACAGACCACGAGGCAGAGAACCCGCCAATGCTGAAACCTGATCACTTAATTTATGCGAGGCACGGTCATTTGTCATTGTTAATTGTACATTCACTCTCAAGTGAAACATTAGAAAAAAATACAGTTGAAAGAAAGAACAATCATATCCAATCATTAGTAATATTTAATCAAGATGATCCGCTGTCGTGTGGCCTGTATGTGCACAAGTGTGTGAAGAGGAAGGGGGAGAGGGAGCAGAAAGCTGTTGGAATGAGATTGGGCGAGTGGGGGTGCGAGAGGAGAATAGAGAGGGGTGAGGGCGACAAGAGGCCTTTGTACACTAGAACACAGCTCACGCCTCGCGAGCCGACTGGGCCTTTCGTGCGGCGCAACATATTGCATTAGAAATGTTAGGAAACATTCTAGACTGACCGTGACAATACTACTTCGAGGCTGCCACGTCGGCATAACGTCAGCAAGACCGGTTTGTTATTCATTTCTCGGAACCGCTGCCACAGAAGGTTTAGTTTTGACTGTGCTCCGACTGGGTTGTATTTTAAAATGGCTGTTGCGTTTAACTGAAGAACAGTTTTTGCTATTAAAGACCACAAGTTTTTACCAATAGTTTTGCAGTCAGAGTATTTTGTTGAAAAAAGAACGAGGCGAAGCATGTTTTTTACCAGTTAAAACGAAAAGAAGCATTGCTTTTTGGAAGGTGGGGGGAAAGGAAAAAAGTGAACTGACTGCATTAGAAAGGACGAATATCTTTAAAGGTTTGTTGGTTCAAGGTAAAAGAAAAACGTTCAAAATGACATTAGCGAAGAAGATGTAGCCAGTTTAATACGTGTTTAACTGTGATGGATGCTTTCCATTTCTAAAAAAAACGGCATGTTGATAAAACAAATAAAAGCAAAACAAAACATCACGCGTTGATGTAGGCGCTGCTTGAAACAGCTCAAGACCATGTATTAAAAAAACAAAAACCGCTACAAACATGGTGTTCATTTCTTAAGGTGGAGGTAACATGTCTGATTCATATGCTAGGAACTCATGCCACTTTCTGTGTGATTATATATAACTATCCAAAATTTCATAATCTAAGGAATGTAGTATAAATAACTGTGTAGCAAACGCCAAACCTTTAATAAACTTATACAAACCTGATTACGATTTCGAATTTCTGGCCAAACTAGATAGGGCAGGCAGGCCTTATTACATCTACCATTATGGAAAGGAGTAGTGTGTGGCCAGCACTAATCTACATATAAATGCACCAAATACAATGACGGATGTACTACTACTGGCGTAGAGCGCCATAAAAAGCTCGCTACAGCATAATTTGCTGTAACTCTGCCAAAGCCAGTTAGCAAGCCAGGTTGAGAAAAGAGGAGCACAGCAGCAAACAAAGGCCAATGATCATATAGATCGCTTGCCGCCAATGACTTCAGCCGGAGCACCTGCAACGCTCGGCGCAAACTAGGCCAAGTGGATCATTGAGTGATCGCTTGACTTGCAAACTAGGCCAAGTGATCATATTTGATTGCTTGACTGCAAAGCCGCGGCAGCACCTGCCAAGCTTCAGCGGCAAACTAGGCAAACGACCCTATGTGATCACTTGGCCTAGTTGATTGAGGTTGCGCGCGGGACAACACAACCTTTTAGTCACAAAGCAAGAAGTGGCCAAGTAGTTTCACTTCATGTTTGTTGTTGGTGTTTGTGGAGGTGTTTTGTCCTACCCACGCATCACACCCCCACCCACGCATGCACACCCCCCACCCCACCCTACCCATCACCCCAACCCCATGCATGCACACACTTAAGTCCACTTCTAAGTTCTTACTTAGTCATCCTCAAGTTTCCTAATTAAGTTCCTATAATTAAGTTTTAATTGTTCCTTATTAAGTTCTTAATTAAGATTCTTAATTAAGATCTTAATTAAGTTACCTCAAGATTGTAAATTCAGTTCAACCTTTAATTACAGAGACCAAGTTCTTATTCAAGTTATCTTATAATTATTAAAAATACAATTCTATGATGTTTGCATTTCGCGTCTTAATAGTAGATGCCCTAATATAGTACACACACGCCTCACAAAACGCCGTCATCGCTGAGGATGTCTGCTCAGTGCGTTCTCAGGCCGCGAGACTGGACCAGCATAGATCTTAATGAATGTTCTTACTCCTAAGCAACCGCATTGATTAACAATTTCTGGTCTATGGAAATGTCTTTATAGACTCCATGTCTTTATTTATTGACTCCATCATTTTAAACAAATAATAATCCCCCCCCCCGGCCCCCCATGGTTTAATCAAAATTTAATTTAAGTTCTTAAAATATTATTGCATTTTAAATGGCATCAAATGAATTTTTTGTTTATGGCGTTGCTGACGTGCTGTTGTCTTTTATCTGACTTTAGTGGTTCAGGTTGTTTTAACTCTTTTGGTTTTGTTGCCATTGGGTCATATATTTTATAACCGTTATAACTGCCCCAGCAGCATCAATTGCGCCAAAAATGCAACAGTTTTAGTTTTCCAAATTATTTTTATATCCCCCCCCCCCCTCCTGAAGAATTTGGTGCCCTTGAATTAACATGCTCTTGTGCTGGAGCTGGCATTGAATCAACCTGTTGGCGTTGGCGGTGATTATGTTTTCATTATGAGTTATATTCTGTGATTGTAACTTTAATTGTCTTTGTCTGTTATAAACCACTGCTACTCTTTCCCTGCCGCAACACGCCCGGATGTGTACTGGTCACTTTCTCGACTTGATTCAATTTTTCTGATTCAGTGTTTCCTGATTCTGCTGATTTTCCGACTCGTTCATTTTGAAGGGAAAGAAAATCTAAATGATTAAAAGTAATTAAGCCCATGATTATCGGCGATAACAATGTTCCAAAATCGTAATATAGATCACAGCTTTAGAGACTCAAATGACTTTTGTAAAACTGATCTTGCGTTTAAATCAACTAAGATCTTGATTCAGAATCATGGAGCAAAACTACTGACTAGTTTATGTACAAACTAAGAACTGTTTGTCCTATCACTTTTAACCATTCAAGACCCCAGCTGCGCTCATACCTGTTATGAATACTTTATAATGTCATGCGGCGACATCTGTTGAATCAGTTCAAATGCTGAATTCCCAGTTCCGAAGACTGTTTGTTTTTCCACATGCTGCAAAGAATACAACCTCTCCTTTTTGGGCATAATAGCTTGAACATCAACATCATTCATTTGTAAGTCCAAACTGTTATGCCGCTCTGTAGCTCTATCAGATCATCGCTGTCATGGTTTTTATAATTATTATTATTTTATTTTTAAAAATGAGCACCAAAAACTGTCGCCAACTTGTATACCATTCTGTTCCTGCCGTTAATCGAGGTCGACGTGTAGGATACACAATGCTTGGTAAAAAGCCTGTGTTAAAAATAAAACCCAGCAGATCTTGGCAAACTAGACTTGAGGATTCAGCAAAGCTAATCGATATTATTACAGCATCCATTCGCTTACGAAAGATTTTCTAGTTAAGCAAGGAATAATCCAGAGAATATAAAATGTAAAAAAAATACATTTAAAAAAAATGGCTTCACATCGTAATGATGATAGGGCGCTGTGTGAATGCGCTTGCTTTTAGCGGAAGTAAGTTACGCGTTTAGTAAACTAACGGGAATGAACGGCCGAGAGAAAAAGACATAACAAAGCTGTGGAGCAACTAGCCGCAGCACAAGATCGCTATGAAAAGCAGAGAATTGAGCAGTTTAGATTGTATTAACGACACACTGAAAAAACAGGGGCATGCAGCTTACACATTTAAAGATGTTATCAAGCTATAAAAGAGTATTAACTATAAACAGCAAACCAATCCAGCATTGCCCCCACCAAAATTCACAACTTTTTAACAACCAACAGAAAAACAAAAAGATGCAAGAAAACGCGTTTATTGTCCGTTGTATGTACTGTTGTCTATTTTGTACGCGCATAATAATGCTGAATAAAAAATGAACAAAATCTATTATTCCACCCAAAGGATATAGGACGGGAACACGGCAATCCAAAAAGCTAAGCCAAGCAGCGAGGTGTAGTGAACAAACAGCAAAAGAATGGTTATCTAAACAAGCGATTTGGCAAATTTATTACACTTCGCACTAGACGAATCAGAGACCACACTATGTGAAAATACAACACCAAACGACAATACACCATCAAATGGACCTCTATATTTACCCTCTATACGATAGCGAAAAAAGATTTAAGACTAACGCACTTACAGTCCATTGACATAGCTTACAAGATACTAAGATGCGAACCATTAACACAAAAGAGTGCTTCTGCAGTTGCTGTTGCCATACAACTGATTATACCAACGAGGCTCGCTACCTATACCCTCGCATGATTCCCAAGTCGATGATGAAAAGAATTTAAAGTCAAGTGAATCAATATTGTTAAAACATAGAGTACCATAAAAAAGAGGCATTTCCAGGAGTTCACAATTCCCGAAGCTTTAGGGTCGAAAACTTTAAACAACAGTTAGCCGAAAGACATTATTCTTACCCGTATCACAGAGAGCTTATTGTCAAGTCCGCAACACAGAATGTTAGAAGACTGCCCTCAGTTTTGCGCCAATGAAATAATGAAGAATTTTAAAGGGCTAAAACCATACAAGCAATCAAAGAAAGAACAATAAAATGTTGTTGAAGAGAGTTCTTCATCCAGCAAACTATTACCATTTGGTTAGAAAGTAAGGTAACCTTATTACCGGGGGAAGCAGAAGGGGACACTCGTCATCAGGCATACAGATCCAGTTTGGAGTGTTTGATCCCATATGAAAAAAAAAAGAATTGTAAAAATGAATCCGCCCTTGTATATTTTCGAGAAACTGACACCACAAAACAACCAGCTCCCTCAAGATCTTTTGTGAAAGAAAGAACTGCAGATAATCCCACCAGACACGTTCCACTTAATATTTTACGTTCTATAATGACCAATATGCAAATGAAAACTCTGGATTAACAAACACACGTTTTGTGTTTGTTCTATCTAACGACTTCTTTGTTACAACAGTTGTGCTGATTTCATGTAGATTAGATCTGCAGTATTAAACGTGTCATGGGATAAAAGTCTTATTTGTCAAACAATGCTTCTTTGTAGTTGTCATTGCGATATCGCGACTGCACAACACTGCGAGATATTCCTTTTGTCATTCTTAATAGATTTCTCCTGGCTCGAAAGACTAGTACATTTTTTTACCTAACACCACAAACTCCGTGATCACCTTTCGCAGGAAATTCATCCTTCATCTTTCCTAAAACCGTTCTTGTTTAGTAATTGGATGCAAAGGCGAATCTTTAGGTAATCGGGATGGTCGTACCATCCACACGCTTTTAGCACTTCTATTTTTTTCCATGTCTTTAAAGAGTCTTCAGTAGCGATATCTATAACAAAACTATCTGTATCTGTGAAAAAGTACTCGGACTCTGGATTACGAGGGGTTTAAAGTATCATAAAGAAAATTCTAACATCAAAAGCATTGATAATCTAAACAGTAAACCCGGATAAATACAAGGCTTTTCCAATGTTGACTTTCTTTTTTTCATTCTTATGCAAAAAGCGATCAGAAATCCTTCTGGGAAGTCCTGATATAGGTTTTTGTAGTCAGCTTACTTGCTTCGTCTCTTCTTGGAGTGACCGAATCAACAATCTTTGCCTTGAGTGGATTCCCATAGTTTTTCCGAAACAGCTAGTTTGAGTTTGCATCGCTTGAAAAAGTCTTTTTCAGAAGACATCCTGCGGATTTTAGTTCTGAGATCAGTGTTCTTCATGATGTATGGTTTCATGAACTTCTTGATCAAAAAGCCATATACGATGAACTGCTTTCAACTTCAAACCCTGTCATAAATAAAATTGCAGAAGTCTGTAAATGGCAGACATAATTTATTTTTTGCCACGAAGAATAGGCAGACAAGTTTAGGCGGCCTACTGTTTATCGCCATACTTTAGACTTCGCTGCTAATGGAAAGTCATTATGCTGGGGTGGTCCTGGAGTTCATAGGATATTCTAAGTCAACTTCAATAATATGCAACCACGCTGTTGACCCCGCGCCAAACTGCCCAACCATTTAAATGCCTTTTGAATGTTTTCGGATCGACGCTGTGTGCATTTAAAGTTGCGTAATGGAAGTGATTGCGCCATAGCCCAACCATACAATTTTTGCATCTAAAATCAAGAGATAGTTAGACCTGTTTTACTCGGATCACTAATCGTCCGAAGTATTTTGTTTGTTGGGGGGACGGGACTGTAGGGAGCACGCCATACTAATTCCTCCACGCAATCCGTTTCAATCACTGAATCATTGGTGTTAGACAATAAATCAATCTGACTCCCAGTAAACTTTACGAAAGCACCCAACCATCCCGGCGCAGTAATGTAATGCGCAGATCCAGGCTAATAATGTTTCCATCAGGTCTTTCTATAATTTTCAAAGACGTCCGCCAACAAACAACAACATCGCGGCATTCAAGTAGGAGTCATGATAGTCTCCCCATCGTTTTACCACTCTAACTTTGCCACGCATCTTGAGCATGCTGGTAATCAGAATCATCTGATGTCACTTTCTCAGAGACTAGACAACCACGCTCCTTAGGTGGAAATGTATCTTCATCAAACCTTTCCCACTGTTCATGTACTCATAAGGTAAACGCCCTTTCAAACGAGAGTTGGGTCAAAATATTCTCCGTTATTGGCGACGATTGAGCTTTAAGGGACATAGCCAGCGTCTCTAATGAACCTAACCCATCATGTTTGCATAGAGTCATAAAAAGACATGTTATTTAAAAGTGAAACACATGTACGTTTTTTTTCGATTCTGTGCGATGCATGACACCCTGAAGGCATCGTCCACTGCTTTCATTATAAGGTGGAGAGTCGTATCCTCGCAAGTTTATAAAGAATATAGCAGATTCCATGTCTTTGGTTTCAAACTTTAGTTGAAGATTGCAGTTGTTGTGCGCTGCTCCTCTGAACTTTCCACTAATGAGATCAAGGTCCCACTTACTTTTGATTGGCTTCCTCACTGAGTCTAAACCACAAATCCAACAGTGGAGTGGCTAAGCCATACTGTGTTGTTCATCGGCGTCATCTTGGATTTTTAGATAAATTCAGATTATTAGAAACAATCACTACGCACTTGCTGCATGCGTTTTAAGAGTATTTTGCAGCATCGGCCCTCTGTATAAATTCTGGCGTGATGAGCGTCCATCCGACCTAACATAATGAAGGCAAATGAACAAATCTGATGATACTCCATTAAGGACTGTTTGTTTCGAAAGTTTTTGTGGCGCTGAGGCCCTTCATAAGTAACAATAAACGACTCGAAGTCTGCGTAACTACGTGAGGGTGAATTTTGCAGCCGTTTCCATTTCTTAAAACTAACTTTTAGATCCGGGAGGGGGCGTAATTAGTTCTGTATTACAGTCAACTGGCCGATACAATTTCTTATTTCGCCTGCGCTAGAGCAGATGAATTCTTGTTAAACATTTCTGCAAATTCTTGTTGTTAGTGTTTTTTGAAGTGATGCGCAATAATCACTCATTGTTCTATCAATGTGTAATGAGGTAGCCCCGCTGTAGTCAACATGAGTTTTGCCTGGAACGCCTATTGTTTGGCTGTTCTGGACACTTTAATAGTTTAAGAAGTAGTTTCCTCCTCATCCCATGTGGTAGAATTGATATTTTGGATTTGTTTGTTCTTCAAACTGATCAATTTGATCGACACTAACAGGAATGGATATTCCACTAAAGTTAAGAATCATTGATGTAATCCCAATAGTTAGACACTCTCTCTGCGTTTTTGCGGGCGTGATGCACCTTGCAAGAACACACCGACATAAACATTTGTTGTCTGTAATCTTTATTTTAAAACTGCTTCTTTTAGCAACCTAATGCCGGAGGTAGTGGAATGTAAGAACCTGCTAACAATCGCGCATACTTAGGACTGTTTAATCTGATCTCTAGGACTTCGCCCTCTGACCAACCAGAGCCTCTCATTTATGGCTTCTTCTGCGGCTACATCAAACGTGTAAGCATTCGTCTGCCAACCGTGTTTAAGATCATTGCAAGAAAGAATAGTCTGTTGTTTAGTTGAAAACCCATACTTCTAGATTTTCTCATAATTTTTACATAGTCGATTAAAACAGCTAACATTAACCTTTAACTGGCGGGTTCTACATTTGTTAGTTTACCGACTTGGAGAAATAGCATGAGCAAACACTTCTGTACGCTTGCATGGATCAATGACTTCTAAATCATAACATTCAGTGCTCTTGATAAATCTTCTAGCATTGCTTCAAACAATTACGTCCGGTCCTTCATATATTTTATCCAGTGCGAGTTTCTTTTCTAACTCAAAATATTTATTTTAAATCAAAAAAATAATTAACAATAATCGATGGTCTTTTTTGTGTTTAGACTCAAAAACAAAAGTATAAACACCTTTGCGTTGTTATGTGAGCTGTTTAGGAGCAGAGTTTAATGGATCGTTTACTTTTTTTTAAAGCATTCCTTTTTTTATTCTGCTCGCGTCTGGCTGATTGAGAAAAACTTGTCTCGCCTTCTTTGAAGACAAACAGTTTGACTTTTGTATTCCATCAAATCGGCCTTTAAACGATTAAATTCTTCATCCGTTATTTTGAGTCAGCAAGTGCTTTATTATTATCAACCCTGAAGGAACTAAGTGTTTAGCTGTTTATTAGTTGAACCATAGCTGTGTCTTTTGGAGTTTAGTTTTTATTTTTTTTTGGCTACAGCACTACAGCTAATGAAACAAGGCCAAGACTGAAAGACACACCGCCTAAGGTAAAGCTGCCGGGTGTGCCTATGCCCTAGCTAAGAGAACCAACACGCGTTCCTGCCGATGCGGCGCTTATAGTTGATGCCCGTATAACATAGTAACAGCATTTAAAGTCAGCAGAATTACCTTCGTTTGGCTTTGCTGTATTTTGAAAGGTCCCTCCTATATTTTGTTGCATTTGTGTAATTGTTGGTAACTCTGAAAGGTTTTTATGCCGGGGTTTCTACTATCGCTTCTATTGGAGACTCTGGCCGCTGTAGGTTCTTTGTATACATAATCTAACAGACATGCTTTTTTATAAAAATGAAAAAAAAATAATATTAGTAAACTACATCTTTAAAATCTGTTAGCTTCATATTTAGCTGAGCATCAAATAATAAAAACAAATGTACATAAGCGTTTAACAGCCTCTTTTTCTTTATCAATTTGAAATGTTTATTATGTCTCTAACATCTCTCCCACTTCCATGCAAACTGATTCTCCTCTGTTGACCTTAGGTTCAATTCCAAAAACCGTATTTGATGTTATATAATCATCAGCCTAACACTGGTAAAGGGGGGTCATCTTTATACCAAGGTCTGCGGTTGGGACTTCTACCCATCTCCCACCCCCAAACAATTTATTCTTATTTCGCCAAAATGATGATAAGGCCTAAGTCCCGCTAGCATAGATTTGGTTAGGACTACCATCAATCGAACATTGTACTTCGTTATTTTTGATTAAAAAAACTTTTCACTTCTCTTGCGGAATGGTTCTTCACATCACACAGCAATAAAATACCTTTAAGATCGATTTTAAGCTGCGACACTAATATTACAATTCCATATAGCGTCAGCCCGTGTTGTAGGATATGTAGAATGATGACGCAACGTTCGGGTAATAATATTACTAATTGTACTCATATTTTGCCTAAACATCCTTGCTAAATTAGAGTTGCGGAACAAACAATCAACTCTAACGATATGTCAAAATGCTGTACTTTGCTTCGTGCTGATGTCTGAAAAACACGTTTGTAGACATTAAGTTATTTCGTATGACATCGTCTTTTAATTGCCCCTTGAAGGTATGGGCATGCGCTTTTAACAACTCAAAAACAAAGGAATGGAAAAAGCGATTTTCCAAACGCAATAACTTTACAGCTAAAAAAGCCTTTTTGCTGCCTTTAGCACCTGAGCGAGTTACGGCGCCTATTCTAAGTTTAAGGCTCTTCATTACCAATTCCTAGAAACGCAAATCTTCCCATTCTACGCGGGTTAGCCATAGATCAAATAGGTTAAAATATGTCCTGCATTGTTTTAAATGAAAAGACATCTTTCCCCTCAATTTATAGAAAATATTCTAACGGATTGCCCGCACCCAGATCAGGACAACTAGTTCTTTCTGGGTCTGTTGTTGAAGGGAGTACTATTTTGAAAGTTAAGCCGTGCAGAAGCCAGGCACAATCAAATCATCCGCTACCTAGGTCGTTGGAAATCTAACAGTAAGCATGATCTGCAGCGATCAATATAAAATGGATTATTTGGAACAGTAAATATCCCGTTTATTTCCCCTTCACGCCAAGGTGTTCTTTCAGTCATCTATGCGGTCATGAATCGAGCCAAATCCTTGTTACCTTTTTTATAAAAACAAAATAAAAAGCAATTATATAAAACATGGGCGGGAATTGGAGGGAAGAAGATTATGATATTACGGATCTTGAGACCCGACATGGATGAAAGGACTCCTATTGACCATCCAGCATCGCTCGACGTTCTCATTGCGGCGTGACTTAACAGAAAGAACGTGAAGCATTTTTGCAAAAGTTTAAGACAAAAACCTCCCCGAAGTTTTAGACCCTAATGGATTTTGAACGAGAAGATGAAAGGCCATGTTGGTATTTAAAAGGACAACAATGGAAAACGTTTTCAGCTTACAATAAACGAGACTCAATCAAAGTTTGTAGGTTGAGTACAATTAACAAAAGACTGTAAGGCAACACAGATCTAAATCGCCTTGCATTCCTAAACCAACAAAATATATCAAAGAAAGTTGCTAACATCTATACTACGCTACAGAACTCCCAACAGATAACCAATACAAAACATAGAACTTGAAGATTTAAGTCCAACAGTAACAGAAAAATAAATACAATCGAAGCAGAAACCACTGAAGAAGAAGAAACAGCATTAAAAAACTATAAATGATCCCCCCGCTGGCTGCCGCAAGAAAAACAGGCGCATATAAGAGAATAAAAAGCCCTTGATTGTTACTTTAAGACCTCAGAGTAGAATTATAAAACAATTTAGGATAAACGACTAAACTAGATTAAGGATATAGAAAAGAGAAGAAAAAAAAACTCGGTGAGGCAGACGACGCCAAATAGGGCGTGAGATTAAAGAAAGAATAAGACAAAGACTAAAAAATCTTGAAGAACGAAGATCCAAGACGAGAAGCGTTGTCCGCTACTACCGAGAACAATTACAACCAAGTGAAGCAGAATAAGAGAAACTATCCATAGAATTTTATATGAAGACACAACGCTAGCAGAAAGAATAAAAACCACTTGTTAGAGAACTAGGCATCACATTAGCAGCGTTATAACAGCCTTAGATTTGCAATAAGTACACTGTGAATGGCTATTACAGGCGGTGGTGGAGGGCAAAAGTTCAGTGCCTTCCACCGCCATCGGGCCTCCCACCTGATAAATCATGGGTAAAAAAACAGCTAGATCTCTTGCGAGGTTTATTAAAAAAATTAGCTGGTAAAGCCGATAGAACTCTTTGCCATGTAGATTAGGGAGTGGTCGTAGCTTGGCTTTTTTCTACTGCAAGCAAAGCAAGTTGGCTTTATGGCCGAGCACTTATGGACATTAGTTCTCTTAATATTGGTTTATAATTAGTAAGATAAAGACCGAGTAATCCTAGTCCAGTTAATCCCACAACAAGTGCTGTCTTTTTCATATTCGTGTTATCTCGAACAAAAGACACGTCATCACAGTCCTTTGGGCTTTTGAACCTCGATGATAGATTGACTTAGGTTCTTGGTTTTTTTTATTGATTTGAATATTACTGGCTCAGAATTTATATCTATTTTCCCAACTTCTGTTCATTGCCTGCCACAAAACGGATTTCCATTATGTAGTTTATTAATGTACCTATCTGAGTCTGAGGTCAGAAGGCAGCAAGTATAAACCAGAGCCAACAGCAACGTCTACTTACGATCTTGCGTATAGAAAACATTTTGGTACCTATATATACTATGAAGGAAAATCAACAAAAGAATTAATTGGCGTCCCTCCTAATTTGCTAAGTAAATTTTTTGATGCGTCAAAGCCAGAAGCAGTATCGGTTTTATGCTCGATCTCGTCGAGCTTGCGAACCAGCAAACACCAAACGTAAGAACGAATAAGTACGCTAATATCTCTATTCCCGCTTTAGTTAAGCCCTCAGATAAGTCTAAGATAAATTTGTCCATGCGAGATATTATGCTCTTGGTCTATGGACCCTAGGTGAACAGCTGTGCCTGAAGAGAAAGATGTGTAAGAGGAGGATTTCCAATCACGTAATACTTTCTGTGCAACGCTGCCCCCAAAAATAAGGGGTGCCATAAGCCATGATCTGAAGATCGCTACTGTTTGTCTAAAGTCTGTCTTAACATTAATATTGAATTCGATACAAATCCTTTCAAAAGCCTTCATGACCGATTCTGTTGCTGAATGGATTAAACGTTTTGGGTCATTTTATGTAATGCGCTCGCAGTTCAGTCAAAATCGTCTGAAGTGTAATAAAAAGAAATCTGTACACTGACCTCACAGAAGGATCAGGATGATTTAGATTACAGCAAACGACACACCACACCCAGTTGAAGCACAAAACACGGCAAAGTTTAAAACTGATCTGATAAAACGCATCGGAATGACTGAACCACACCTTTCGCGATGTAGTCTAATAATAGGGTGGTTAAGATATCTTCTTAGAAGGAGAACTCACCTTTTTATGAAAAGTGACAGTCTGGGTCACAGCAATGACAATATCGGTTGTTAATATTTTTAAGAATTGTAGTGCGGCCCCACAGAATATTATGCATCAGTATATCTTAATGCACACAATATTTTAAATTCGTTTAAAAATGTTTGTAAACAATAACACTCAAGACAGCAACAGATTTAAAACCAGCTGTTTGAGAACCGATTGCGGAAACCAAATGGTCGCACTCCATTAAATATTCTACAAAGTCGCTATGGTTTAATATAACTGAAATAAGCGGGGGAAGGAATAATAATGCGATGCTACAAACTTGCCAAATCAGGGTCCAAAGTTTACCAGTTAATCAACTGAAGTTATTACGGTTTTGCTTCACTAAAAAAGCAATGATAACTTTAAAACATTACTCTCAAACTTAACAATGCAAATCTAAACAAGTTATCAATCAAACCTGAAGAAGAAGTAGTACATTACCTTTTTTTGATGTAGAGCTAGCATACAATGTTAGGCTTTACAACTGCTAATCAGCCTGTTCATAGTTTTAGATATACAACACCAAACAAAACTACTTATGAGGGGGAAAATCCGCTCGATCTTACAGTACATTCATTACTCTATGTTCATTTAAATGAGCTGAGCACTGATGAAAACTTATATGATGGAGAGCCCTCAAATGTTTTAAGAGCTCTTCCGTCAGGGAAAGCTGCATATTGCGATTATGAAATTATACAATTCCCTAATTTACAGTTTAAAAGATTAGTTTTGTGGGAGGGTCGGATCATTTAATATAAAGATCACAGACAAAACAGGGAAAGTTGTAAAATGTGATAACCTGCACATTGTTTTGGAAATAAAAAATTAGTTGTACTAAAAATAATGTCGCGGGGCCAGAAGAACCAGGAGTTACATTAGCGCCTGTGAGGTGTATAACTTTAGAATTAAAAGACCTTGCAGACGTTGCAGACTTTGAACAGAATGGTGAGATAGGCACTTTGTATGGTTTTGAGTACACTAAAGATGGTGATTATAAACGCAAAGAGGTTGGCGACAACAAAAAGTTTCCTAAACTAGAACAACTGCGCAATCTAGAAGCAAATAATGTTGGCCAGTATGAATATAAAATAGTTCGAAAACCGACTCAAATGGCACTTAGAACCATATTTAGAATGGGAAATAAAATTTGAATTCATAAGCCCATTTACATTTTTTAGCCGTCAAAAAAGTTTCAGAAAAGCATTCAACTCTGGCCCTTTACATGTAAGTCTTATGCCAGATGACAATAGTCGGAAAGAGATTGAAATAAAGCCGTATTAGAAAAAACAGTACATCCTCCACAGAAGTGAAACGGTTTTAAAAGATGCTTCTACAAGATTACAATTCATTCCACAAATGAAATTAGGTGATGAGTTCACAATGATATTTGAAATTTCTGTCTTAAAAGATGTGAAGAGGGATGGGGTTGTGGGCGTTAGTGACGTCCTTTTAAAAGGAATTCTAATTAGCTGGCAAAACGTAGACGTTGAAAAACTTAAAGTTACCGTCGTCATTCTTTACAACGGTGAGGATATTAAGGTCATAACAACAAGCAACAAAATCAATATTAGTCTAAATAGAAATAATCT
Organism: Conus ventricosus; assembly: GCA_018398815.1. Lineage (NCBI taxonomy): Eukaryota > Metazoa > Mollusca > Gastropoda > Neogastropoda > Conidae > Conus > Conus ventricosus. The sequence goes on from CM031608.1 coordinate 53,027,123, forward strand.
TACAGAACTAAATTGGATTAATCTACACATTTAGACCTTATAGGATTTTATTATACTGAACAAGTTTTAACAGAGAGCATGATAAAAACAATAACTGGATTAGATTAAGTTCTGTTATAAAACTATGGAGCAGTTAAACTTTATGACAAAAACCCCTCATTGTTAATTAATTTGTGGACAAACTGGTGTGGAAAAACATATTTATCCTTAACCTGTTACAAACAGTTTATCGTTATAATTTTTGATCATATTGTGATTTTCTGCCCAACACTTAAATGGAACAAAGCATATCATGATAGAAGGTTTATATGGTCTGATGATAACATATTTTTAGTTAATCCTAGCAATAAACTAAGTGAGTGCCATAGAACGCTTTTTTTATATTGTTTGAAGGAACGCAGACACTATTTATTATAGATGACTGTTCAGCAGAAAGAGACATAGTTAAAAAGAGAAACACTTTGTCAAAACTAGCTTTCAGTGGAAGACATGCTGGGATAAGTGTGTGGATTTTATGCCAAAAATATAACTCAGTTTTAAAAGACTTTAGAGAACAGTTAAAGACTGTAGTATTATTTCACATGAAAGACAGAGACTCATTTGAAGAATGTTTGCGCGAAAATGATGTTATTGAAAACGATCAGGAAAAACATAAGATTAAACAAAAACTGAAATCTGAAAAGTTTAGTAAATTAGTATTGAAAACGGATAACCCACACAGTATGTCTGTTTGTAGATAATCGTTATTTTTTGGTTACTTGTCAGAGAACAGAAAAGGCGTCTTTTAGGCCACTTTCGCCCAAAAACTTGGTGGAGGAGCAAGTGAGGTAGAACAGACATTTCTCTGTTCTCTTGCGTTGACAAGGTTGATAACAATGATCGGGTCTGGAGACCACGGGTCAGCGCTTTAATGCCCGTCACATCAAGGAACACAAGTTTTGGGGTGGACCATCAGTCATGATGTGGGGTGGCCTGTACGGTCAACAGCTTGTAGGCCCGGTTTTTTTTCAGCTGCAGCGAGGTCGGGGAGGAGGGGTGAATGCAGCACGTTACATCAATCAGGTGCTGCAGCCAGTTGTCGTCCCTTTCTTTCAAAGAAACCAGGCTCACGAGTTTCAACATGACAATGCCCGGCCACATGCTGCACAAGCCACGCAACAATTTCTACGACGGAATCAAATTCCCACAATGGTTTGGCCAGCTTGCAGTCCAGACTTAAATCCCATAGAACAAGTCTGGGCATACTTGAAGCGCATCATTAACAAACAACCCCGCCGACCAGGAAACGCCGTCGAACTCCAACAAGAAATTGTCCGACAGTGGAACAGAATTCCACCAGCTTTCCTGCAGCGCTTAGTGGTCTCCATGCCGAACCGCTGCCGATTGGTCATCAACAACGCAGTGCGTCAAACCAGATATTGACAGCATGCACTATCCCATGTCCCGTTCTGCTGTTACCTCGGTCCTTTTCAGGACCAATTCGAAATCCAAACAGAGTTGATTTCTGTCATGTCCCTTGTCTCTTCAGACCCTCTCTCTCTCCCCCCCTCTCTCTGTCTCTTCCCCCCTCTCTCTCTCCCCCGCTCTCTGTCTCTTTCCCCCCTCTCTCTCTCCCCCTCTCTCTGTCTCTTTCCCCCCTCTCTCTCTCCCCCTCTCTCTGTCTCTTTCCACCCTCTCTCTCTCCCCCTCTCTCTGTCTCTTTCCCCCCTCTCTCTCTCCCCCTCTCTCTGTCTCTTTCCCCCCTCTCTCTCTCCCCCTCTCTCTGTCTCTTTTCCCCCCTCTCTCTCTCCCCCTCTCTCTGTCTCTTTCCCCCTCTCTCCTCTCCCCCCTCTCCTGTCTCTTTCCACCTCTCTCTCCCCCCTCTCTCTGTCTCTTTCCCCCCTCTCTCTCTCCCCCTCCTCTGTCTCTTTCCCCCCCTCTCTCTCTCCCCCTCTCTCTGTCTCTTTCCCCCTCTCTCTCCCCCCCTCTCTCTGTCTCTTTCCCCCTCTCTCTCTCCCCCTCTCTCTGTCCTTTCCCCCCTCTCTCTCTCCCCCTCTCTCTGTCTCTCTCTCTGTCTCTCTTTCTCTGTCTCTCTCTCTCTCACTTTGTGTCTCTTCGTCCCTCTTTCTGTCACTTTCTCTCTCCGGATACACTCATGCGTGGAGTGTTTTTATCGACTATGCATGCTTTGCACGTACGCAGACACCAAACACGGGAAATGTGACATTGAACTGTCTGCCGTCCAGGTCAGCTATGGTCCGTTTCAAACTAGCCTTTTGGGTCGCTTCGTTGGAGATCGTTTCGCGTTTCTTTTGACAAAGGCTGTATATATATATATATATATAATATATATATATATATAATATAAATATATATATATATATATATATATATATATATATAATATATATATATATATATATATAAGAACAAATAAAAACTCGAAAATCCAGGTAGCATTGGCTTCAGATTTGCTAAATTTTCGCCGTAGCTTCGTCAGAGCTGAAACAGAAACAACGCATCGCAACTGCAATTAAAAACAATAATAAAAATTAAAAATTAAAGATTAAATTTTAAAATAGGAGGCAGAGGGGGGAGGGGGGGGGGGAGAAAGGGAAAGAAGGGGTGTGGTGAGGAAACATTTTGGGACACTGCACACAACATTTCACACTTGCAGCTTTCTTCTGTTAAAATGACTGTCATTCTCCTATTACGATCTTAGTAAAAGCACATGTACAAACCAGAATCTATCCACTGGGAGGAAAATAATTCCAGCAATATCAAGGATTTCAGCATGAACCCCACCAAATACTATAAAGGACAGAAGGGAAAGAGAGAGAGAGAGAGAGAGAGAGAGAGAGAGAGAGAGAGAGAGAGAGAGAGAGAGAGAGAGAGAGAGCGAGAGAGAGAGAGAGACAATGACAATGACAATGAATACAGTTTTAATGTCATCAGCAAAACCTGCTATTTGACATGGGGAACACTGCTTGAACAAAATTAAGAAAAATCAAAATTAAAGAGAATCAGAAGCAAATAGAAATTAGCAAACACCATAAATAGCAAGCGACCAGCAGGCCTAGTTCCAATCAGTTGAGAGGACAATAGGACTTAACAGGAAAGAACATTAATTCGACTTACGTATTGAGAAGCTTCCTTTTTTCGAAGACTATTTGCTTCTGCGATAAATTTAGCAATAGATTTTAAGTTGTTTTCACTATCACTCTGTAACAGAGTGACTAAGTCACGTTCTTCTGCTAATACTGATTTAAAGACATCGCATTTTCCCCGTACCTTTTCATACACCTCACACTGAAAGAAAAAGTGAAATTCATCTTCTATATTTTTTTTTTTTACAAATTGGACAGATACAATTACGTTCATTATTAATTATACCATACCATCTTTCTTTAGCATATAGACCAAGGGTCCTTGTTCGAAAGCGTGCTAATGAATCCCTATGCCATTTTCGTGTTACTACCAATAAATACTTTTCTGGCTGTAAGTCACTATTAAAGCGCAAGAACCAAGAGTATCTCTCACTATTTTCTAATTCAGAGTGCCAGATCTGTTGGTAGGAGGATATCAACGCTCTTTAAATTCTAGAATAAAGGTTTGTCGTTCTCAACACCTGGTTATTCCATATAAATCCAAATCCAGTTTCAAAAAGGAGATTTTTTACTCCAGAAACCCAGTTTTGTCTTCCATTTTCATGTTGTCTTAATAACATATGATATGCTTGTTTATTAATTCTGCTTTGTGGAAGTTTTACAAGACGTAGCCAGTACTTGACACACTTAGTTTTGGAACGTATTGCAAGGGGTATCTACCCGTTTTCTCCATATGCCATTTTATTAGAACTGTGTAAAGGGATGTTTAGAAAACGTTTTAATCGCCAGTGTGTGCACCTTTTCCATAAGGTCATTTTCCAATAAACCCCATATTTCTCCTCCATATGTTATCATGGTTCCACTTGTGAATCAAAAAGTTTCCAAAATATAGTAGGTTCGATACATTTCAACTTCCTTAGAGATCTTAAAATCTCAATAACTCCTTTCCTTCCTTTTCTATACATTTCCATCCATGCCTTGCTCATACTTAGTTTAGTTGTGAAAATTAGACCTAAGTATTTGTAGTTGTTTGCAACTTTAACTTCTAAATCGCCATACACCATTTTTCATGCCTAGCCTTTCTGAAAACCATTATCTTTTGTCTTATCCATATTAACCGTTAATTTTTAGTCTAGCCGCCTCTACCGTTTTGTGCATTTAATTGATTCTGCAGTCCAACTGGCGTATCTGAAACAAGAATCACATCATCTGCAAATAGCAACAGAAAAACTTCTGTCATACCTGGTATTAACTGGATCCCGTGCCTTCCCTTTCTAATAGTTTCTAGAGCCAATAGAGAGAGAGAAAGAGAAAGAGGGAGCGCGCGTGCGTGAGAGAGAGAGGGGAGAGAGAGAGAGAGAGAGAGAGAGAGAGAAGAGAGAGAGAGAGAGAGAGAGAGAGAGAGAGACTAGGAGAACTATCTTGTTACTAACTACTTGCAAGAAAATAGTGCTTACCCTCATATATGTCTTGCACAGATTAAAACATTCCTGTCTTTAGGGATTGGTGTCTATTGTTGTCAAAAGCTATACGGAGGGGGGGGGGGGAAAAGGGTGGGGGAGGAAACATTTTGGGACACGCACAACTGCACACAACATTTCACACTTGCCGCTTTCTTCTGTTAAAATGACTGTCATTCTCCTATTATGATCTTAGTAAAAGCACATGTGTAACAACAGAATCTATCCACTGGGAGGAAAACAATTCCAGCAATATCAAGGATTTCAGCATGAACCCCACCAGATACCAAAACAGGACAGAGGGAAGAGAGAGAGAGAGAGAGAGAGAGGGGAGAGAGAGAGAGAGAGAGAGAGAGAGAGAGAGAGAGAGAGAGAGAGGGGGGGGAAGAGAGAGAGAAGAGAGAGAGAGAGAGAGAGAGAGAGAGAGAGAGAAAGAGAGAGAGAAAGAGAGAGAGAGAGAGCGAGAGAGAGAGAGAGAGAAGAAAGAGAGAGAGAGAGAAAAGGGGAGAGAGAGAGAGAAAGAAGAAAGAGAGAGAAAAGGAGAGAGAGAGAGAGAGAGAGAGAGAGAGAGAGAGAGAGAGGAGAGAGAGAGAGAGAGAGAGTAGAGAGAGAGAGAGAGAGAGAGAGAGAGGCCGAATGGGAGAAATATCTTGTTACTAAATACTTTGAAGGAAAATGGTGCTTACCATCATGTCGTCTTAGAAATCTTCAACTAAAAAGTGACTTAAACCCATTCCAGTAAAACAGCACAGATTAAACATTCCTGTCTTTGGGGAGGAAACTGACTGACTGACTGCTCAACTAAGAAAAACCAACGTGACAAGTCTCAGTTAATCGCACACGCAAGAAGGGCACATCCACAGGCACTTAAAGTGCACAAGTAAATCATTTTAAAACTCTTGATATTACTATGTAGAGTCTATTTCACTTCATGGTAGGAATTTGACAGGCATCCTATTCTATGAATAGTTTATTCTTCTTTTGAGAATGCATTTATATCCTTTCTTTTATTCAGACCAATAAATATAGTGCCAAGGTTGGCTTGCCAGAATATTTCTCTGGATAGCAGTCTGTCTACACTTTCGACTTTTTCAATGGGAACAATCTTGAGGCAATGGCACTGAGCGATCAGTGGGGTGTGTGTTAGTGCAGGCGTGGCGGGCCACGTTACACTTATGAGCATACCTAAGATTAACATCGCTTTTGTGGTTTGCCCACCGAAGCCTTAGATTCTCTGTAGAACCTACATACCATTCATTTGGATGCAGTGTGCACCAAACTATGTAGATCACATTTGGTGTTTTGCAAGTTAAGTGTTGTTTAATTTTCCATTTTGCGATTGTCCCAAGGTGAAACGAAATGTAAAGTCTTCTCTGAATGTTTGCAAGTGTCGCACCTACTGCAAGGGAAAAATCCTGGCTCCTGTGTAGGCCCATGAGGGACAAACCGTCTAGGATGGTAGGTTTGTAAATATTTCCCAAGTTCTTTCTCTTTCTGCCAGAAGAGATAATAGTCCCTCTTGGGAAAAATTCTACATTTTGGGATTGCTATAGCTTTTGACAACAATAGACACCAATCCCTAAAGACAGGAATGTTTTAATCTGTGCAAGACATATATGAGGGTAAGCACTATTTTCTTGCAAAGTAGGCCAGATTAGTTCTCCTAGTCTCTCTCTCTCTCTCTCTCTCTCTCTCTCCCCTCGTTGTGTGTAACGTGTCCAGGCGCCACGCTTCACATCACTGTCGTGATTTTTCATATATACTATGTGATTCACGGAATGGAGTGCTTAATCTGTTACACGAACTGATTCATTAAGTTCTGTACTTACATCTTTGAACGTGTGGTGGTTCTACTTGATGCACAAAGTGAAAAATTCAACTTTAATTGTTTGTGATTTGTGCAAGTTTCCCTCCTCATCTCGCCTACACGGGTTGCGCAGCGCGCGCCAGCGAGGCCTAGCCAACAGCATGTAACGCGCAGAAGGAAGGGAAGATTTGTACTTGTGTAGCAGACCGGCAGGACTGTGTGTGTGTGGGTCCAGCTAGGAAAGCTGGTTAATCAGCGGCAACATCTGTGTGTTGTGACTCTTCCGCCGACCTTCTTTCTCTGTGTTCCACATAGGACATCCACCAAACATGTGCCCGGCGCTCAACACATGGGCCGTGGCTGGCGCCTAACACGCCAGCTATGGCTACTTACAGCGGTTAGTTTCGGCATTGGTGTCACGACCGACCCCTGGAGGTCTGCCCTGACAGGATCGGTCTAGATGGGAGTGAAGGGAGTGACTGACCTCACACGCCTCGCAAGAGACCACACAAGAAAGATTACAATACAACACCCCATTTATTCACATCAACACACACAATCACAATTAAGCATTCCAACACACACAACATGCACAATCACAATCAAGCATTTCAACACACACGACATACACACAATTAAGCATTCCAACACACACAACATGACCATAATTATAAATAAGCATTTCCAGCACACACAACATAACCATGATTATAAATATGCATTTCCAGCACCCATCCCTTTCCGTGTCTCATGTAGTTCCCCCACACCCCTGCCTCTCCAAAGTCCACTGGGAGCACCCTGACGCACCAGGTGCCCCAAACCGGGTCGGTTCTTGAACGAGTGTCCTTCGATGCCGACACCACTGACACACACAACAATACGCCCAAATCGCACGCCACAGAGCTACCACACCGGTCACATGGGCTGTTTGAAGTGCGAGGACGGTGGAGAGCGCATCCCGTGGGACGAGGTGTTGTCGCTGAAGGTCCCGGACAGGGATCAGGACCTTCCGGCAAAGCCCACGTGCTTCTCCACCAGTGCGCGGCCCCAACCAGTGTGTGGCCCCAACCAGTGCACGGCCCAACCAGTGCAGGCTCCGGGTGAAGCCCCCGGGAGGAGGGAAAACGGAACTGGGAGGAAAGAAGAAAGGAGGGTACAGCTACCCGTGGGTGACCCAGAAGTGATGGGTCAAGCGACTCTCTGCCCTCTGTCCAGTCGAGAGGACCAGCAGAGCAGATGCGGAAAAGAGATGATGTCCCTCCCCTACAGGCCGACTGTAGGAATGAAGGTACCGACTGTATCTTCGACGAAGTGGTGAAGAACCAGGACCGGAGCAGGCGCTCCCAGAGACATCTTCCGCTCGAGTGAAGAGAAAACCTGCCTAAGCGATGGCGGCCAACATGCCACCCTACGTCACAGTGAGAATACCTCAAGCCCAAGAGGAATCTTGCACGTGCGGCAGGTGAAAAGACAGGTGACAGGCCGACAGACAGCAAGTTCGAGAGAAAGGTACCAGCCACCCGTGAACCTGCAGGATGAATTGCACGGGCAGTGTGAATTAGAGAGAGAGAGAGAGAGAAAGCAAACCTAACCTGACTGAACGACCACAAGCCACATTAAGGGACGGATACACGACCACAGCAACGACAATAAATAAATGAATAATTCCGCCACCCCAGATGGGTCAATCGTCGTAGGCCTCGTGACAAACTCGTGACAAACCCCCTTCTAAAAGCATCTGTTTCTCTGAGAAACAGTGCTCCTTTGAACCTTGACGCATGTGCAAAATCACAACAATGGGACCGAAACCCAATCCTCTGTGATCGACAGAGTACGATAAATCCAATACAAACATTCCACGATAGAATTACACAGGGAGATACATAATACTACATTTATCAAACAACTAAGCAAACCTTCCAACAATAACAGTAGCAATCCGAACCAGTGGTGATTCACTACCGTTAACATCACTGAAGTGAAAACTGTCACTACACCTGATACAAAGACAAAAGGGGATATAACCCTGGTTGAGGGGAAGTGTCCTCTGACTGATTTCTCCAATGTGCTGACTACGGAGCTCGGCTGAGATAGTCGCATCGTATTGCTGGAACCCTTGATATGGCGAAAAGTGAACGCATGACTCTGCAGTTCCACTGCCCAACCCATGAGTCGACGATGACTAG
>CM031608.1:53041921-53104089 GCA_018398815.1 Conus ventricosus
GCAATAACACAACAGTGTGTTCTTAACGTATCCAATTGACAATAGGCGCGGTGATTGTAGGGTTGCCCTTAGAGAAATCGGGTTTTAAAGTTAAGTGGGCTAACATATCTGAAGGGGCTCAAAATAACTGGATTAATATTAGTAACGAGGTGGGCAATCAAATAAGTCATATACAAATACCAGAAGGTTATTACAACTTTTGTTCTTTAAAAGAAGTACTTGGCGAATTTGGCATATTGCTAACAATTAACGAAGCAAACCTCAGAATTACTATAAATTTTCCACAAGAAGAAAGAAGAGAGTACACTTTTCCTTGAGGCCTTGCTCGAATCTTGGGCTTCCACAGTAGTGCCAGATCTTATAAATTTAGTACAAGAGAAAACATCTGGCATTTTAAAGGTAATAAACCTTCTGATTTTCTTATGAACCCGATGTTGTATGTCCATTTAAATGAATTAAAAACAAATACTAATTTGTTTAATGGTCAGCCATCTACAGTTCTAAGAGCACTGCCATCAATTAAGGCGGGGTTTTGCGATTATCAGTTAAACTCATTTAGTGAAAACAGTCAATTTAAAGAATTAGTTGATGGGCCTATAAATTCATTGGATGTAAAAATAACTAATCAAGATGGAAAACTAGTTGTTTGTTCTGATTTATTAATAGTGCTGGAAGTAGAAGACCGTACTGTTAACCCTTAATTTTTATGCCATGGAGAGAGAATGTAAATATACGGGTTTACGATCACCCTATCTTATCTTGCACGTAAGCCCCCATTTTTAAAGTAACGATTAAGTCGATTTTTGGAGGTTTTTGCGTGTTAATTTTGATTGTAAAACAGGTGTTAATTTTGGCTAAACGTGACATGAGAAGGACGAGATTTGTTTGTAAAAAGGGGGGTTTTCGTGCAAAATAAGATGGGTGGTCGTGAACCCGTATATTTACATTCTCTGCCTTTAAGAGGCGAGCTGTTATGGTTAGCTAACAAGTGTATTGACACGCCGATGCTACATGGATACGGATATTTTAGTATGGAGGTAATATCTGGGTCAGCAGATTATACTTCATGCACATGTTTAGAAGATTGTATTGCATGCATTTGAGTATCATTTTGTGGTTGTTGTTTTTCATGTATTCGAGTATTATTTTATGTTGATATCGTTACACTCATCATGCTGAGTTTTGAATGTAATCACCCTTCAGAAAGGACTGTGGCCTATCTGAATAAGTTTGATTTCTCTCTCTCTCTCTCTCTCTCTCTCTCTCTTCTCTCTCTCTCTCTCTCTCTCTCTCTCCTCTTCTCTCTCTCTTTATTCTACTAAACAGAATGAGAGCGTAGGCGTGTCCAGGCAAGTATTGAGAAAATTCCTTATTCACAAGTCTCCCGTAATATGTGGAGATTGGCTGTGTGTGTGTGTGCCTCGTTTAAGAGATATGGAATATGAACTGAAACCAGTAAGCTACACGAAAGAACCCTGTTGACTCTTCACAAATAGACGACGCCGCGTGAAATGGATCTCCCCCACCATCTCAGCTGACTCCCACCCAAACGAGAAAGGACATACGATATCGATTCCCCCCACCCCACCCCTACCCACCCACACCTTCTACCGGTCAGTCTCGATTAACTCTTCTCGAACGGACATCAACATACCTGTTACCCCACAGTCTCACCTGACTCTTCTTAAATGACCATCCACATGTCATATGTGTTTCCTCCCCACAGTCTCAGCTATCACCAGGTGTGCACGGTCCTCGTTCTACAAGGATTCATGAGACATGATTTCCGTAGAAGAACTTCATCTTTGCTGTGTACAATTTTCGTCCTTAAGAAATTAATTCCGGTGAGGCATTCAATGCAGATGATGTGAATGGACAGCGATAAGGATGAACTAACAGGGTGGAATGGGTCGTTGGCACTTTGTGTAACATATGTGATCTTCCCCGACAGTCTGACGTACTTAAAAGCTCTCTCTCTCTCTCTCTCTCTCTCTCTCTCTCTCTCTCTCTCTCTCTCTCTCTCCTCTCTCCAGATAGACAAAAACAGAGAACTAGACGCAGCCCTATACGTTTTTTGTCTTTGTCGATTAGCCTGGAAATTAGAGAGGAAGGTGGGCATGATAAGAATTAACTCTTGATTACGTCGATTCGTTTACTTTGTTTTTAGCTTGTTGGTCTTCAAATACAGTTGAACGATTTATGTAATGCAGCTTCAAGACTACACCCCATGTTAATATGAAAAAAGAGCAATGATGCTGCGGTCATAAAAGGTGGTTATCCTGCCCAAGTGTGCGCTCACACACACACACCACACTCACGCACACGCACACCACACACACACACACACACACACACACACACACACACACACCACACCACACAACAGAGAGAGAGAGAGAGAGAGAGAGAGAGAGAGAGAGAGAGAGAGGGGAGGGAGAGGAGGGGGGAGGGGAACAAAGAGGAATGTCTCTTCATGTAAAGAAATCACTAACTAATAACTGTTTTATGTATCTAAGTGTATCTACCTATCTATCGATTTATCTATCTATCTACATATCTATCTATCTCTATAAGCTATCTTTCCATCCGTCTGTCTGTCTATCTATCTATATGTCTATCAGTCCGTCTTTCTGTCTTTCTGTCTGGCTGTCCATCTATCTATCTATCTACCTAACTACCTACCTATCTATCGATCGATCTACTTTTTCTTAATTCGACTTAGTTTTCTATTTGCTTGTGAAGAAGTTGTAGGTTGGGGAAAAAGAAATCTGCTTGTCGTGTACAATGTATGCCCCTATTCACACAATGCTACACCGTCGATTTTCGGGAACAGTCCGGAGGACGGCAGGGAAAGCCGCACGACACTGAAGAAGACCACATTTGTGGAGTCTGTGGGCTGGCTCCCCACCTTTGCCCATCTCCAGCTTGCCATGAACTCCAAAAACGATAGATGCTCCCAAGATTCACCGAAAAGGGCAGAGAATGATGAATCCGTCAGAGCCACCCAACTCACGACTGGACAGATTACGAATAACGACTGAGCGAAATTCCTGTGTGGGAAAATCTCCGCTAAGTGTAGCATGAAGATCCACAGAACAAAAAAGGGCTTATGAAGACTCGGGTGAACGGTCAGCGATGCGCGGTGCCAACAGGTAAGACATCAGAAAACCAAGGCCCGAGTTCAAATCACGTCATTGACATCCATGCTATTTATTGAGACAAGAAATTTGCACAGGTTCTCAATGCTTAAAGGAAGAAACTCAACTAGCCACCCGCAAATGCACAACAAAAGAGAAATGGGAGACATTACATTAAAGATAGCCGAAAGAGTGCATGCACTGATAGGAAAGAGCACATTGCAGCACGAAATCGCTACCTTTGGACACCTCATACACAGAACATGTTGAGACACGTATGGAGTAAAACATCCAAAAGTGAAGAAGACACCTCCTCAAAAATCCAGATGCTAACAAGAGATGGATGCCATCTGAAAGAGAAGGAAGAATCTCAGAATGAAATGAAGGCTGCTTCAGAATCTGAGAAGAAATAGCTAGGGAGGATCCAGGAGGACCTGAAAGCACAACACAGTGCCCTCCACAAAGCAAAATCAGCAAAAGAAGAAACAAGAAGAAAACCCAATATTGCTTCTTCAGAAACTCCTTCCACTTCTCCTTAAATATATTTGAACAGCCAAAATCAGGAACACACACAGTAGACAAAGAGACATGGTTCTGCAGAATCTCAGAAAATATATTCCGACCCTCAGAACTATGCACTACTTGAAATCCAGGGATTCGTGCAGCCACAGAATATGTTCAGTGACAAGCCACCAGCTCTGGACGAGGTAAAAGATGTTAAAAAGTAGAGCCAGGACCCAAAGGTATACTCAATATGCTGCAGGGGAAATGTCCCAATATCCTCGAATGGCTCCACAAAAATGATAAGATCCACATGAATGTACCTGAATATCAACAATCAATAGATGATATTGATAGCCAAAGAGCAGAACTCGATTGACATAAACACTTCATGCCAATATCACGTCTGTTTGAGGATGGGAAATTGTCTCTGTCATGGCGGCAGGGGATGCCTCCTTTCTGGATTGACAAATCCAAAGCTCTTAGCAAAAATGAGTCCTTGAATTTGTCAAAAGGAAACATTCATTAGTTCTATTGCCATCGTAATTTTTGACAGAATCAAAGGAACTTAAACGTGTAGGTTACGAGTAACTACCACATAAAAAGAGTAGATAGAATTGTTTTCTGTCAAGTTACATTTCCCATTACGACAATGTAAATGGAGATAATGGAATCACTAAGAATACTAAAAGGCACAGGCATTGGTCATGCGCATGCGCATACTGTGTCGGAAAGGACACAGTAAGTTGGCCGAAGTGATTTCGGTCGTTTTCTTCAGATTCTTGGCATTGAATGATAAACAAAGGACACAGACATTAGGTAAAAGCTGACATGCATCTTCCACCAGTCAAAAGAAGACATTCACCATCCACGAGTCCCCTGCTGCTGTTCATTGAAATATGGGCGATCATTTCTGTTTGCAGTCCTTGCCGAAATAAAGTGAACTTCAAGCAAATGAGAATTGTGTATATATATACGCATGGGACTCTCTTCCTCCCTCTCATTCTCTCTCACATACATGGAAAGATTCAAACGCACGATTAAGACATAGATGTACTGCAATTCTACGTTTCACTACTTGTCACTGCAAAGTCAAAGGATGCTACAATAGATGGCAAGCTATGACCACCGCATGTCCTTTTAGATTCTGTCCATGTACCCTCTCTTCACAATCGATTAAAGCTCTTGGTCACATATATCACCAGTTCCCCCGTCCATCCTCGCAATACTGTCTCACCAATAGTAGATAGGGTCTTCTGACAATTAATTATTTTTATGGTGGCAGAACTTGTTTCCCACAGAAGTCCACAAAGCCTTAGAAAGATGAATGTGAAAGCCAGCTAATGAAGACTACATGTGCCACAGTGGACCTCTGTTTTCTGAGCTTGTTTCTCAGCAGTCACTTGTTTCGTATTTACAAGGCGCTATTCGCTAGTCATCAGAAAAAAAGGGAGAACGAAAGAAAGAAAGGAAGAAAGAAAGACAGAAAGGAAGAAAGAAAGAAAGGAAGGAGGGAAGAAAGACAGAAAGGACGAAAGAAAGAAGAAAAGGAGGGACGGAAGAAAGTTATGAATGAATGAAGGAAGACGGAAGGTAAACAGAAAAAGACAAATGAAAAGAGAAAAAGAACAGAAACACACAAACGCAGGCAGGCAGGCAGGCAGGCAGGCACGCACTAACACACACACACACACACACACACACACACACACACACACACACACACACACACACACACACAAAAGGAAATGCTAGCCTGCCTGAGTGCTCGTGTTAGGGCTTGAGAACTGCAGTGTTTGAATCAGTCATTGGAGGATGCAGGCTGGTGTTGGCTAGAGAAACAGAACTATGAACATAATTACATGACGACCATACAGGCAAAAGAAGGGCTTTTTCTCATATCAACTATAACTGCAATGTATTCAGTACTATTCGGACTTATTGTAGTCTTAAATGTTGTAGACCAGAGGTAGTTCCTACACTATCCAGTTCTCTTCCTATCCTTTGGATGGTCCCAAAGCCTGGTGTGGTCCTCTTTCCCTCTGTTCATTCTATCCCTTGTCGCGTGAAATGATCTTCATACAGAGTTGCTTCTTCGCCACATTTCCCCACAAAAGCTTTCCATCTCTGTCTCTCTCTCACGTTTTCTTTTTTTCATTCCTTTTCATTTAAACAATTCACTTAAAAGACCAGGCTTTACAATAAGATATATTGGTAATTTAGGTACTAATCAGATACACATGTGTATTGCTTTTGTACAACAAACTGGTTGCATTTGATACAGTAGTTTTTCCTTTTGCATACGCCACTTCGAATGTGCCTTCTATTATTTCTACCCTCTCCCCTCCCAAAAAAGTGATCATTACTTCTGTCTGTCTGTCTGTTTCTCTCTCTCTCAATCGCACTATTTACGACCAAAGTTCAGTAACTTTCGTCCCTGATCTCCCCAGTGGCTATCCACCACTGAAGTTTTCTTAATGATGGAGGAGGTCTTTCTCCCTGCAGGATGCCAGAGAAGGCCTGGGAGCTGAAAACCAGAACTAGACAGGGTCCCATCTTATCCAAATTCCCCAAGGGAAAAATCCCTTGCCTCAACGCAGTGGCGTTTTCCTAGCTTCTCACATCCCTGGATCTCTGAGCTGGTATACACAGAACGGCTAGCTACGTTGAAAACTAATTTGTGAGACATTCCCGTAGGCCGCAGCACAGTTCAAGCAATACTGACTGCAGATAAAATTGCTCTTGACTGAAAGTCGGCCCTAAAAGGGAAATGGACGTGGCAGGGGGAGAATATGGGCAAGGGTGCGTGGAGAAGTTTTAAGGGTGGAAGAGGTGGGGAAGGAATTCTTGTTTTATACAGCAGTGTGTGTGTGTGTGTGTGTGTGTGTGTGTGTGTGTGTGTGTGTGTGTGTGTGTGTGTGTGTGTGTGTGTCCATGCATAGGCATACATGCGTGCGTGCATGCATGCGTGCGTTCATACGTGCGTTGTGGTGCGTGCGTGTGTGCATGCGTGCGTGCGTGCGTGCGCGTGTTTGTATGTGTGTGTGTGTGCGTGCGTGCGTGCGTGCGTGCGTGCGTGCGTGCGTGCGTGCGTGCGTGCGTGCGCGCGCGCGTGTGTGTGTGTGTGTGTGTGTGTGTGTGTGTGTGTGTGTGTGTGTGTATGTGTGTGTGTTTGTCAGTACAACGTTGAGTTAATCTGACAATAAATTGGTTTCAGTCAGTCAGTGTGTGTGTGTGTGAATTGTTTTAGGGCTAAAGTGAAATACAGAAAGACAAAATCAAAATACGTAAGAACACAAAAAAATTTACAAAGTATTATGATGAAGCCAAATCGAGCACACTAATGATATCAGACCTTGGGCAAAATGATTTAAAAAGGTGACATTCTTGCATTCATTAATTCTGATGGAAGCAAAAACAGAGATGTATAAACTGACATCACAATATTTTCCTATTTTCAACTATTAAAGACAGAGAAGGAAGAAACATGGACAGGCTTGATTAACATTCGCTAAATATTGGCACCATATCTCTGTAGGTTAAAAAACGTCTGAAAGCTTTAAACATTCTGAGAATAAGCCCCAGAATCAACATCGTCCTACCATAAATTGTCATTATTTTTTGTCCTGTAACTGTGGCTTCAGTGTGCACCAGACCGGAATGAAAGTCTCAGCCACATGTGGACATCACACACTCAGATATCATTCGTGAAGCACGTGGGCATTTCAATATTTCGGCGATGTGGCCTGTCAACTCTGTCAACTGAAATCCATCTGCAGACATTCACTCTCCGCAATGTAAGCTTTCTGCGAAAGCTTTCATTCTTTATTTTGTCCAGTATCGATGTGTGCGTAGAAGTTAGCGGGCGAGGTGCGAGAGAGGGTGAAGTCTTCTCCATTGCCCATGAATTGGCAGCATTCGCTTTACTCGTTCGTGTAAGGAGTCTGTGGAATGGAGGGTTTGATGGTACATGATTCTGCAATTTGAATAGACTAGGTAAACCAAAGAAAAGTAACAAACAAATGTATCTGATTGAAAGAAAACTCCTACCATCTAAAAGAAGTATGCAATGGATTTCAGCAGTTCTGCAATGTCTGCGAGCCAAAGTATAGCCGTCGAAAAGAAATCTCTAACCAACGCTTGGAAGGTTCGTGGAAGATAAATTTACAGTGTTTTGTAAACCCTGTTTTCATTTTTAGCCAGAAGCTGCTTAGCTGAGAGCATTTTAAATTCGTATGCATGCACTTGCAGTTGGACAGAAACATGCTCCAAAGTGTAAAAAAAAAGTTTCAACTTTCACAGCAGCATTTTTGTATGTCGTTCCAAGTTTTTGTACAGCTTTGTTAACTTGTCATCTGACGCTTGCTGTGAGCAGATTTGAGAGGTTACTTATTCACAGATTGTTGATAATATCTGGGAACATTGATTTCCTAGTGGCATCGGTCTACACACATTTACTTACCAAACATTTCTACTCTCTGTCATACCTCTTCAAAGGCAAGAATTTTGATTATTTCTGCATCGCCGTTACCTAAGACATGCTATTTCAAGCACAAATGGACTTTTTTCAGTGCGAAGAAATGTCTATTGGGATGGTTTGCCGTTAGAATGTTACTGATTATCCGTACAAGTTTTAGTGGATGAGAAGAGAAGAGATCGGTACAAAAATATATTACATGAAATGGAACCATGTCGAAAATTATTTGTATTCCAAAATGATAATTATATACATGTCTAAACATATTAAAATTTCATTCGTGATTTCGATCGCTATGGGATACGTCTTGATGTGAATCAGTTGGTAGCCACAGACAATGCAACATGTAACACAATGAGGCATGCAGGCAAACTGTTAGATCGTTCTGTGGTAGCGCTGACGGTCGTGGGTTCGAACCATCCGCGGTTTGGGCTTTCTAAGGCTTGAACATCCATGATAATCGTCTGGCTGTTAGTGGATACCCGATTCAGTACAGGGAAAGTTGAGACGGTGGAAAGGCAACTGAACTACGCCTAATGTTGTGCACTAGACATGATGAACTTCCAAGAGTTTACTGCGCCAGGGCTACTTAGGCTACGAGATCTTTATATTAAATCTTTACATAGCGGGTTGACTCTGCTTAAACCCACTTACAAACCCGAAAACAGCATCACAAGCCGCCACGAGTCACATAAATTCATATTCTGATCTCCTATAATGGCACGCGTGAGCGAAAGTGCTGAAATCGGTGTGATATGCTACAGAGTTATGGGCCGTTTGCTTTCGGACGTGGGATAGCGTTGGGTTAACGAATTACACCTGGAAACTAGGGGCACAGTCTTTGGAAGTGACGCAACAACGGATGCACAAATGCTTTGAAATCTCCTAACTTTCATGATGTCAGCTACAGCCCAAGACTTTATTAATGTGGCTCCATGGTTTTTATGGTTCGCCCGACCTCCTTTCCGGTCCCCTCACAATTATTGTGTAAGGTAAAGAGGTTCACTTTTTACCGTCTCTGTTCTCACGCCACTCATACCGACTGCCCCTCCTCCCACCCCCCACATACACACAGCGCCACACACTGGTTTATCCATTTGCAGCTTTAACACCAAAGCCTCCAAGGGTCGATCCGTTTTAAGTCATTATACAGCCATCGGAAAAGACAGTGGATTTTGTTCTTGAAACATACTGATTTTCAGTTACGTATGCTCTGAGCCAACCTACAAAGTCACTTCCTACTAAGCACCCCCCCCCCCCCCAACTGATCACAATAAATGCTTGGTGTGAGACCCAGTGTGAGACAAGACAAGACAAGACAAAACAAGACAAGACAAAAAGCTTACTGAAAAAAAACAACAACAAAAACGACTTAGAGTTCCCAGTACACACGCGGTTTTACACACTGTATACGATCTGGACAGATGTAATCCACACTCACTCACAATTGATGCTTCTGGTTACATGATGATCTCAGTAGGCCTTACTTTTTCATTATGACAGGCAAAAGACGTAAGATTTTTGAAAATCAATTCTTTTCTTGGTATCAAGCGATTTGCGGGACTTAATCACATACGGGTTTATTCAGTAATAACGAGGGATCGAGGTCTTTCTTGAGTTGGCGAAGAAACTACAATTACAAATGTAGTGAAATTCATTTCCCAGCTCTGACAAATTATGCAACTGACAAAACCGGTTTTTTTCGGCCTCTTTGAATCGCTAATCTGGAAGTTATTGTTCTGAAATGGAAAAATGCCAGCGGTGACTGTTAGGGCAATATGATGAGTTTTCATGATGGAAGAGCAAACATTCTGCTCTGGAGGGCTCCACCATCTCTGTCAAATGACATTCCCAAAGACTTGCCCCACTGCAGCCATTTTGACCCATTCTCCCCACGGGCAATGGCATGGGAGCCAACTGGAAGCATGACAATTCAGTAGATTGTTAACAGGGACAGATTACTGACGTACGCGCTGCGTTGGGCAATGGCGTTATGCAACCGAGGGTGGGAAGACGGCCGTAAGATTTACTCAAATCTGCTCAACAGCTTTGAAAACAAATAGATAAGTAAAGAAAGAAAGAAGGAAAAACAGACAGAAAGAAAGGAAGTAAGAAAGAAAGAAAGAAAGAAAGAAAGAAAGAAAAATATACAACAATCACTAGGAAACTCTTCAATATTAACCACACTGACTACATTTTTATCTATATTCACGTGCATACATTTTTACATTGCTTTAAATCAACAAAACAATACTGACATAAATCCCCTCCCTCTCCCCCGACCCCTAATCTCCGCATAAGCTTTGTTTTTTAGGATGCTAGATGGGATGAGGGAAATAGTGGTACTGAATTCGAAAGGGACGCTTTTATGAACCCGACTACACTGTGACGATTTATCACCAACAACATTACCCAATAACATCGCTCATGCATCGGACGCGGTAGGATGTACTTAAGCATTTCATCTTCTTGTTTTCAGGAAGCCAGTTAGGAAGAAGGCGGAGCATTGTTCTGGCTGGGCCTAATAAGGAACGGCAGACATAATGGGAAGTTTGATGGACCCTGACAGTGCCAAGCACGCCTGTGGTGCCACCATCAATCATGTTTAAAGCAGGTGTACCTCAAGTTTCAGCGCTATAGAGGGGGTTCTTGCGTTTCACCTTTCTCCGGGCTAATGACACCATGAAGAAGATTGATTTTAAGGCTACTAGGATCTGTGTTCAGTAGTCTACATAATTTGTGCTGCATAGTTTAATTAAATAGATTATTAACGAATGCAATGGCCTGTACATAGGTCAGGAATCGCGTGAGCATGGGGAATGGGTGGACGGGAGGCGGGCAGGTAGTATAAAAAGAATTTGTTTACCACTTAAATTCACTACATCATCCTCGCTTGTTTGATGGACAGACAGACAAACAGACAGAACGACAGATAGACAGACAGACAGATAGATAAGTACAGAGAGACAGACAGAAAAACAGACATACAATCAGGCAGACTGATAATTGCACACATATGATATGCGTGTGTGTTTGCGTGCAGGTGTATGAGTGTGTGTGTGTGTGTGTGTGTGTGTGTGTGTGTGTGTGTGTGTGTGTGTTGTGTGTGTGTGTGTGTGTGTGTGTGAGTGAGTGAGTGACTCTGTGTGTGTGTGTGTGTGTGTGTGTGTGTGTGTGTGTGTGTGTGTGTGTGTGTGGTGTGTGTGTGTGTGTGCGGGCGCCATGTATGTGATGGTGAAATAACACATGCTAATAAACAACAACCACTTCTTCAATAACCCTGATGAATAATGATGTTAATCAAGAACTGAAGAAATAAGCAAGCATAATAAGTATGAGAAAGCCATGAGACTACTTCCATTAATTAAAAACAACATGAACTCCGCAATCGTGTTCGAGAAACGTCTGAAGCATTACATGAATGAGAAGGAACAGAAGGGGCCAGGGAAAAGAGGGGAGAGGTTGAAAGGAACTGTTCACCTAGATGGATTCAGACGATTATTAGCCACGACCATGGTGGTAATGTTGATACTGTCTGAAATCTGGCAGGTCAGTCTGCTGTGAATTCTTAGTGGTTTTGCAGGAAGGAAATGGATTTCTGATGATTGAATGCGCGAACGACTCAACCACCCCACCCCCAGTTTCATACACATAAGTACATAAATAAATGTCAGCAAACATACCCCTTTCAATTCATTATTCCTTTCTTTTGTACATGAATGGTAGAGCAGCATGTAACAAATCGGAAACAACCGAAAGCAGGAACAAAATATGTTGCAGTTGTAATGGTAGTAGCAGTAGTCTACTACTAAAAATTATCGATGATGTAAACAGTTGTAATGCATACTAAACTTTTCCCGTTTTTTTTTTTTTTTTCGTGTTATTTCTTGTTTTAATCATCAATCAACTTCTTTGTGATGTTAACAGTAGTTTTGTAGACGTGTAGCATGTAACAAATCGGAAACAATCAAATACAACAACCATCTACGATTAGTTTGCCTTACAGCAAGCATTGAAGTAGGATCACGTGTCACCGGGGAAGAGCGCGTGGCGCACGTGCGATTTTGGTAAACAACAGACCGCTCACTGAAAGCTGGCGGCACACTACGCTGGAAAACCCTCTCCAGCGAGTGGAATGCGATTGTTTGAAACGGCAATGACGGTTTGTTGACGGAAATCTAAACAACATACCCCGCTGGCTTCCTCCAGTCCAGCCGGCAAGCGTCTGCACAGCTGCTGGACAGGCCGCGGCGCTCAGTACTCTCTGAACATGGGCTCTGAAGAAGAAATTTTAGTTTGCGCTATTTCAATCATTTCAGTCACTTGCGTACAATTGAAGAATTAAAAACAAAAAAATCGAAGATGGTGGGTGAGTGCATGAATCGCAAGGTGGGACACGTTTGGTGCATACCTTTCTCTTCTCAAAGAATTACAAGAAGAAGATGCTCAAAGCAGAGTTAAAAGAAATCCAAGCTGTCTGCGTGCCAAATTCAGTACAAGTGGGCGAAGGACACTGCTGAGTTTCACCATTCTTTTTGTGTTTTTTACAGATGCAAGAAATGGGTTCAGAACTGTAGGCGTGAAGATCAGCTACGTACCTTCATGCAAACTGCTCTATTTATTCTGAGCATTTTGAAACGAATCAATTCATGGACCACACCCGCAAAAACTGTTGACTGATTTAGAGTGCAGTACCAACACTTTTCAGTGTATCAAATCCACCACCAAGAGACAGAATATCCCATGTAAAAAATGCAAAACAATACCAAACGAAGATAGGAGAAGAGAACTGCACCCCCGCACTCTCTCTCTCTCTGTCTCTCTCTCTCTCTCTCACTGAAATATACGACAGAGTGATATAACTTAAAAAAAGAAAGAAAGAAAAGAAATATGATGACGGTATAGTCAACACACACACACGCGAACACGCATACAACAGAGGCATGCATATAACCGCACGCATGCACACAAACTGGTAAGTACATACGGCAAATGAAACAAACTGCGGCGTTACTGAAACACGACAAAAAAGCAGAAGAGCACACAAAACAAAGTGTGAAGTAACGACGATTTAATGCACGACACAAAACAGGACAAGAAATTTTCGGCAAAATGCCTTCCTCAGCGACAAAACAAAAAAAGGGTACAAACAAAACATGCACAATACTCCCCTTGTGAAGCCAAAGTGGTGAGTGAAGTAGACAGAGGGACAGTGGTAGAGAGGGTGAGTAGAGTTCAAGGAATAGGGGACGAGGAAAGAGGGTAGAGAAAAGTGAGGAGGAGGAAAAGGAGAAAGGGAGAGAGAGAGAGAGAGAGAGAGAGAGAGGGGGTGGAGGGGGGAAAGAGAGGGGAGAGACAGAGAGAGAATGGAATAGAGGAAGAGTGGAGAATGAGAGAAAAGAAGAGAGAGGGGAAGAGAGTGAGTGGAGGGGAGGGTGTTCACAGTTTCCCATTTATTCCCCACTGTTACCCCCCCCCCCCCCCCCAATGTGTGCACTTATTGGCGTGTATATGAGTGCGTACGTGTTTGTTCGTGCGCGCGCGCGCACTTGTATGTGTGTGTGTGTGTGGTTTTGCCCGCGGGCAAATTTTTTTTTTTTTTTTTTTTTTTTGTGTGTGTGGGGGGGTGAGCCTTGCAGCTCTTAGCTGCGTCTGGCTAGTGGGTTTTTTTCTCGGGGGTTCTCCCGTTTTCCCTCTCACCCCTTGTGCTTGGTAGGGCAACCTACCCTTGGGGCAGACTTGGGTCGGATGCTTTAGGCGGCTGACCTCCTTCTCCCCCCCCCCCCCCCCTTGTCATTTAAAATGCTTTTTCGAGTATATTGTATCTTATTTATTGTGCTTTCTCTTGTTCATTCATTCATATGCAACACCCACTACATACCATCACAACCCCTCCCCCTCCACTCACTCTCCTTCCCCTCCTCCCTTTTCTCTCTCATTCTCCACTCTTCCTCTACTCCATTCTTCCTGTCCTCCCCTTTTTCCCCCCTCCACCCCCCTCTCTCTCTCTTCTCTTCCCTTTTCTCCTTTTCCTCCCTTTCGGCCCACTTTCTCCACCCTCTTCCTTCCTGCACTCCCAATCCAAAATTTCAATTTTGTACTTTTTTTCCAACTTCAAACTCCTGTCGTGCATTAATCTCGTTATTCCCTTTTGTGTGTGTGTGTTCGTTTTTCATTTATTGTTTTGATTGTACGTTTGTTTCTTTGTGGTGGTAAAAGTAGTTTCATACACATAAGTACATAAATAAATGTCAGCAAACATACCCTTTCAATTCATTATTCTTTCTTTTGTACATGAATGGTAGAGCAGCATGCACAATCGGAACAACCGAAAGCAGGAACAAAATATGTTGCAGTTGTAATGGTAGTAGCAGTAGTCTACTACTAAAAATTCGATGATGTAAACAGTTGTAATGCAGACTAAACTTTTCCGTTTTTTTTCTTTTTTTTTTCGTGTTATTTCTTGTTTTAATCTCATCAACTTCTTTGTGATGTTAACAGTAGTTTTGTAGACGTGTAGCATGTAACAAATCGGAAACAATCAAATACAACAACCATCTACGATTAGTTTGCCTTACAGCAAGCATTGAAGTAGGATCACGTGTCACCGGGGAAGAGCGCGTGGCGCACGTGCGATTTTGGTAAA
This sequence comes from Conus ventricosus, assembly GCA_018398815.1. Lineage (NCBI taxonomy): Eukaryota > Metazoa > Mollusca > Gastropoda > Neogastropoda > Conidae > Conus > Conus ventricosus. The sequence continues at coordinate 53,056,683 of CM031608.1, forward strand.
CAACAGACCGCTCACTGAAAGCTGGCGGCACACTACGCTGGAAAACCCTCTCCAGCGAGTGGAATGCGATTGTTTGAAAACGGCAATGACGGTTTGTTGACGGAAATCTAAACAACATCCCCCGCTGGCTTCCTCCAGTCCAGCCGGCAAGCGTCTGCACAGCTGTGGACAGGCCGCGGCGCTCAGTACTCTCTGAACATGGGCTCTGAAGAAGAAATTTTTAGTTTGCGCTATTTCAATCATTTCAGTCACTTGCGTACAATTGAAGAATTAAAAACAAAAAATCGAAGATGGTGGGTTGATGCGTGCATTGTGATCGCAAGGTGTGGATACAAGTTTGGTGCATTTCCCTTTCTTTCTCAAGAGAAAAAATTACAAGAAGAAGAGGGCTTTCTATAGCAGGAGGTTAAGAAATCCCAAGCTTCTGCGTGCCAAATGGTCAAGTGGGCGAAGGACACTGGGGATTTACATCCAAGAAGAAGGGAGGGGAAGGAGAGGGGGGGGGGGAGGGGTTCAAGTTCCCATTTATTCCCTGTCCAACCCCCCAAGTGTTGCGCTATGGCTTCTAGAGCGAAAGGTTTCGTGACGCGCGCCCCTTGTATGCAGTGTGGTGTGTGCCGCGGCAATTCTTTGGTGTAGGGGGGGGTTAGATAGGGGGAGGGGGGAGGAGGGTGGGGGAGGAGAGCCTTGCAGCTCTTAGCTGCGTCTGGTAGTGGGTTTTTTTCGGGGTTCTCACGTTACTTCCGGTGTCACACCTGGTGGACTTGGGTGGAGCATCCACTCCCTTTCCCACTTTACCACGCTCCCCCCCCCCCCCCCCTCCCCCCACCCCCCCCCTTTCCCCCCCTTGTCATTTAAATGCTTTTTCGAGTATATTGTATCTTGGGATTTTGCTTTTTCTTGTTCATTTCATTCATATGCAACACCCACTACATACCATCACACCCTCCCTCACTCATCTCTTCCCTGCTCTTCTCTCTCTCATTCTCCACTCTTCCTCTCTTCCATTCTCTCTCTGTCACTCCCTTGTTTCCCCCTCCCCCCTTATATTTAATGCTTTTTCGAGTATATTGTCTTATTTATTGTGCTTTCTCTTGTTTCATTTCATTCTATGCAACACCCACTACATTCCATCACACCCTCACCCTCCACTCACTCTCCTTCCCCTCCTCTTCTCCCTCATTCTCCATTCCTCTACTCTTTCTCTCTCTGTCCCCTCCCCTCTCTTTTCCCCTCCTCCCCCTACTTTTCCCCTCTCTCCTCTCTCTCTCCTCTCCCTTTCTCCTCTTTTCCTCCTCCTCACTTTTCTCTACCCTCTTTCCTCGTGCCCTATTCCTTGAACTCTACTCACCCTCTCTTCCACTGTCCCTCTGTCTACTTCACTCACCACTTTGGCTTCACAAGGGGGTATTGTGCATGTTTTTGTCTGTACCCTTTTTTTTGTTTGTCGCTGAGGAAGGCATTTTGCCGAAAATTTCTTGTCCTGTTTTGTGTCGTGCATTAAATCGTCGTTACTTCACACTTTGTTTTGTGTGCTCTTCTGCTTTTTGTCGTGGTATACTAAATGTAATATTCCAATGGTACCTCGCCTATAAGCTTAAGAAGTGCCTGAGCGGCGAGCAGTTGGCCAGTCAGAAATAATCTCTTCATATAAAACAATCTTTTTGATTGCATGGTTGCTCCACCCTAACAGAGTTCTATTTTGAGAATAATCGGCCCAAAAGCGGATATGAAGAAAACATGTTTTGATGACGAAAGCCGCAAGTCGTACGCGGAAATACCAGTTCACTGAAAAAGCTTTACAGGTCATTGATTCAAACCTCAAAATATCATTTTACAAGGCAATGAAGACACACCCTTACACTTTATGATTGCAGAAACCGTTGAAATTCAGTTCGAATCCGATCTCCTTGGTAATAAATCGACAAGAGTTTCGAATAATTTCATCTGAACAGATAATTTTGACTAGCAAAACAACGGAAGTGCGTTTTCAAGTTCAGATCAAAATAGATTTCGATAAAACAAGCATTCGACTGACATTGCTAGACGACCGGCCAAGAATTGCCAATTTTCCTTTTTTTTTTTTTTTTTTTGTCTCCACAATACAAAACTGTTGACTCCGTAGGATCAGAAAACCACTCATTAATACCTTAATGATATAAATTCTAAACGTTAGGTTTTACAACACTCGCACGTCGAAAATTGGCTTACAGTCAAGTTTGATTCCAAACGAACGCAGCCAAGAAATATTTACGAATGAAACTGACGTCAACACTTCAGTTTACACACAAAGACCTAGAGAAGGATTTTTACTGCAATAAATTTCATAAACACTATTGCATTTTTGTTTTAGACATTATATTGAGAAAACAAAATCGTTAACATACTCGGGACAGGTAGTTGTGGGCACCTGGTTGTCCTGGGGGACCTATTCGGGGTTTATATTTCCAAATGACAACATCAGCCTTGGGCTTCGGTTGTCATGGGGGAAAATAAACCTCTTACAGGTCCCCTCTGATGATCAAATCCCCAAAACTACCTGTCTCTCATAGGTTAACTAATATTGGTCACTTGTTTAGATCTATGGACACTGATCACAGCCATGACAAATATTCTGCCTAAAAGAACATACCAGAGTACTGTACCGGTTATATATGCATACAAACACAAAGACAATTTAAGAACTGCAATTTAAACTTAATTTAAATTGTACTGACAGTAAAAAAACTGAAAGGTATGCTCACAAGAAGAACGCGTCTCTCAGGTCGTCGACTGGAAATACAAGTACACATGTCTAAAAACCCAATTATACAAGAACGAAAGAAAACAACTGTCATCTTATTCAATTTTTCTCCCTACCCCAGTAATCACCTTCCCTCATTTGTCGATACGAAAACTTGATCAGCAGTGCTCTTTTAACATCAATCATGCGAGAAAAGCAGATATTGAGATTTGAACCAGATGCACGAAAACAGGTCCTTTAAGGCCGGTCAGGATACCAGAACAGCGGGTACGAGAAGCGCCGTTTTGGTATTGGGCGCCGTTTGGTATTGGCATACCAAAACGGCGCCCAATACTAAAACGGCGTCTTACGTCCCGCCGTGTTGGTGTTCAATACCAAAACGGCGGGACCTAAGACGGCGTTTTGGTATTGAAACGCCGTTTTGGTATGCCAATACCAAAACGGCGTTTCAATACCAAAACGGCGCTCTACAAACCCTTATCTCCATTCCACTATTTTTTTCTCAGTCCAGCCAAGGGTTTTCTGTCAAAAGATTTACTTCATGACAACGGCATTCTCAACACCTTCCCGTCTTCCTCCTCCCCTTCCCACCCTCTGCCAATATGATATCCTTCTAAGCGTGGAGGTACTAAAAGCAACAGCCACCACAAGAGAACGTCTGCCCCTGAGTTCGGAATGTTCCCTGTTTGACGTTTATATCTCGGTGAGTTTGGCCTTTGGACGCACAATGCGTCAGCCCTTTTACAAACGTGTTTGTGAAACTGCGTCTGGAGCTCCATACGCTCAACGTGCAGTCATCTACTTTTACTATGTTGACTCCGTGGGGTTTCATTGGAGACGCCGCACTGAAGAACAGTTCACCACGTTCCCCCGTTCTGCAGATGTTTTCTCTGTCCATCCTGTAACATTGCCAGTTCTTCGGGTTGTTTTTTCATGTTTCTATTTCTTATGTTTTGTCTTCCCCTCTGTCTCCCTCCCCCAACAATTCCCGAAGAATTGTTTCAGCAAGGCCACTTGGTATTATTACATGGCCACAGTACTGTCGATTTCTCTTCTCACCTGATATCAGCAAATCTTCATGTGCTGCTTTTTTCTCCCGGCAAATCGAATAATTAAGATATAGCCTATCCTATATCTTCTTTTGAACAACAAAGCTTAATCTCTTAATCGCTTTAGTGAGTATTCTTCCCTTTGTCTAAACATATTTAGGTCTTACGGCTTGGGCAGCATATCTTGAAGTGTTTAACCATCAATTTGATTCCACCGTGTTGGTTTAAACAATTCATATGACCACTGCCCAAGATTTGACCACAGTACATGTGTAATAGGAGAACGTTAAGAATGCGGGTTGAAAAAGGGGAGATGGTATCTGGGCTGACAGAAGGGGCTGGTGTGGGGTGAAGAGGGTGGGTGAAAAACTCAGCTGGAACAATGATCTCACTGAACCAAACTCACAAGGAAGCATGAAATGATTCCGGCCAATGTCCACAGCCTTGAGACACTGAAGAGAAAACTCTCACCATTCCATAGGCTTAAACATCCCGTTCTTTTCGGTGGCTCTTTCTGGCTTTAAGATCTCTACAGTGCTATGGCCAACTTAATAGTTCTATATGATCATTCAGAAGAATTGATGAATGTTTTCTACCGGTCTTTAAACATTTTTTTCCTCGCAGTTCAAACTCTGCAGATTAATACGGCAAATAAGAGAAGTGTAGAATTGCTTTATATGGCTGTGATGTTTGTGCACATGACTATTACCTTCTTTCCATTCCCTTGTTTCGAACACAATATTGTAGAAACCTGACTGTGTTGGTCAGGAAATTTGAGCAAACTCAACTCTGGGTAGGAGCTGGTTGGGGCAGAAAAATCCCACATGGCTCTGATGGGAATCAAACCTAAGACCTCCCAGCTGGGAGCTCGTCCGCTTTGCCACAGTGGCTGGTAAAATATGTTTTTCTGTGTAACAAGCAACCCAGACGTGGTTGACATCACACTTTCTTTGTCCTCTGTCTATCCATAACAGCGCAGGACGCTGAGAAACTGGGAGACTGTGGGTCTAATGTCTCTCCTTTCTTTCCCCCTCTCCTCCTTCATCCTCTACCTGCAGTCTGTGCTTCTGTGTACTTCAAATGCGATTTATTCGTTATTAATTGTGCCACCCCCCACCCACCCCCACCCCCACATACACACGCGCGCGCGCGCGCGCGCGCATGCACACACAAGCGCGGTCTTAGAAGTAGCCAAAAACAAGATCGCCCCACTCACTTACCTTAACCCAAGGAAACAAATCTTAAATAAATGTTAGCGAACCGCCCAGAGAACGTGGACAAACGAGTCACAAGACAAAACACAACGCGTTTCGACCTCTTAGGTCTTTGTCGGGTGATAAATAAACGAATAAAACAACAAAATTCACTTAGCTTTGATCGCTTCAGATCGCTTAGGGTTCAGCGCAAGGAAGAAGGCGTTGAACCAAGGAAACAGTTAACATAAAAAATGCAAACAACAGAAATCCACATTGTGACAAATGTAGCTCACCCTTCAAGACCCCTCTCTCCCCCTTTCGAATCCCTCCCATCCTTCCCTACCCTCGTTCACCCTCAACCCTGAAAGAACGCCAAGCATTACTGGAAAAGAAACAAATCCAGGCGAAACAAATGGAGTTAGCCCTTCGAGGAGCTCTGGTCAGGGTTTCAGACTGCCAGTGAAGTGTCGGCTTATGCAGGCATGGTCCTCTGTGTGAAGGCGCAGACGGGTTCAGGGAAAATGTCACCATCTCCTGGCCAGTAGCCCCCGGCAACAGCACAGTTGGGGGTCTGTCTGGTGGATGTTTGATAACCTAAAACATCACCCCATCCCTCAGATTCTTCCCCCTTTCCCCGCCCTCTATCCTGCCACATGTTCCTGTCAACTGAAAATCAGGCTCTGTTCAGTGCTGCTGATTCTATGCACAGTCCTTGAGACAACAAAGGGCACAAAACAGCAAACAAAGAAAATAGTCATACTTGTCAAAAAGGTCAGCATCTGCACACATAGGAAGCTCATAGAATACGGGGGAAATGGGAAGAAAAGAAAAGGAAAAAGAAAAAAAATGCATGTACGTATTCACAGTATCAAACTAACTGTATCTTTCACCACCAACAACAGTAACAACAAACAAACAACAACACACACCGATGACCACGACCACAACGACAACAACAATATCACAATAAAATTGACAGCAGCGGCAAAATAAAGGAGAGTATGCGTCAGCTGCACATTTATATGTTCAAGGAAACGTAAAGTCACAGAAACAAGAGAGAGAGAAGAGAGAGAGAGAGAGAGAGAGAGAGAGAGAGAGAAAAAGGAGAGAGAGAGAGAGAGAGCCCATAATGAGAGGGGTGAATGTGAACAAATCTTTTCGAAAAAGAAACGGGAACAAATCAATCAAATATCCATCAAAGTTAAACAGGTTATCGACTAACTAAATATCAAACAGTCCACAACAACAAATTCTTAACTGCATACTATACTTCTAATCCTAAATGACTTGTACAGAAAACAGCAAAACGTTTTATGGTGGGTTCGTTTGTGGATGTCATGAGTAATGAAAGTCGAAATAAGGAAGGACGCTTAGAATATTTTTGATCAATTAATTGACTCATCAGATCATTCAAAGTAGGACAACAGAAGACAAAGTGGACCTCATTTTCTTCGGCACTTTTACACTGCGGACAGAGATCACATTTGCTATGCTTCCTGTAATGATAATAATGAACTAAAAGATCAGAAATACCTAATCTGAACTTTGTCATAATATACCTTAAATGACTGTCCATTTTAATTGATAGATATGATGGAACACAATGCATACTTCTGAACTGTCTGCAAAAAGCAAAACGGTTGCATTCTTGAATATGACATTGCTATTCTTGCCATCTGCAATCGATCAGTCTATTCCGAAATATCCGAAGGAATTCATTATTTTGTATCTCCGACACCCTGTAACCAACCGAAACCAAAACCAAGTTCATATAATTTAACCCTCACATTGAAACCCAGTTTACTCTTCCTCTCGCATCCAAATCATATTATAACATATTATATGCTTTCCTTGGCAACCTTGATATTTCCATTTGTGTTATTTTTAACCAATAGCGTACACACATAGTAGCAGAATTCAAACATATCGGATATCTGTTTACTTCGTCATAAATTAAATCGTTAGGTGTTCGCATGCTCACTCGTAAAAACTTCTTCAGCGCAAATAAATGAACATTTTCACAATAAGCAGCAGAATCATAAAGACCCCAAACTTCAGCTCCATACAGTGCGATAGGGTGTACTTGAGAGTCAAACAATTTCACAAATAGTTTCAAAAATGTAGTTTTTAATTTGATAGTTGCATAATGCAGAGTAATGCACCCTTGGTTTTACTTGCCAGATCTTTACATACAAAAGTGAAGCTTAATTTTGTTGAAAAACATATTCCCAAAACAACAGCTCGTCTCTTAAAGACTCTATACAAATACACACACAAATTCCTCAAAACACCTTGATTTTAATTCGTTATCAGTAGACTCCATGAAATTGACATGGATTTGCATAGTATTTAAATGGAATATATTCCTGCCTTAGTTCACTGAGAGCAGGGCAGACGAACAAAATGTGTATTTCGTCATCGTTTGCCTTTTCACATAGTGGGCATATCAGACTGCTGTCAGAAACTGCATTATACCGTTGACGATATGGACTGCTCTATCTGAAATACCAAATCTGAACTTCGTCATGTAGTTTTTAATAGTCTGTCAATATCAAGTGAAAGATACATTTCGCAATTTTTGGATGATTTGAATGTCCTGTATCATGAAAACCTGTCACTTTCTTGAATGTGTTCATGCCAATTTTGCCATCTGTTATCAATGAGCCTTTGACGAAATACTTGCAAAATTATTTCACATTTTCTACACCCTGGTTCAGATATACAAACCAAAAATCATTCAAAATAGTATAATACGAACACCTGAAAGCCCACGTGGCTTCACCACGTGAATCTAACCAGCATAACATCTTATAAGCTTTCAAAGGTAACCTGTTATCATTCATCCGTAATATCTTTAGCCAGTATCTAATACACCGCACACGCGAATTTATGTAAATAGGGTAAAGTCCGGTATCTCCTATAAATCAAATCATTAGGTGTTTTGATATGGACTCCTAAAAACTTTTTAAAGGCATACAAATGAACATTAACAATGTGAACAGCGGCAACATCCAATCCCCACAGTTCAGCACCATAGAGAGCAAGGGGTTTTGCACCTGCGTATAAAAAAATATTGAATAATACTTTAAGTGAGTTATTATTCTGTATGTACAATCGTTGCAAAAATGAAAAACAAACACATTTCTCGCCCTGCTTGCGAGATCTTTACAAGTAGTCACAAAACTAAGTCGGGTAGAAAAATAAATACCAAGATATTTATAACAATTAACAACTGTCATTTGCTCCCCGTTAAAAGACTATCTCTCTCTTGCCGTAAGGTACCCTACTTTTTCTAAATACAACAGTATGCTCTTTGTCATATTACCTTAAGTTGGAGCCTAGAAGCTGCATTACCTAAATTGTTCTGAGGGCCAGTTGGGGTTTTTGATAACAAAGCTACATCATCTGCTAATAGCAAAATAAATAATTCAACTGTATCTGGACACAATGTTGCACCATGTCTTCCCTCTCTATTAGTTCCTGATTTAATTCGTTGATAAATAAAGAAAAATAAACAGGACTACATGCATCTCCTTGCTTTACACCTTTTGTACAAACTATGTGGTCTGTAAAATCTCCACCACAGCTAACTCTTGCTTTTAAACAATTATACATGCTCTTAATACATACATCAAGAAGCTGGAGCTCTGAAATCGAACTGAATTTGTGTTGTCTACAAACATTCTTGTGAAAAGTTACTGTGCGACCGACATCATGCCTGCAGTACCTCTTGCTTTTCGTGTTGTTTGTGGTGATTTTGTGTCTGTATTTTTGGCTTTCATGCACCGACGTGTTTTGGAAAAGGCCCGCTTTCTTCTTTCGGACATTGAGAATTTTCATACATGGCAAAGAGGTGTCACCGTGGGTTGATCCTCTCTTGTTATTCCACGGACTTTTACTCCAGCGCTGTGGTGACGTTGAGCTGAACCCAGGACCTGCCCTGGCAACAAAGCAGCAGACAGTCTGAGGCAGATCAGACTGAAGAGCGCCGCGGGGGTTTCCCACGGGCTCCACTTCTCCTTTCCTCCAGGATGGCTGCAGAATCCAGTCTCCGTGATGTGTTGTCGCCCCATTTAGGACCTCAACTGTAAGTTTGATGGATGAAAAACTGACATGAGGGACATGAAGGAAATGTATGCTGGGCCGCATGATGACGTTTTGTTTTTGAAAAAGGAGGTCGACAGGATAATGAAAACATGAGGCACAGAACGACAGACTGAATGAACAAGTGTTGAAACTTGAACCAAAAGACATGACTTAGAATGTCACTTAAGCGAAACAATGTGTTATTTCATGGCATTCCCAGGAGAGAAACAGAAAACCAGGCAGGACTGTGAGGGCCTTGTGCACGATTTGCTAGCTGATAAATTAGAACTGGCGAGAGACATACAATTTGACAGGCTCCACAGGTTGAATGAAAACATGACTCTCCAATCACTGGTTGCTGTACTTTTTTTAAGGATAAGGAATCAATCCTGGGTGCCAGGCACAAGCAAGGTACAAATGTATTTGTCGGAAATATTTCTCCCAGCGAGTGACAGAAAATATGTAAAAAAAACTTGTCCCTCCTCCGAAAGACGCACGAAAAGAAAAGAAAAGGTGTCAATGATCTTTGATCACCTGGTGATTTAAGCGGAAAAGTTATTTTCTAGACCAAGACAGTAATCTGAACCTGTCGACCTAGAGGTTGGCCGGCCTGTAAAAGAAATTTTCAAAAAAATGTGATCCATCAAATCATACCTAAATCAAAACGCAGAGGGTCAAGAAACAAGTGTAGCACAAGGGAAGGGAAGTATGGCACAAGCACGTGCAGTTCGAGCTGTTTTCAACATCCCTTGTTTCCGTGAAGTCACGACAGAAACTGTGCGTGCAAAAGTGTCGTTAAAACGGAAAACATTCAGATGTTTTTACCCGGGACCCGGGTCTGCTTTCCCCAAATTCAGTAGTGGGGCGATCATTCCCAACCCGGCCCGGTCCGCGGGTGGCGGATAGGGAACGGCCATCCGATATGGGGGTTAGCTGCGACATAAGTCCAGGCTTGCCTGGCCGAATAATCAGTCCCGGGACCAACTTGCGGATGTTCTACTAGGACGGTGTGGGTTCAACATGTGGCACTGATGTCCCTCACTGATATACCCCATGTTGTTCCATGACGGGCTCATCATTCTGTCAAGAGAGGCGCGGTATAACCTCTGAGCCCGTGGTGGGATCCCGTAGAAACAATCCCCCCTGTGCTCACAGGGCAGGACGTACGGTGCCATTAGCAAAGGGTTGAGGGCACCCCGAAAGAAAACTCCAGCATAATGACGAGGTATCGTTATCCACTGGCGCACCTTAAACCACTATACCACGCCTCCACGGCTTTCCATGATGATGCAGTCCACATAATTTCGATGTGGCGCATCGACCTCGGAGGGCGCCGCGCTGGGGAGGTCGGAGCCCGGGCTCCCAATGCCTCAAGGGACCACCTCAACGGATCGGTGAACAGACAAAGAAAATCCACATGCCCATGCGGACTAAGAATGAGAACATCATCCTCCAGCTGAGCCAAGCAGAACATTACCAACCCAGAATCTCACATTACTCCAGAGGAATTCAGAAGGGGTGCAAAAGAAAGAAAACTAGGTTGTCAGAAAGATGCCATCAAAAAAAAAATTGACATCGCATGTGTCCAAGAGACACATCTGACCGTAAACCATCGCTTACAAGTTAGGTTTACGATACCAACATTTGACATGTGAGGAAAGAAACAAAGAGGGGTGCTCTGTCAAGGTGGCGTAATTCCATGCGCCGGCATCAGGACTACAAATCACACCAATCAACATCAAGAGATCCAAGGGGTTGATATAGTCCTTCAGGAACCACAACCTGAGGAACTACAATGACTTGCCCTCAAGTCGTGCATTTTCCCCCTCACATACATGAAACATCCAAACAACAACGTGCGTGGGTGGGTGGGAGAAAATTTAACAGTCACTCAAGAGATGGGGGCTATGAGGAACGGAACAACAGAGAGGCCGAAAATATGAGTATGTTAGGGAAGATTCTGACAGCACATCTTACATCTCATCAACCAAGAATATGATTAACCGACTTCTACACCTAGACTCTGGATGGACAAAAACAACACCAGATCTAGCTTTCTGCCATCAACCGACCCTTTTCGTCTGACCACAAAGAACAGACACAGCACCATCTTGAGAAGTGACCACAATGCCCGTCCAACTCTCTAATCGACCTCAACTACAGGCTCCACAAGCAAAAGTGTTTTCCTCCCCGCTGTAATTATAGAAAGTTGGACTGGACTCTCTTCGAGACCCTCACAGATACAAACGACAAAGCCAATCAACTTCAATACAGAAGGACTTGTCAAACATAGAAGTATCAAGGACTTACGGCCATCACTGCAGAACCAACATATCGCTGAGAAGTCACTGCCAAAGACAAGCAGTCCTTCGCACAGAGCTGCAAGAAAAAGTTTGCAATAGATAAACAGAAAGCCTGAATCTCCGACAGGGATGGCAGAAAGCTGTAGAGAACTGCTAGAACCGTCGAGTAATGTAAAACAGACAAGTCCACCACAATAACAATACAAGAGAATGGAAATTACTTCGTCGGAAAGAACGCAGCAATCACTTCAATACGTCTATAAAAAACATCAGCAAGTCTGGAAGACCCTCCTGAACATAGAGCACAGTGCATCATGGCCCAATGTGGAACATCATGGATGAAGATCCCCCAGAGGAAGTCAATACCACAGCTATTCAAGAGCATTAGCTGGAGAAAGCGTAGCAGAGCCTCATCTGAAGAAGTCCACCCCAGACCAAGACGGAATTTCACAAATGAAATATTCAGCATCTTGGTATGAAGAGCAATACAGATCCATCTAACAATCTTTTTAACTCCAGCTGGAATACAGTATCCTACCCACAGTGTTGGAGGGAAGAGACAAGATCCCCATTCACAAAAAGGGAAATAGATAAGTACGAAGGCTGACAGCTATAGACCGCATGCAGCCTTACAATCTGCTAGTAAATCTGATGGAGAGACATGTCACGACAAGGCTTGTCTGCACCGTTGAGAGCATTCAGCTGCTGATCCCTGAACAGGCAGGCTCCGCTAACACAGATCAACAGAATACCAGATTCACATTCATCACGCAAGAGCATTGATGACGCTTTCCAAGAAAAGAAGAACCACGCTTGCTGTCTGTATTGACAGGGAGAAGGCGTTCGACAAAGTCTGGAAGGACGGACTTAGGCTCAGACTACGGCGATGTGGTGTGTCTGGGAGGAATGTACACCTTATCACCAGTACCTACACAACCGCCAAGCCCGAGTCAATATTCAGGGCCAAAAAAAGCAAGAATGAAGGTGCTGAGACAGGGGAGTACACAAGGAGGAATGTCCTATATCGTCAACGCTGTACCTCATCTTCATAGATGACAATCGTAGAGAACTGCCAAGATGTGTCAGAGGAGCGATCTACGCATATGACACTGTACTTTGGTGCACAGAAAGTAGTACACCACTACCGCACAGGTACGCCTCCAGACTTCTCTCAAAAAGATCACACGACTGGACCGAAGGAATGCTTCTCTGTCAACTCAAGCAAACAACCTACACAGTCTTGTAGCTATTCCAGCAAGAAGCAAGAGGCGAAGCTGACACTAAACAACAAAGGCTTGCAGAGGAACCCAACACCTACCTACCTGAGAGAGACCTTTGACCCGCAGGCTCACTTTGGAAACAGCAGATCACCAGATGCAGTAGCAGGTCCAAGGTGAGACGGCATCAAGGAGGACACTTGCGGGGATGGACTGGCGGGGGGAGGGGTGGGTGGGAGGGCTGACGAACGAATTCTGAAGAGACTCTATCAGGGAGAGTCCGACCTTTAGTTGATACTGGCATCAGCATGGGCAACATCTGCAAAGTCTAACTCTCAGACCAAACACAACAATAAACAAGAACCAACTCAGCGTGTCATAAACTGGCGCCAATGAGTATCCACCCCTATCCAAAGTATGGAGAGATCACAGTGCTACAGTCATTGGAGGACAGAAGTGACACCAGACCTCATCCAGCAAGCAAAATTCAAACGCCTTGAAAACCATCCAATGAACATAGAATGAGCAGACCCACCAATAGCCGCTGAAAAGAGCAGCTACAATCCACCAGTAAAGACGCCTTGAAAGACAAACCCCCAGTCTTGATGGAACACGACGGCAAAGCCATCCTCGCAAATGTCACCCACAACCATCTTGGAAGATGCAGGTGGTTCCCAAAGTCGACAACCAGCATTCCCGGAGTGGAGAAGAGAGTAACACAGTTCAGACGCCCCAAAGGAAAGCCCCTGGGCCATGGAGGACATCTGCAACCAGTACCCAACCAGGAATGACTGGACCCATGTCTTTACAGATGTCTCCCCGCCACAGTAGCAACTAGTGGATGTGGAGCTGGAATCTTCCTCCGATACAAAGACGGAGATGAAGAATATGCAATCCCAACAGGAAAATACTCCACCAACTTCCGTCTGAGCTAGAAGCCCACTGTGAGGCAGCCACAACAGTCTCGCAGAACCTCGCACAAAGAAAAACAGCGCAGGTGTGGTGTTCTCTGACGCTCTCACTTCCGTGCTCCAAGCCCTCAAGAACTTCCCTCTGCTAAGAACAGAACCATCCTCACTTCATCCCTGTGCCCCTGAGTTGCCATAGTGGCGAAGGTGGTGAAACCATGGGTACCAGATCACACATGTAGGCATCAGAGGCAACTGAAAAGCGGACATTCTGTGCAAAAGACGGGCGCACAGAAGAGGCCAACAACCTGAGTCAAACGATGAAAATAAACAATCATCAAGATCACAGCAAGGAATAACATTGCGCCTCCTTCATCCCAAATAGCGAACCAGAAGAAAAGAACACATACCATTTGCTGGACGACGAAACAGGTAAATATCTACCGCCTGAGGACGGACACAATCGCCTGCTCCACCACATGCACACAACATTTGCATGGACAGAGTGGAGAGAGCCCTGAGGTAGGGACCAATGACAACCGACCGGACATCATCCAGGAGAAAAGTACTGCCAACCCGCCAGGCAGTGGAATCCAAGCTGTACGGCACCCTTGGATGAACTGCGACGGATCGGCTAGCCTTTCATCGACACTGCCGAATGGGCTCCGGCTGCTCATCTTAACGGGAGTGGCGAACGAAGAAATGAAGAAGATGTTATATACGGGGCCCGAAAAATGTGTCCTATACACATCGAATTTGGTTTCATGCACATAATGACGCGTGTGGATGAAAGTGTGTTTCCTTTCGGGTTTTGATGCTTTTTGTCTTCTAAAGTTTATGATTGTTATAATACGAAGGGTTCAAGAGTGGTCTACGAAAAAAAACATATTCGTCACTGAATAAAATGCTTATCTTGTAGGGTGCATGAACCGCGTGGAATGAAAATGCCTTGATTTCATCAATGAATAAATGTTTCTCCTCCCAATGTTTTATGCACAAAATCAAAACGGGAACTAAGAACAATTCATTTTTCGATATTGAATAAACGACCCCTCCGAAGTTGGGTGTACAAGTTTTAAAGGAGTCGGAAGAAATTTATTCGACCCTTCACTGTGGAACGATGTTTTTTTTTTCTTCTCTTGACAGATATTTTCCGGACACACCAAGTCTTATCCATTGTCCTTTAACAAATTAACCAAGTTCCATGTGGTTCTGACAATATAACAAAATTTATAAGTTTGAATTAACCATGATAATTTTACAGAAAACACACTGTGATGTGAATGTTAACTTGTACAAACGGAAAACAATGTAACATAATTGCACAGGAATGTGAATGGCTATGCTTTCTAAAATTATCTGATAAAACATTTTTTTCGTACTAACGTCTTTTGATTTTGTTTTTGTTTAATGAAACGTTTTATTGAAAATTTACACACAGTGCCGTATTAAATACATATAAATTTTTTTTTGGTCAACCTGCATTTCATTTTACAAAAGATGGAAGACTATCTGGTGAGTTGTATTGTCTAATCAAATAGAGTTTTGTACCCTTTGTAAAGAGTACCCATACCTATTGTATTTCTTCAGAAGTTCCTTTTTGGTTTTTCGAAAATGTTTTTAACACATGTGCACTTAATGTACCACCGGAAAATCCACCATACTAAGCATTCTATGATAATGAATAATGGCAATAATGATTTAAGAAAAACTATCTTATCTGATGTTTATTGCTCAGCAAGCCTGAATGGCATTTAAGAGAGAGAGAGAGAGATATAGAGAGAGAGTAGAGAGAGAGAGAGAGAGTATAGAGAGATGAGAGAGACAGATAGATAGTAGAGAGAGAGAATTGGTAGGCGAAGACACCTTAAATTCTACGAATGCACTCAAGGAGAAATGAGTGGCTGGTCTCCATGGCTGTTGTGAAACGAATATGCAGCAAGTCACTCTCGTTTCGTGTGTGTGTGTTTGTGAGTGTTGTGTGTGTGTGTTTGTGTGTGAGTGTTGTGAGTGTTGAGTTTGTGTATTTTATTTAACGTCTACCCAAAAATCGTGATAATTATACGATTAAAAAAAAAGTGAGTGAGTAAGAGAGTTAAGACTAGTACATGACTGAAAGATTTATAGAGTTCCAAGTATGCATGCATTGTATGAGTATGTGCGTGCGTTGCGTGCGTGTTTGTGTGGGTTGTGTGGTATTGTTTTGTCTGTTCTCTGTGTGAGTATTTATGCGTGTGTGCTCAGCATATTGGTCAGACAAAGCGAAGTCCCACCAGTTCTCTGTCTCATCTTTACAAGGACAAACTTACAAATACATAAAACACTGTGGGAATGGACACAGCCAGAAAGACAAACACTCCACCCAGTGTCTTCCCGTATCTGTGCAAATCTTTCTTCTTTCCACTCACTTGTTATGAATTTGATGCCCTAATGTACTGTAAACAACCCGCCCCAGAAAGTACTACTCCGGGTGGGTACTTCTGGGGCCGCGCCGAATTACTCCCGGGAGTACTTCCTGGGTCGGGTAAAAAATGGGCCCCCCTGGTTTTCATAAAAGTACTAGCCCGGGAGTCTTCTGGCCCGGTTCCCAGAAGTATCCCCCTCCCCCTCCCCCCCAGCATATGTCCGTTAAGGTGTTGAGGTTGTTATAAAATTGGGCTAAACTCATACATTGACATATATCTTCATCAACATTGAAATATAGTCTTAATTCAACAGTTAGAGGGGAGTACTTCTGGCCGTTCCCAGAAGTACCCCCTTTGCATATCCTCTTGTTAATGTGTTCATGGTTGTTATTTACGTTGTTATAGAATCTCATACAGTGACTTTCTACCATAATCAACATTGTAATTTAGACCTTAAAATCGACCTTAGTGGTGAAGAATACTATCTGGGTCGGTGCCCCCAGAAGTACCCCCTTACATTAACCTCCTTTATTAATGAGTTCTAAGGGTTGTTATATACATGTTATAAACACATAACTCTGGACATTCTACCTGAAAGAACATTAAATTAGTTCCGAATCAACTTTAGTGGTAAAATACTCCTGGTCTGGTCCCAGAAGTAACCCTCCCCAAATGGTCAAACTTGGACAAATTAGGAAACTCCTCCACCCCCACCCCCCACCCTTCCAACAAGAGATGGTTTATTCATTTTTTCCTTTGCCTTTATCACCCCAACACGCACACACCTCCCTGAAAAGAAAATTTGGGTTAGCCTGCAAATTTACCCACCCCCAGTCCCATTTAGCCTATTATATAAACAGTCCAGATGGGTTTAGACAAATGTAGTTCTATACTCTTCTCAATATATGGTACCTCTTACTCCCCCCCCCCCCTCCCCCCACAAACACACTCACACACTTGGTTCACTAACAGATACGTATTAACATTTCTCGCGCTAGCTTACACGCGTGGGTCAATATTCGGGTGTGTGAGTACGCCTTGTGCATGTGTGAGAAGAAAGACGACTACATGCCAATGTGACCAAGTGCCAATGTGACCAAGCGTAGTGTGACAAAATGTCGTTGTAACCACGTGTCGTTGTGACCAAGTGCCGTTGTTGCTTCATCCCGTTTTGCCTCCTTTAACTATTTTACAGCTAATTAGAGTCTCTTGAGTACCTGTGTACCTTAGCTTGTACAATGCAGATGACTAGTGGTCAATGCCACTGACCACTGGTCATTATGACATAAATCGGAGATTTTAACTATTTCACAGTTGATTAGTGTGTCATGAGTGTTTGTATACCTTGTGCAATGCAGACAACCAGTGGTCAGTGTCACTGACCATTGGTCACTTTAATGTAAATCGGTGAAGGCCAATGATCCAAACCCAGAAAAACGAAAGATGTCACCAAACCGCAAAAAAAAGAGATTTCGCAGTGTCTCCTGCGCACAAGAACGAACAATGCTTTTCACACCCGTGGACTCTCAGTGGCAAAACCAAAGAGCAAACAGTCTCAAGTGTGGCAGGATCTATAGGAAACATCCTGCTGTTGTTCCTGTGAATGTTCCTCTTGGTGCTGAACCCGACAATGTCGTTTCTGTTCCTGGAGACGGTATTTTTTTTTCAGATCCGTGAGCTACATTGTTCTAGGGACTGAAAAAAAACAACACACAAAGCGATGAGCAAATCATTTGTGACTTCATTGAAGAGAATGACGACGAATTTTTCGAGGTGTCCAATCGGAAAGATTACGTCAATCACGAAACATGAGGGAAAATGGTAAATGGGCCACTGGAGTTGAAATTTTTGCGGCCGCTACAATTCTGAATACAGACATATTTGTTTTTACTGTTCAGGCCAAGGGTTTCCAACCTCTGTGGCTGAAATACTCTCCACTGAAACTTTCCTCTCTTCCAGAAACGGACAAAGCCATCTACATATCCAATTTGCACCACCATTTTCAACCTGTCCTTAGTGTAGCACACTAGGATTAAAGAAACTGTCCCAGTCTGCTTGGGTGAATTTCCTGGGGGTTCATGCTTGCTGCATGTCTCTGTCGTCATTGACAAGTGTTCTCTATCACAGGACTGACAAAGAAGTACTGTTTTGCCAAGATGTTTTACAAAAAGATTGCAATTTTTGTTCAATTTTCATTAACATACTTTGAACCTTATGGTCTCTCCCAGCATTTACTGAACAATAGTTTCGCGAGAAGAGCGATGCGACTGAAATAACACATTCCATTATATACGTCTTTGTGTCATGTCTTACCTGTTGTCTTGTTATTCTAGTTGTGGAAGCGTGATGTGGGATGGAGAGAAATACAGGCAGGCTAGGCCAGATGTACTCTTCTTGTTACTCCAACTTGATCGCACAGTGGAAGGGGGAGAGGCAAGGGTCGGAGAGGGGTGTGGGGTGAATACAGGCTAGCCCATATTTACCCTCAAAGGCAGAAAAGTCTGCGTGTGTTTGATGAATGTGGGGTGTGAATTGCAAAGGTGGGGGGGGGGGGGGGGGGGGGGGGGGGGGGGGGGGGGGGGGGGGGGGGGGGGGGGGGGGGGGGGGGGGGGGGAGGGGTCTGTAAAATCCAGGCTAGCCCAAACGTACCCCAGGGGGTCAGTTCCGACTGGGGGGGGGGGGGGGGGGGTAAGTTCCAGCTAGTCCTGGAATGACCCCGGGATAAAGGCAGGCTAGTCCAGGTTCCCCGTGTGTTGGGGTGTGTGTGTGTGTGTGTGTGTGTGTGTGTGTGTGTGTGTGTGTGTGTGTAAGAATGGGCTGTTACACCCGCCCTAGAAGTACCCCACTTGCATATCTCCTTTATTAATGTGCTCAGGGTTGTTATTTACTGGTCATAAGCTCACACATGGACATTGTATTTGAATCAATTTTGAAAACGAGTCTGAATCAACTTTAGGGGAGTACTTCTGGACCGGTCCCAGAAGTAACCCCCCCCCCCCCCCCCTGCATATCTTCTCTATTAATGTGTTCGGGGTTGTCATTTACTGATCATAAACTCTCACATGGACATTCTAATTGAATCAACATTGAAAACGAGTCTGAATCAAACTTTAGGGGGAGTACTTCTGGGCTGGTCCCAGAAGTACTCCCCTTTCATATCTCCTTTACTAATGTGTTCAGGGTTGTTACTTAAAGGTCATAAACTCACACATGGACATTCTATCTAAATCAACATTGAAATATAATCTGAATCAACTTTAGGGGAGTACTTCTATACTGGTCCCAGAAGTACCCCCCTTGCATATGTTCAGGGTTGCCATTTACTGGTCATAAGCTCACACATGGACATTTTATCTGAATCAACATTGAAAACGAACCTTAATCACTTAGCGTTGGAATGAAAGTCAGCCTTCTTGGTGGGCACCGAAAATTACAGAATGGAATCTAAAAGAAGAGGGGAAAGAAGAATCATAATGAATAAAGGGAATACAAATAGCTCTGGCATTAATAAAGCTACTAATAATGATAAAAGTGATGAATTATGATAATTGTAAAAAAAAATGAAAGAGAGGGGGAGGGGCTGAAGGGAAGAGTAGATTTACACACAAAAAATGATGCTAATAAATAATAATAATAATAAAATAATAATAATAATAATAATAATACAAATAACAAAAAAAAATACAAAACAACAACAATAACTAAAAAATAATAATAAATAATAATAAAATTAATAATAATAAATAGTATGAATAATGTAATAATAATAAAAATTAATGATAATATAATAATAATAATTATTGGTCATTAAAAGTGGTATTATAAAGAAAAACAATGTAAAAAAAGGAAAGATCAGGTTGCTGGTGATTAACACAAGTGATATTAGTATCGTCATATATATACATACCATGTATATATATATAACGACTGAAGAATTGTTGCCTGCACTTGTTTTCCCCACTATTTATTGTTCAGCATATATATATATATATATATATATATATATATAATATATATATATATATATATATAAAGAAACGAAAGACAACAACAACAAAATGTAAAGAAAGGGGGAAAGGATGAGGGGAGGGGGCGGGGTCGGCACTTATTGAGAACTGAGGAAAGGATGAGGGGAAGGGGGGGGGGGGGGGACGGCACTTATTGAGAACTGAGGATAAAATAGATAACTTAGGATAAGTCTAACTTTTACACATTTGAGAAGGAAGCAAAATAAGTTTGAGCAGGTAAACGAAGAGCTGTGTTATATAGTTGGGAAGTGTGGTGAGGAATATTGTTGTATATGATCCTAAGTGATCCCACCCCCATCCTGCCCCCCCCCCCCCCCCCCACCCCCTTTTTTCAGAGTTTATGTGTTCTACGTCATAATTTTCCATAGCATGTTTTACCACTTTTTCAGTTTATTCATCTCCCCTTTTTAATTCTATCTCCTTTTTTTGTTGTTGCATTATTGTCATTTCATCACTATTATGATTATTAGTAGCTTTATCAACATTAGATATTAACATTAACATTCGGAGGGGGGGGGGGGGGGGGCAGTACTTCCTAGACTGGCCCAGAAATACTCCCCCTTGATTCAGACTAGTTTTCAATAACGATTTACACAGAATGTCTATATATGACTTTATGAGTAGTAGACATTAACCCTGAGCACATCAGTTCAGAAGATATGCATGGGGGTGCTTCTGGGACTGGCCTAGAAATACCCCCCCCCCCCCCCCCCCCCCCCCCCCATGAAGTTGATTCAGAATAGTTTTTCAATACCGACTTAGACAGGATGTTCATGTATGAGGTTATGACAATTAAATAACAACCCTGAACACATTAATGAAGGACATATGACGGAAAGGTACTTCTAGGACCGGCACGGAAGTACTCCCTCTAAAATTGATTCAGACTCGTTTTCAATCTTGATTCAGATACAAAGTCCATGTATGCGTTTATGACCAGTAAATAACAACACTGAACACATTAATAAAGGAGATATGCAAGGGGGGTACTTCTGGGACCGGCCCAGAAGTACTCCCTGTCAAATTCATTTAGACTATATTTCAACAATGCTGATTCAGATAGCATGTCCATGTATGAGTTTTAAAACCAGCAATTAAGAACCCTGGACACATTAATAAAGGAGATATGCAAGGGGGGTACTTCTGGGACCGACCCAGCAGTACTCCCCCTAAAGCTGATTTAGACTGTATTTCAATGTTGATTCAGATAGAATGTCCATGTGCGAGTTTATGACCAGTAAATAACAACACTGAACACATTGATAAAGGATATGCCAGGGGGGGGGGTACTTCTGGGACCGGCCCAGACGTACTCCCCCTAAAGTTGATTTAGACTATATTTCAATGTTAATGCAGATAGAATGTTCATGTATGAGTTTATAGCCAGCAATTAACAACCCTGAACATATTAATAAAGGAGATATGCTGGGGGGGGGGGGGGGGGGTACTTCTGGGACCGGCCCAGAGGTACTCCCCCTAAAGTTTATTAAGACTGTATTTCAATGTTGATTCTGAAACAATATCCACAAAAGTCTTCATAAACGAGAAACAACACCCCTAAGCTCTTTAATACAGAAGATATGAAAGGGGGATACTTTTAGGCCTGGACCCAGAAAGACTCCCCACCTGCTACATAAGAACTCCCCGGGAGTACTTCTGGGTCCGCTAAAAACTCCTGGGAGTAAGTCTGGGCTGGGTCCAAAAGTACTCTCAGCTTCGGGGGGGGGGGGGGGGGGGAGGGGGGTACATCTGGAGCCGCACCAAAGTTACTCCCGGGAGTACATTTGGGCTGGGCCCAGACGTACTCAAGGGAGTCATTCTGGTGCCGAGGGGGGTCAGTTGGGACTGGTACCAGAAGTACTCCCCTGTCTAAAGAAATCAGCGTTATAAGACAGTTACAGAAAAACAAACACTTATTTGCAAAGTTGTCAACAGGGGGGAGTACTTCTGGGACCAAGGGGGGTACTGTCCCAGAAGTACTCCCGGGAGTCATTCTGGCGCGGGCCCAGAAGTACTCGCGGGAGTACTTCTGGGCGGGGTACTCTTGGGGTGTTACAGTACACGTTTCCTTCCCATCAGACCATCACGTGTGGAACATGAAGAATAGCACATGAGAAATAGCCGATGAAGAGAAGAAAGGGAAGACTTGGGGTGTTACAGTACACGTTTCCTTCCCATCAGACCATCACGTGTGGAACATGAAGAATAGCACATGAGAAATAGCCGATGAAGAGAAGAAAGGGAAGACTTGGGGTGTTACAGTACACGTTTCCTTCCCATCAGACCATCACGTGTGGAACATGAAGAATAGCACATGAGAAATAGCCGATGAAGAGAAGAAAGGGAAGACTTGGGGTGTTACAGTACACGTTTCCTTCCCATCAGACCATCACGTGTGGAACATGAAGAATAGCACATGAGAAATAGCCGATGAAGAGAAGAAAGGGAAGGGGTAGTGAAGGAGGGGAAGGAGGAGGTAGCATCTGTGTTTTGTTGAGAGAGAGAGAGAGAGAGAAGGAGAGAGAGAGAGAGAGGAGGAGAGAGAGAGAGAGAGAGAGACAGACAGACAGACAGACAGACAGACAGACAGACAGACAGAGGATGAGACTCTGAAATTAATGAAGTGAAATTATCTTAAAATAGAGAGAAAATGAAGTTAAGAATAGCATTAAAAGACAGAACATAAGAAAAGATGGGCATAAGGGATAAGCTTACTGATAATCCAGCAGTAGAAGAACACAGACAGAGAGAGAATGTAAATATGCGGGTTCACGACCACCCATCTTATTTTGCACGAAAACCCCCCTTTTCACATCCAAATCACGTCCATCACATATCAGTTTTGACCAATTTTAACACCTGTTTCACACTAAGATTAACACCTCAAAACCTCTAAAAATCGACTTAATCGTTAATTTAAAAAGGGGGCTTGCGTGCTAGATAAGATAGGGTGATCGTGAACATAGATAATTACATTCTCTCCCTAAGCTAAGTAAAGCCTTTAGTTAGCTAGACAGAGCGTTCCTACAAGAAACGTTTGACCCAGTTTTACAGGGCTGCTTTGCCCTAGCGTTCCTACAAGAACGTTTGACCCAGTTTACAGGACTAGCAATTAGGTCAAAACGTTCCTACAAGAACGCTCTGTCTAGACCACGCTGTGTTCCTCTTTTTCCAACCAGGCTTACAACTGGCTTTGGCAGAGTTACAGCAGTTATTGCTGTAGCCTAGCTTTTATGGCGGCTCTAATCGCCAGTAGTACATCCGTCATTGTATATTTGGAGCATTTATATGGAGACAGTGCTGGCTACACACTACTCCTCTCCATACTGTAGATGTACTAAGGTCTGCCTAACCTATCTAGTTTGTTTGCCAGAATGCCCGAAAATCGTTATTCAGTTGCATAAGTCTAATTATACTTTGACGCTTAGTATACAGTTCAGCAATGCTGATCCCCAACTTGTGGAATTTGGGATAGGGGTAAAAACATATTGAAATCTGAATAAGTTTTCTAGCATATGAATCAGACATGCCCACCTGCGCCTTAAGAAATGAACGCCTGTTTGAAGCGATTTTGCTCTTTCAAACATGGCTTTAGCTGTCTCAAGCCAGCGTCCAACAATTAACGCGTGATGGATTGTTTTGCTTTTATTTTGTTTTATCAACATAGCACCGCTTTTTAGAAAGGGAACCATCTCATTAACAGTTAAACACTTATGATAATCGACCACATCTTGTTCGCTAATGTCATTTTCAATTTTTTCATCTTCCTTAACCAACAAACCTTTAAGATAGTCGTGCATTTCCAAAGCAGTTGGTTCGCTTTTTTCCTTTTCTCCGCCTTCTAGAAAAGCAATGCTTCTTTTCGGTTTCACTGGTAGAGAACTGCTTCGCCTAGTTCCTTTTTTGACAAATACTCTAACATGCAGTTAAAGTAAAACTTGTGGTCTTGAATAGCGAGAGCCTGTTCTTCAGTAAATCTGTTAGCCATTGTTAAAATAACAGCCAAACACAGTGAGCACAGTCAAACACACGGCCGTCTCGCTCGGCAGTCAGGGGAGAGAATGGATGAAATCTACCTCTACCGCATGCGCTTTGGGATCAAAAGATTTTTTTTGGAATGATTACTAATGATAACGTCACCTATGAGTTGCACCACACAGGAACATTCGAGACTGATGCGTAAATAGATTTTTATAAAATTTGATTGCACACTGTCGCGACACACGCGAATCGTTCACTTACCCCAGCGCTTGTTATTGATCGTTTGACGGGAACCGTTGCGGGGCGTGCGTTGTGTGATTTGAAAGAGAGAGAGAGAGAGAGGGGTGTGTTTTTGTCATACAAGCAGTGCAGTAATCCAAGTCAAAACGACTTGGGCTGATTAACATATTTAAATTTAAAACCCACCCCTCCCCATGCACGCACACACATATAACTTCTTCTGATTCTTACACTATTAACCCCCGCGTGGACTGAGTCCTTACTATTTTCTAATATGCTCCTCTACTTCCAGCACTATTAATTAAATTAGAACAATCAATGGCTTTCCGTCTTGGTTAGTTATTTTTACCTCTATGAATTTATAGATCCCTCAATTAATTCTTTAAATTCACTGTCTCCACCAAATGTATATAGCTGATAATCGCAAAACCCCGCCTTAATTGACGGCAGTGCTCGTTTGAACAGTAGATGGGTATCCTTAAATAAGTTAGTATTTGTGTTTTTAACTGTTGTAAATGGACATACAAAATTGGATTCACAAGACAATCAGAAGGTTTATTACTTTCAAATTGAATAAAAAGCCTTCTCTTGTACTAAATATAAGATTTATCGCCCGCTGTGAAAGCCTAAGATTTTAGCCAGTCCTTTAGGGAAAGTATATCTCTCTTTCTTCTAGTGGGAAATGTATAGTAATTTGAGGTTTGCTTCGTTAATTCTCAGCAGTATACCAAATTCACTAAGCACCTTTTTAAAGAACAAAAGTTGTAATAACCATCAGGTATTGTTATATGACTTACTTGATTGCCTTGTTCATCATTAACATTGATCCAGTTATTCTGAACCCCCTTAGATATGTTACCACATAACTTTAAAGCCAATTTCTTTAAGGGGAATCCTACAACTCCCCGCCTATTGTCAATTGGGTATGTTAAGAACACACGCTCGTTTTGCTTGGTTATATAGATGTACATCCTTTTTATAACTATTTAAAAAAACTAATTTAAAAAATGGACCATTTAAATACAACGAAAGTGCCACTTACAATGTAGGAGGGGTTTTATAATCCTAAATCTTTAGACTTCAGCAATCTAACCTTGCAGTAGATGAATATAATGGCTTCCAAGTTAGACTTGTAAACCCACTAACTAAATATTCAAATCCCCCATAAAGAATGATAGGTGCCATCAGCATGGTCATCCGTCTATGCGTTTTACCAGAATCAGTTAAATTTGCCATTTACTGCGCAACTACTGGCTGTGGTGTTTCATATGCAAACCCTTTAAACCATCCTAATCTTTTAGTAAGGGCAGTATATAACTTTCATGTTTATTACCATACAGGCGAATACTAACTGAACTACAAGTAGTCCTCCCTAACGACAATGCATTTAATCCATTTAAAAGCCCAATGGACAATAATGCATATGAAAGAATCTGCAACGAATTTAACATTAATCCTTCAACTGACTTTAGACAAAAGTTAGACCGCAATCATGGGATGGGTACATTGTATTTGTGGGGTGCAAAAAGAGAATATAATTATGACTACTGGCCGGCCACACCTCTTTTCAAACCAGACAAACAAGTTCGATTGATGTCAATAGAACAAAAACGCCCTAATGCTTGGGCAACATTTATCTTAGATGAAAGTAAAGGCCTAACAATGCCAGGAGTGCAAAGACTTAATGACTCCATACGGACATATGTTTGGTGTCTATTAGGAGCACAAGCACAGACCAAGTCTAGCATACTAGATCAGTCTACAGGCTTTGAGCCAGAAAACAATTTCTAGCTAATTTAGAAGATGCTATTAACTCTGCTGTTGATTTGCCTGCCAGCATACAAAGGTATCAAGACGTTCTTGCACATGCTAGGTCAAAGGTTGACTTTGTTGTAGGCATGGATTATACATGCTACCCTCTAACCTTAGACTACAGATTGGCATGATACAGAATTATAACAATGAAATCCTCATAGCTGGAGACGACCAAAACTTAGGACACAATCAAGCTTAAACACAAGGCCTGCTCCATCCATTTTAAAGAAAGTACCTAGCCCTGAAGAACCAGAAAGCGACCCACCACCAGTTATAAGCGCCCCACAGCCAGAAAGCAGCCCAGAAACACTCCACCTGTAAAAACCACGCACTGACAAGTCATACTATCGAAAGACAGGCCCTCGTTTGTGTTATTAACTATTTACTGAATAGCCATACATTATTCACTAAACATTAATCCAGCCGCTAGCACTCCTAACGTCCACAGATGGACAGCCTATAACCAGCAAATTGGCCCTATATTATACAAAACCCAACTAACAACACTGCCAATTATGCCCAGGGAGACATCAAGCCTTTGGCTGCTACTTCTATAATAATTAGTCTAGATGATGCAATAGTTTTCTACTCCAACTTTTACCCAGGCTGAGGTGTTTGAGGTGTTACTGACCCTGTTGTGCACCGCCTGTTAAAGCATAAACGAGTGTAGAATAGCAAACCCTACGCTGTTCATATACTAACTATAATAATTCCTTTTCTCACCGAACATAGTCCATAATTCTTTCAGCTAGCTGTTAGTATTTTTCATAAAGTATACTGTTTATTAGTTTCTCTTATCACGTATGTATGTGAAGCTAACTGCGCTCTGTTAGTAGACAGCACTACAAACCTTGCCAACCCTTTGAGCCATAAATCTTGTATATTTCTGCTGTATAATAAACCATTTCTTCTCGCCCTAAAGTGTTATCGTCCTGCATCAAGTCCATTTTAATAATTTTCTTTTCTCTATCTCTCTATCTAGCACACCACGTTTTGCTAAATTGTTTGTTAGTTTCACCCCATATTGTGCCGTAGAGCCATATAAAGCCCAGGATATCACGCATAGGCAATGGGGAATCGATAATAGTTTTTAAACTGCGTCCTCCTCATAAAAACTCGTTTCAATTTCTGCTATTTAGTTCATTTGTCTGTACGATTTAATTCTTCCAAGGTGTTAGTTTGTATTTCAGATTGTGTTTGGCAACTCGTGACCCAATTTTCTGTAAAAGACTAACATTCACTCTTATGCACTTAAAATCGTCAATAAAGTTTAATTGCATCGGTCAACAACAGGGAGATCTCTAACAAATGTGGCCCTTGCTTAAAACTGTTTTGAGTCTGGCTTTGCAAAAGCCGTAACACTCTTTCCCCCTTTACTGGATCTTACATAACAAATTGATTATTTTTATCGTTGCAAAATTAAGAAACCCTAATTGCTTCTGGCTGCTCACGCCCCATAAACTAGATAAATTGATTCAATTCTATCTAGCAACATTGTATTTGCTTAACCCTACTTCCTTGGCCTGCGCGCTGCACCTTCAAGTTCTTCTTGCAATGAAGACCCAGTTCTGTTTCAATCTTCCTTCTTCTTCAATAGGTTCAAATGGGTCAAAATCTTCAGCCATATTTATTATTTATATTCTTTATTGTTTTTATAAAAAATTAACACATACGGTTGTGACCTCGATCCATACAGAAAAGCTAAGGAACCCCAGGGCCGTGAAAGGAATAAGCAGGACAGTTATTAGTGTAAATACTTCCATCAACAGTTCATCCCGACAAAGAATTTAATAGTTATGTTTCCATATCTTGCGCAGACGATGTTAAAATATGCCAGGCACAGCTAACTAGTCAGTTCAAAATAGATATTACATCGGCAGAACCTAATGCTACTGTTGTATGCTAATTTAGGCCAGGGCTATCGATAAACAATATAGAAATTAAACTGGAGGGCACAGAAGTCCTTTTTACTAAACAAGGCAGACATTTTTTTAAACCCTCTATTCAGAACAAGGCTACCTAAAAAAGAAAGAAAAGAGAAAAGTCTAATCAGGGAAAACAAAGCCCAAACGTCCAAGCACAAGGCTTAAAGCGGAGGATGCAAAGAAATGATTTTAAAGATGAGTCCATCGCATAAGCATTAGGCAACAGATTCTGCATCCTCTAGAATTTATAGAACTGTATCAAAGAAGACGCATATGCCATAGTACCAAGGCGCCCCTTAAAGAAACAAACTTACTTATCAATCTAACAATTAAACCAATCAATTCAGTTGTTTAGTCCTGAAGACCCTTTAGCTCAATACCGGATTATTCACATCCTCTCGAGTTTGATTTGTTACTACGCCCGGACTGGGCAAGAACAATCTTAACACCATTAAAAAATAAAAACGGTTATTTATTATGTAACTTATACACTCCATTACAGAAAATAGAAACAAGCGAGACACTCCTGGAACATACATCTAATCAGCTCTGAAGTCTTTAAAAGGAATTGGTTATTATTTACTGAAGAAAACAACTCCTTTTCCAGAGAGAATCAGAACAGTTTTATATTCCAAAATTGAGAAGGTTGACTGAGTAAATAAATGGCAAGTCTGATCGTCTGTATTCTCAGGCGCGGACTTTTACCTCACAACACTTTGATGAAATAAGAAAGTTTGTTCGCTTTGGAGTAGGCAAAGAGATCCTGCAGTTTGATCGTGTATGTAAAAAACTTCGCCATATGATTAAGACTCGAAAGACTACTTAATAATAAAATAAGGGCTGTGGCTATATTTAAGAATCCACATTTGATAACTATATTGATTTGAAGTGGAGAAAGGATAGGGCAAGATGGTTATAAAATACATATACCCAATAAAGCATACGAAACGGTCCAATAAAAAAACAATTTTTATGGTTTGGTGATGCTCACAGATCAACATTGAATAAAACAGGCTTAAAAGGCCACGCCTTTTTAAAAAATGCAGAAGAAAAATTCTAATAAAAACCAGAGGATTAGCTTGAAGTTTCTACCAAAAGATCCTCACTGTTCTCTATCTGCTGATTACTGGGTGAGTTAAAAACTGTCATCGTACTTGATTAGTTACAAACAATAAACAGGTTTCATTACGAACACATTTTATATCTGCACAACCAATAAGCATCAACAAAGTACATTACAAAGAACAGGGAAGATTATAATTTGGACAGACGAGAATATATTTTTAGGTGATCCTAGCGATAGCAAACTGAGCGACCTGTTTAGAACATTACTATAGAACTATTTGAGGGAACTGAAACAACTGATTATTATTTGACTAACTGTTTCCAGCTGAAAAGACATTGTTAAAAAAAGAAAGCTCGTCAAAGCTAGCCTTTATAGGACGCCACGCCTTAGTTTCAGTAAGGCTCATAAACTCAAAAATTACAATCTGTCTTAAAAGACTAACGATCGCAATTAAAATCGGTTTGTATTAATTACCTACTAAGGACAAAGATAGTTTTTTGAAGAATGTTTTCAGTAAAATTAAATAATAATTGACAAAGATGAACCTAAACAAAATAAAAGATCAGTTAGAACATCTAAGCACGCTAAGCTAAAGCATACAGGACTGACCCTCCAGTCCATACGTTTATTTTATTGTAGATTGATTATTATTAAATTGCTTATAACATATGTTTATATATTAAAAAAAAATGTCCTCGGGTCCAGAACCAAATTGAGCTGCACCAAAATGCCACTGCAGTAATGCTAAAAGACCTAGCAGACACAACTTAGTTTAATCTAATAGGAGTGCCCAAGGAAATGTTTATGGATTTGAGTACACAGATGATGGGGTTTACAAACGAACAGAAATTGTATGACAAAAACGTACAGCAATATCCTACCTATAAGAAGATACGAAATTTAATGGCAAAAACGATTTTGGCAAATAGAATACAAACTTCATAAAAGATAGAATGATATGGGCGTTGCTTCCTGAAATAGTTTGGAAATTCTAAAGTTTGAACAACGAAGCCCTAATGTATACTTTTGGATAAGAACAACAATTTTAGAAAAGCTTTTAAATGAAGGACCAGTTTCTTGATAGTCCTGGATCCAGGAACACAACAGAAAAAACAAATGAAATAACTATCAGGGTCAGAATATATGCTACAGAGAATGACTTCCATAGTCTGAAGTGGGGGCGCCATCTCCGTCGCTTACAAATTACTCCAACTCTACATGCTCTACCTAGGCAAATGACGATGATTTTTCGCTTATTTATTAACTCAGAGGCAGGGCAAAACTATTTGCCCAGAACAAACGCTAAAAAGAGGATACAAATAACGGGCTGACAACTGGAATCCCCCACTCAAACTCAGTATTGCAATTACTAAAAAACGGAGATGGATATAAACACCCTGTATCATCTGACAAGAGGTTACTAAAATGGTATGAACAAAGACAAACTAACATATACACACGTTTAATTTCCATTACGTTAATGTTAATTTTATTGCGTTTAACTCTGTAAATGAATGCATCCAGACGGATTAATAAAAATAAATTATTTAGATTAACTTTAAAAAATAAACTCATTATAAAAATGCATGTTCAAACAGTTTAGGTAAAGCAAATAACAGAACTTCAAAGGAAATAGAAATGACTTGGATAAGTAAATTATTACTAGAAAGAAAATATGCCTAAAGCTTTAAACACTCTTTCTATGTAATTACTGTCTCCTCGGCTTGTATCTAACGTAAAGTGGCTGGGTCTATTGTTGCTCTGTTTTAGCTACTGGTCTGGCGCCAGTCACTTTAGCATTAGGAGGACCATGTTTTTCGGTTTTATGCGCTTTGTCAATGATTGGAAGTGCTGTTTAAAAAAATATAACTCCCTAAATTACAAAAGCACACTGCACTTCCATTGAAGCCTAAGCATCACAAAACTTTCTTCATTAAGATAAGAATAACAAGTCCTTACAGGAATGAAAACATTACAGACGAAGAATTTCAGAAGCTTATGGCAGACGGTGAAAATTTAATAGCGACATAAAATTGAACTTGCAAAAGGATGGAGAAAAGACTTTACTTCACGACAGTAGACACTGATGCAATTAAACAGAACATTGAAAAACAAACACCTGAACGGTTAAACCCAAAAATAGAGCAAAAAAAAAGTTTAGCAAAAAATAAATACATATATTTTTTTTTTAACACACTGTGTATAGGTGGTGACAACTTGCAGCTCTTCGCGAACAAAGGATCATTATAGGCAGGCTTTTTTAGAAGAGAAGAGTCTCTCTTAAATAATACACTGGAGGGTCAGTTTTCATTAATTCTACACTTCTTATATGTCTAACGCTCATAAAGGATCATGTGGCTCTAATCTAACACACCTACTGCCTCTCCTGCTTACGGAGCAGACAAGTATCTACTTTAGTCAAACAGGCAAGAGTTAT
Source organism: Conus ventricosus (assembly GCA_018398815.1). Taxonomy (NCBI): domain Eukaryota; kingdom Metazoa; phylum Mollusca; class Gastropoda; order Neogastropoda; family Conidae; genus Conus; species Conus ventricosus. The sequence continues at coordinate 53,088,082 of CM031608.1, forward strand.
TTGAGTCCCCATGCAAATTTCAGTAATGCTAAATTTATTAAATAGGGGGAGTTCGGGGGTTTAACTGGATAAGACTGTTGCTATTTAAATTCATCGTTGTTTCATGGCGCGTAAACTGATGACAATCTCCTAACCCATTCTGGTGATTGCTTCTACTGTCCATAATTTCTCTGTGATATGATAGTAAACAGGCGTCAGCTATATACTTATTAAAGTTTTCTGACATGTGCTTATGATCGATGGTTGCCAGGATCCCTGCTCTTAACTGAGACATGATGTTATAAAAACAGCTTGGTTTACAGACCCTTTAAACTCTTTTCCCAACAACACAACTTGAACCATCCAAGGATAACTTTTAATGGGGCCTCTCATTATATTTGTTGTAAATCTACAGCCACAGCAGTTTTAGCTTTATCCGTTAAAGGTCAGCGTCATTGTATCTTGAAGACCATGTCAACAACTGACCAGAGCATACTTAAACTTTTTCTTCAAACTTTATCATGTTGAAGATCCAGCAATACATTTGTAGGTTTGTCCCATAGGAACGAGTTAACAAATAGGTAGGTCTTTTAATAATTCCTTTTTGTGGGTGCAGGCAAGATAAATTTGCCAAATTGCCTGTTTTGAAATGCCAGTCTATCGCATCTGAATCTGACACTCTAGCGCTTTACTCAATTTTCCGGATAGCCGGTCTTTCCATTCCAATACCCATTAGGAGAATAATATATTATGTACTTTTCCATAAGAAGACTGTATTTTAATTGTTATAAGTTTTTTTAAATTGTTTGAGCGCGAATATAGATTCTTCCCATAGCACCCTACTATAAACCACTTTCCATCTATTTTTTCTGTTCTTCAGATGTTCATAAAGTCAGACAGTTCTGTGCTGAGGCGATGTTAGAAACCTTCTTACCTGCACTAATTAATACACCATCATTGCCTCAACAACGTCTGTTACATGTTTGCTCTGCTTGTCCCTGTTCCCTAACTTTTTATTAATAAAGTCTGAGTGAGAATTCGTCTTTTTCCTCGTAAGCATCTCATGCCTTGTGCTAAATCTTCTATTGCATTAGTTATGGCTTTCTCTCTCTTCATCGGACCACAAATTACTAAACATAAAATCGCTGCCGGAGAAGGCCAAGGCATTAACAATACTCCTCCCACCATCATAAATAACTCTCCCCGCCATCTTATTTATTAAATCAAAATTTTCTATGTATTATATCTTTTCATAACTAAAAAATTTCTGGAAAATTCCCTGTGTAACAAGAAATTCTTTTGATCGCAATCCCTGCAGTTGATTACAACTATACCCTTAACAAAATCCTCAGATGACTAACCTCCTAAATCTGACCGGCTTCATTCTAAACATGTTTTTTAGCAAACACGCTATAGCCTAAACTAAGGCCGCTAATTACAGCAGAGAGGTAAAATCTTATTGATAATCTTTTTTATCAACACATCCTTTTATTAACTAAAAAAATAAATAAACTAAACATAATCCGAAAGTCTGACTAACGTTCTTTTTAATCAAAAAATCTTTGATGTATAAAGCTAAAAATTAAGTTTGGCAACTATTATGGCGACACAACAAACGTTTCCCAATGTATGGGGGAGCGGTTTTAATTCCTACAAAACATTTGCACGGTGAATAAACCTATGACACCACGATAGCACTGCATAAACTAAACCAGCGTTAAACTCAAGGTTTTAAAAAAGTATTAAATAATTTTTTTATTATTGCATTTTATAAAGGATTGGACTAACAATTAAAGTGTGAGGAGCACAGCAGACAATTCGAAGACCCTCGCAAAAAAGAAAGATAATACACACTAGCTGCGTGGGGAAAAAACAGACAGTAAAAAGGTGTAGAACTAAGTATATGAACAGATTCACCAACTGTCTACATCAGAACGTTGAGAAATACACGCTAGGTACAATCGCAGCTAGGGTCGAAAATGGTTAATCAGTGGGACAAGACAATGATTAGTATATATGCTAATTTATTAAAGTAAATGGGCTCCGGTTGATTCCAGAAGTAAGATTTAAAATACGACTTATGCGCAAGATCCGGTTTTAAAAACAAGTCACAAGAAACTCTTGCCTGTGACATGTAACTACAGATTTGGGACATGTATGTCCATTCAATATGGGAATTAATTTACTTAATCATATTAATTTTGATCAATTAAATAATAAACGCAGATTAAAAAAAAGAGCGAACAGAGAAGAAGACGTCGCAGGACAATCCGCAGGAGCAGAATGTACCACCAGGTAATGTACCACAATTGAAAGTACCACAATTGAGAAAGTTACAAAAACTAAAAATCCTGGACTAATTGAGGTTTTGGTTTTTTCTGGGCGAAAACAAGCTGAATGGAACAGACTGCAAAAAGCAAACCAATCAAAAAACAAAAAATATTAGATAGAATACAACAACGCACACCAGCAACAACACCCCAATAACAAAACCACAATCACAAACAAACGATAAGATGTATTAAATTCTGTATTGCTGCTGATTTTGTTGGTGGTGGGTTTTTAGTCAAACTAATGTCTAACGCCAAACTAGCAGCAAAGTTACAAACCCCACAAAGCCAGTAAAAGAAAAAGAACCAGCTTCTGCAAAAAAAGTACCAACCTCCTGCAAGTAGAACCCCTTTTCAATGGAATAGATTTAAAATGAACTAATAAAGTACAAGTTTAAGAAACTAAATAAGAACAAAGATAAGTTAGTTATAGAAAAGTACTTTAAAAGTTAAGTGAAAGTAAGTTACAAGTAAAGTACACAAAAAAATAGTTCTTAGTTAAGTACTAGTTAGGTTTTTAAATAAGTACTAGTAAGTTATTAAGTAATTCAAGTCTAGTTCTTGAAATATGTTCTAGTTAGGTTTCTTTTTTAAGTCAGTTAGTTCATAAGTTAAGAACAAGTCAAGTCAGATCAAGTTATAATCTTATAAAAGTTCTCCAATGGTCCTACATCATAATGAAACACAGGACTAACGAAAGTTCTCTGTTATTGTTAGAGACTAGTGATTTCATAGTTAACAGCAGTTGTTTTTACATTAAGAAGAATTAGAGCCAGATTACAATTGTGTGATAAAAAACTTTTGTTCTCAAAGAGAGCTTGCTTGTAAGTTAACGTGAGATATATTTTTTTTTGAACAACTTCTGTACTTATGGTCTTAAGCTTAATTTCAAATACAGAAGTCTGGCTAGCAAAGCTAAACATCTTCGACCTCAACCATACATAGTCTTTTAGATAAACTGTTCCATAAGTTTCATCCTATCATCTTCCAATTACTTTCTTGTTTACAGTTGAAATGTAACGGACAGTCCTTTGGATATCAACTGTTGTCGGTACCACCCATCAGTCCTTTAGCCACTTCAGTTTTCTAAGTCCTTATAAAAGTCTTCTATAGGGAACTGTCAAGAAAACAGTAGTCAGTTTAGTGTATAAAGAACTCATTGCTTCTGGTAACGACGGATATAAAAAGAAGTCCTTTCAGCAAAAAATTCTAACATTAAAACCTTTGACAACCCAACTATACAGTAAAGGCCGATAAACAACCAGGGCTTGACCAACTAACAACCTATTCTCATCAAAAAGCCACCAGCAGTCTTTACAAACTTCAAAGTCTTGATAGTTGTGTTTAGAGGCAAACTTAAATTGCTATGGTTGTCTTTTGTAACTTAATTTCACATCTTTACGTTGTGTGTGGATATCCATCGTACCTAATTACCAAAACATCTGTTGTTTCATCAGTTAAAAGAGTGTCTTTTTTTTTTTTTTTTTTTTTTTTCCTGAAGCGGTCAGTGGCATGTGTTCTAAGATCAGTATTCTTCTTGAGTAAGGCCATCAAAAAAGGGCTCTTGATCGCAGATAATTTATTCAGTGGAAACAGCAGTCAGTTTCAGTCCGTGACTTAATAAAACTTAACAGACTGTAATGACAAACATACTTAGTTTTGTGCGAAAAAGAATTGTTTGGGGTGGAACAAGTTAGGAGGTTCGATAGGACTCATCTTTAAGGCTTTCTGCGGCTAGGGAAATCGTTGAGGAGATCGTGTAATTCTTTTAGGATAATTCTAAAGTCTACTCCAAGAATAAGTCCTGCTGGATAATCAGGCTTAAGATTAGACAACATACTTAAACCCAGTATTAACATCAAGAGCCCATTTAATCATTTTAAAGTTTCACAGATAGGAAGCTGTTATGTGACCTCATGGCCCATCCAATACAGATTTATTGCGTCTACGTACATAATAGATTGGATGGTATAGTTGGGTCATAATCATCAAATATTTGTTGTTAGCATAGCAGTAAGGAGTGAGGCCATGCAAATACCTCCCTCACCCAACTTCAATCATCTGAAGTGTGGGTATGATCAGATATTAAGTCCATCTGAATGATTGTAGACTTAAGAAGGGCGCCAAAAAGGCCAGGTGCAGTGATGTAATGATATGAGTCCCAAAGCTAGAAAAGTACATTCATGTAGATCTGTAATTCTGAAAGACGACTGCCAATAAACACACGTCAGCCAATAAATACTTGAACAAGAAAGTCGCCCATCGTTTCACAGTGTAAATCCTGTTCCAGGCTTTCTGAGCGTATTCCTATTCGAGTCAGTTATGATCTTCTTGCCTCTAAGACTAATAAGAAAGCGCCTTAAGGAGAAGCGAGTCTTACGACAAACTAACCCACGAGTATCATGTTATTCATAAGGATAGACTCCTTTACGCACTAAAGATTGGTCGAAAGTAATGTTTTGTATTGGAAAAGTCCTTGTAAAGATCCTTGCTAACCTTATCCAAAACTAGCCATCAGATGTTGGGCAGATTCAAAAAGGATAAAGAGTCAATAGTAAAATCATGTACTTTTCTGAAGACTGTGCAAATGCCAGTAACCCTCTTATATTCATATGTCAATGCATGCATCGATGAGAAATGAGAATCGTAGCCTCCGTAAGTTATATAAAGAAGATAGCAGTTTCCATAAGTCTTCAAAAGGGTCAACTGTAAGTAGAAGATTAAAATTGATGTGCGCGGCCCCCTCTAAACATTTTCCAGAGTAATTGAACGTGGTCTTCTTACTGATTCGCCTGAAAAAAATTCACGTACATATCCACAGTGTTAGATGAGCATAACGTTCTTGATCTTCCAGAATGTCTAAACAATGCCTATGAAAGAATTTAGTGGTTGGATAATTGATTGCGAAGTTGTTTCATCTGCTCTAAAAATCACTAGCTGCGTGGGCTTCTGAAAATCTCTGGACGTGTGTGTAGCCCCATCAGACCTAACAACAATAAAACGCATAAGGAACAGATCCTGATGGTGGGTTAAAAAGGTTGATTTTTGATTCTTGCTGTTTAGGACTTTAGTACTGCGTGTAAGAGCGATTCAAAGTCACAAAACTACGTATGGCTCATTGCATTTTTTGTGTAAATTTTTAAAGCTAACTTTTAGACACTACCCGGTTTAGGTTGTGAGGAGTTTAGTTTCACAGTCTACAAAATCTTTTATACAATGATTTACACTTACAGGTCAGCTGCTACATAGTGGGGATTCAGACCAACACCTTCAACAAAAAGCTATTTAGAATTTATGCTTTGATGTATATTCTAACAGTCTGCTAATTAGTTCTAATTAATACATAATGGCTCATTGTACAATCTGCAAACATTATCAAGTCTACATGTTTGTCAATGGAATTCCGCCTAAAGAGGAGCCGTTTGGAGAAACCCTTAGAGGCACTAGATCGTCTTCTACAGACCAAATGAAAACGTTTTACAGTGGATTGGTTTGTTTTTCTCTTCAAACTGAGATATACATTCTATACTTACTGGAAAGGTTTTATGTTTATCAAAAGTTCAGCTTCTTGCTTGTAAGCATTCATAATTTATAAACTCAATTGAGTTTTTTTTGCATAAATTTTTAACGGATGTAAATGAGGCTAAAAACACCACATAAAACGACATGTTGTCAGAATTATTTATGTTATACGACAGCCTCGTTTTAACTCTAACCTTTTTGGTAAGAGGAAGGTAAGAATTGCCACAATAGGAAGAACTTTGTTTGAGACCTCAATTGATTTCAAGGAACTGTCCCTTCCGACCAGCCCAGAACCCCTTAACGTTGCCTCCACACATAGCATTGATATAATAATAATAATAATAAAAAAAAAAGATTTTATATAGCGCAATTCCTGGAATCAACTCATAGCGCTCAACAAACGAATACTCATATACACACCGTGCTGCCTACCTGGGTATTGCCGACTGAAAGATCAGCCAGCTTGCGTCATACGGTCGTTTCCGTGTCATCCAGTCAATATCGTACACTAACAATTAACTCTCCATCGATCTTACCTTTTCACAAACTCAGGGTGGCAGCTAAGTGTAACTTGTCATCCATACCAACCGGCAAACTGCCATCACTTCCGAAAGATTGGTGATTGGATTTTACGTGTGTGCCAGATCTTATGCATGATGCGTTTCACACACGGAACCTCGGATTAAAGTCTCATTCGAAGCACTAGTAAAGGGAAATGGAGTCCGAACCATTGTTAACTCCGAGAAAAATCCCCCGTTACCGAAACTGATGCCTCCGCGGCGGGGGTTCGAACGCCGCAAACCCAAGGAACACCAAGAATACGATCCGGCGCTCTAACCACTGAGGTCTAAACCGGCCCCTGTATTAAACTGTGTAAGATGTAGTCATCCCCAGTTATAAGTTAAAGTCGTATAGCTAATAAACATCTTTCTGCACTTGTTTGAAACCCAGACGGCATGTTACTAACATCAGGCGTTAAATAAACAACAAACGGCCAACAACTCTTTTACTGGCGTTCACCAACAGAATAGACTCTGGGATTTTAGATGATAGCATTTGCTACCTTTCAAGAACAGTTATGTGGGGTTAATACAGTTATACAAGTCTACATTCCCTGACATATTGCATAATTTTTTGTCACTAACAAAAATTTCCTCCATCGTATATAGTTTTCCTCCATCCCGATATACTTGTGGTCGTCATTTTTAAAGCCAAAATATTTACGTAAATCAAAAAAAAAAATGAATATAAAATTAAGTAAAACAAGGCATTTTAATTCTTCCCACAAGTGCCGCAACAACTCAAGACACGTTAACCTTACAATAACACCTGCTAGTATATTTAGCTTTTTCTTTCTGAATCACTACAGTCAATGTTTTATCACTTTGATTGCTTCGTTAATAGTTTCACTATATCCTTTTATATATTGTCTACAACATTCCAAAGCCAAATCACTAAAAATCAATGTAATAACAATTTTCATTGTTTCGTTAAATAGTTCATAACAATTCAGTAAATCAAATATACAGAGTTCGGCGGCCATTTTTTAATAATAAAATAAAAAAAAAAATAAATGTAAATTCAACTGTTCAAACCACAGTCTTTTTCTAACGAAAACCCTGATCTTCACAAAGCGTGAATAAATTAATCCTTCCAGGGCGAGTAGAAACATCCAGAATAACAACATCAGAAGTCATATAATGCAACCTAAAATGGCAAAACAACTTTATTAGCCGTATTGGGCCAAGAATCAGGTATTTTACAGATGAACTTCTTCACTCTTGGTTTTAAATTTATGTGATTAAAAGATCAGTAAATGAATTTTCAAACCTGTCCCTCACACTTCACTATCAACCTTCCATTTCAACTGTCAATTAATATAAGAAAACCTTATAAATTCTCCAGGCTTCTTTTTAAACAAGAATAAATTAATTAAAAATAATAAATAACAGAATCTCTTGTAAAATCATATACTGTTATTCACAGTCAAATTTCTAATCGTAAAACCCTGATCTTCATTAAAGCGAATAACAACTACCTTCCAGGGGTGGTAGAAACAGTCGATAGCATCTCATGAGCCATATAAATCTAAACTAAAAAAGGCAAACAACATTATAGCACGTTACAGTGCCAAGAAATCTTGGTATTTACCTGATGCCCTCTCCACTTTTCTCGCATATTTATAACACTCATAAAGATCAATCCATTAATTCTTACAAACTCGTCCTTTAACTGTTTCAGTAGTAACAACCTAATCTCTACAGCTACGTTAGTTTTCATTATTTAAACAGAAATAAAAATTATAAATTAAAAAAAATAAAAAAAAATATCTAATCTGTTTCTCTTGTAACTTCAACTGTATATTCGCATCCCATTTTCTAAACGTAAAACCTGATTTTCATATAAAGCGAATAGCACTTCCTTCAGGGGTGGTAGAAAACAGTTAGATAACCAATCTGAGGAGCCTATATGTCAACAAAAATAGCAAACACTTTATAAACCGTGCGGCCAAGAATCTGGTAATTTATGCTGACAGCTTCAATTACACTTTCTCGCACTGTCTAATCGATTATAAGATCAGTAATTAATTCTTCAAACCTGCTCTCAAATTGCCCTCGCCACATCCCAATCCAAACACAAAAGTAATTAAAAAGCACTTAGTCAACTTCGTGCAATTCCTTAATAAAACCAAAAAAACAACAACAAAAAAAAAAAAAATTAAATCTGTAAACCCATAATTCCTTATATCCCTTTGATGAGAATTAAATATGATTGTATCAACGATCAACCCAACATATCTATCACGCACAGCCTCCCTTTTTTAAATTAACGATAAAGTCGATATTTAAGGTATTGGAGTGTGTAACCATAGAGTGCAACTGTGTTAAAATTGGTCAAACTTGAAAGTGATGGACGTGATTTGATTTAAAAGGGGTTTTCGTGCAAAATAAAATGGGTGGTCGTGACCCGCATATTTACATTCTCTCAGAGAGACTTAAACGGAAAGAAAGCAGAGAGAAAGTGAATGAAGAAAAAGACAGAGAAAGAGAAAGAAAAAAACAATGAAAGAAAGAAAGAAAGAAAGACAGAACATGAGAGAAAGAATCAAGACACGATTCTCACAATGTTGGAGAATAACAAACCATTTCCTTTGTAGAAGGGAAGAATCAACGAAATACAAGATGAGAACAAGTGCTTTTCCGTACCACATAGACCATAGTCAAGATCTAGGCTAGTGCATGCCAAAGTCCCCTCACTTATTCTGTGGAGTTGTGTGTGTGTTGTTTGTGTAGAGTGTTTTAGATCGTGTGTGATGAGTGATGTGTGTGTGTTGATTGTGTGTGTGGTTGTGTGTGTTTTTGTGAGTGTGTGTTGTGTGTGCCTCTCTCTCTCTCCTATCACTCCTTTCTCATTTTACTGAGCACCAGGAACGGAGGAGAAAAAAAAAGTTGTATTTCAGATGCCATTCAGATCTACCATGTTCCATACCTCACACCTTTTCCCACGCCGTCTATACAAATTCTGGGGTACACGTTCCCCTTTCATCACGACCCTGTCGCTGCAGCAAAAGTGATCATAACCCAGTATTGCCAAGCAATAACGTGGAGACAGCATAGCCCAGAAAAAAGACTCTACGAAGGACAGCGAGAAATAGAAGAAGAGGAACAAGAGAATTAAGAAGAAACGTACGATCGTCTTAGAATTACAAACCAAAATGTTTTATAAGAGAGAGAGAGAGAGAGGAGAGAGAAGAGAGAGGAGAGAGAAGAGAGAGAGAGAGTTTCTTGTGCAGTGTAAACAAGAAAAAAAAGACAATAAATACCTGCATCATATCAAAGAGAGTACAGAATAAGGAGAGAAGAGAATTGGAAGAAAGACAAAGACTGAAAAAGAGAACTACAAACATAACAGAAGGCACAAGGAGGTCCTGAAGTAAGAAGAAAGACAGACTGAAAAAAAAAAACGACAACAAACAGAAGCACAAGAGGTCCGTAAGTCAGGAAGAAAACAAGACTGGAAAAAGAACGACAAAACGAACAGAAGCACAAAGGTCGAAGGCAGGAAAAAAGTAAACGCAGAAAAACAACAGAAACAACCACCAAACACAAAACAGACATGTTTACACACAACATTAACAGATAACAAGAAATAACAATGAAATAAAGACATAAAGACAAACAAGCAGACAGAAAGCAAGATAGAAAAGCTAAAAAAAAAAAGACTACCATGAGACAAGTCATATGAAGAAACCAAAGAACATAGACAAACAAAAGCGTGATGTACCGACGAGGAACGGAGGCTAAAATGCAGCCAGGTATTAACCCTGTTCAGCGCAAAATTAGATGGACAGGGAAAAGTTCTGCATAAAGTTAGGGCCGAACCACGAATACAAAACAAAAACAAAAAAACAATTTTTTTTAAAAACAAACCAAAAAGTTAAAAAAAATAAAAATTCCCTTTGGTTGCCCCAAACCCTTTTGTTTGCGGGGGGTTGGCCCCAAAAAAAAAGGGGGGGGGAAAAATTTAATTTTCCAAAAAACCCCCCCCAAAAACCAACAAAAACAAACAAACCCCCCAAGAGTAAATGGGTTTTAAAGCAGAAACAAAAAACAAACAAAAACAAGAAAAAAACCCAAAACAAACCCCAAATCGGGCAGAAAAAAACCAAAAGGTTAAAAAATTTTTTTTGTCTTGCCTTTTAATTGGGTTGTTAAAAAAAGGCCCCTTAAATCTAAAAAAATTTAAAAAAAATTGTAAATGTAACCCTTTTAAAGCACAAGTAACCAAAAAAATAAACCAAATGCAAAAAGCCTTCATTTGCTTCTTTTTGGGCTTTGGTTTTAAGCCCTTTTAAAAGATTAAAAGCCTTTTTTGGGAAACCCAAAATTATGGGCCTGAGCTTCAGGCATCATTTGGCTTTGTTTTACTGCAGCCCTTTTTAAGGCTTTTCAAAGCTCCAAGGAAACCATGATTTGTTTTAAATTAAACACAGTATTGGGGTTAAAGGTTATCCATTTCTTTCGAAGCTATTATCTGGGTTTTGATGAAATAAACAAGCAAAAAAAAAAACCAGAACACGTTCCCAAAAAGGGGTTTTCTTTCTTTACGTGTTTTAAGGCCCCTAAGGCCTTAATAATAAAAATAATAAAAAATAATATAAAAATAAATATTAAAAATAAAAATAGTTAAAAGTGAAACAAACACTTTTTTTTTAATTATCTTTTGTTTTGGGGGGTTTCTTTAAAAAAAGACAAACAAAATTAAATGTTCGAAAACAAAAAGAAACATAAAAGCACCGCATTTTGGATTTTTTTCTAAAAAAGTGGATGCACCCCCCGAACACGCACACACGAAACACACAGACACCACACACACACACCACACACAAAACCCCAACACACACACCACACACCCACACCCAAACACAGCACACACACACGCAGACGACGCACGCACGCACACACACAACACACACACCACAACACCACACACACCACACAAACACACCACCACAACCAACCACGCACGCACGCACGCACGCACGCACCCCACCCCCTGCCGAAAAAAGCGGATCTTGAACCTTCAAGTCTTCGGTGAAACAAACCGAAATTTTCAAAAGATGAATTTCCCTTTTTGACCAAGCTCAAACATTTTTTCTTTTTGTGATCCCTTGAATTAAGAAGTAAAAAGGTAATAGCCAGAAAGGGCAAGGGGTTTAAAATAGCTAATAACGAAAAATTTCTCAATATCATTGTCATAATTTTTCTCTATTTTCGAATACATATTTAGGCTTTTTAAGGCAGTCCAAAAGTGAACGTAATAAGTATCTATAATCCCAGGAAACTACACTTCATTTTTTTTTTTTGTTTTTTTTTGTTTGTTTCTTCTTAAAAAAAATTTCCAAATCAGAATTCGGGAAAATTTGAGGTAAAGGAAAGGGTTTTAAAGATTTGGGTTGAGTAATAAATTTACGTATCCAAAAATATAAGGTGCGGCTTTTATACGTTTTCGTGTCCCGTTGTTTTCCCATGACTACCAACGTCCCCCCAGTTTTTCCATACGACACCATAGCCCTGTCACCCTATTATGAAATTTATGGGGGTAATTATAGTTTGTTTTCCCTCGGCTTTGACTCCCTTCCCCCACCCATCCTGACCTATCATACCCTTTAAAGGGTTTTTGTCCCCCTGTACTGTAAGGGGGTGCATGAGTGAGGAAAAGTATGTGTTGATTTTTGTGTGCGTTTTGCCCACGCATGGTGTGTACACGTGTGTGCATAGCTTCTCCTCTCTCTTCTCTCTCTCTCTCTCTCTCTCTTTCTCTCTCTTCTTCTCTCTTTTTCTGTCCTCTCTTCTTTTTCCCCTTTTCTCTCTCTCTCTTAACACAACAACACACACACACAAAAACCACACACACACACACCACAACACACACCACCACAACACACGGGGAACACGTAAACGCGATGCGCGGGATACAAAACAAATTCAAACACGCACATACCTTCTCAAAAAATTATTGTGTAACTTCAGGGTTTGGGGGGGAGAAGTCTTAAGGTTCTATTTAATTGTCTAGGGGAAAAAGTATGCCCACGCAAGATGTAGAGGGGGGGTATGAAAAGGATAGTGAACCCCGGGGTATCCAGGAGAGGAGAGGGGGGGGGGGGGGGGGGGGGGGGGGGGGGGGGGGGGGGGGGTGGGGGAGGAGAGAGAGAAGAGGGGGAGAGAGGGGAGAGAGAGAAGAAGAGAGGGGAGAGGAGAGAGAGAGAGAGAGAGAGAGGGGGGGAGAGGAGAGAGAGGAGAGAGAGGAGAGAGAGAGAGAGAGAGATTGCGGTTTTGGACAAAAAAATCACCAAAAAGTATTTGAGAAATGCAGTTGTTTCGGGGCCAACCACACCCCAACACACACACCCCCACACACACACCACCGTCGCGCTCCTCCCATACTCGACACAAAATTGCACGTCCAGTGGAGAGAGAGAGAGAGAGGAGGGGGGGGGGGGGGGGGAGAGAAGAGCCGGGGGGGGGGGGGGGGGGGGGGGGGGGGGAAAGGAGGGAAAGCAGGGCTTTTAGGGCAGAGTTTAAAAATAAAAGAGAGTTAAAAAGTAGGGGGGGCGATAATAGGACAATGAGCATGAAAACTATGGACAGAAGATAGACCCACAGTCAAGCGACACAAAAAAATTTAAACAGAAAACAAAGGGGGAATGATCGTAAAACCATGAGAGGGGAGGGGGGGGTAGAGTTGGGCAGAGACCAAAAGTCTTTGACTCGTTTTTTTTACGTGAAATCTGTCTCATAGCGAAAAACTTTTTACGGGAGCAATTTTTTACATGAAAAACTGTCGCTGCGACTGATTTATTTTTTAAACAGACAAAATTTTTTGGACATTTCTCGTAAAATCCTTGCGCGACCAATTTTTTGAAATTAATCGCCCCGATAATTTTTTTATGAAAACCCCGCTGCAGTTTTCCCCGGGGAAATACTGTCCTGCGACACGATTTTTTGACGACAGTATTTTATACGCACCGGCTTTTTTTTAAATTTTTTGGGGTGTGGTTGTCTGGATCACGGGTTATACGTGCGAGCCCCATGGTTTGTGACAAGACGGTTTTTCATAACGGTGCGGTTACAATATACAGGGTATGTGGGGTGACGAAACAACACTAGGTGAGCTCATTCTACCTTCAAGAAAAAAAAAACCCCAACAATTTCCCAACCCAACCCAACCCCCCCAACCCAAAATACTCAACCCTTCGTTTAAAAAACTGTGTTCTCATGGGTAGGCCCGTGCCCAATTTCGTCGGCTGCAGAGGACAATTTGCGTTCCAAACATTTGGGAGTGTTGGGGCGATGGCCAAAAAAAAAAAAAAAAACCCTCCTTTTCCACTCAGCAGTAATTAGGGACCCGATTCAGTGCAGAGTTTTAAAAAACGGGCAAGATTTACCAAAAGAAGGACAGCATAGGCTGCGCCCGGGAAAACGCCGACCCCAGACATGGGAAATGCCCAGGGGAAAGTTTGTCTTTATGGGGTAGGGTATTTCAAAATTTTCTTTTCAGTTATGTTCCTTTTTTTTTTCCACATCTGTTTCCACATATTTTGAATTGGGGCCCCATGCAAAATAGCATAGGTGTGGTAAATCTACTTTAGTAACCTAAAAAAAATCTTGTCAGAGTGGGAATGAAAGAAAGTTGAAATAGTGTAACAAATTTTCCATCCGATGTTTTTTATTTTGAAGTATTGGGAAACTTTGAGATCATCGCCCCCCCCTCCCTTTCTTCTTGCATTAGAAAGGCGGGACGCAGCACACAAACCTTTAAAGGCCTGGGTGTCCCATGTACAATTTTACTGTTTTTTCTGACATTCGTCTGCGAACGCGTTGAGTGGGGGCCGAACGGTTTTATGCGCGAAAAAAAAGCAAAAGGTATCTGAGCTTGGCTTCAATTTTGTTTGTTTTGTTGTTTGTTTTTTTTGCAGTAGGAAGAGGGGCAGAAGGAAGGACATTTACACTTTTTCGTAAAGAACATGAGGAATTTACTCCGGGGAATGGGAAACACCAGCACCTTTTCGTTTTGAATACGTGCCCCTCCAAGAAACGGAGCCCCGGAGGGCTACTCCTTTCCCATGTAAAGTGACGAAGCTGTCAGAAAAAAGTTGTTTGGACATTTGGCACGGTTTTTATTATTTATCTTTTTTATTAAAAAAATGTAGTGGCTTTTTCAAAGTTAAAAAACACCCAATCAAAAAACCCCAAAAAGTATAACCACACACACACACCAAAAACAACCAAAACACCAAAACCCCACACAACACACACACACCCCCAAAACACACACACGGGGATGGGTATTTTTACTTCAAAAAATTGTTTGATGTTGTTCATGTTGGAATCATGTTCATTGTTTTGAAAAATTTGTTTTTTTTGGGAAGGTTTTTTGACATGCTTAAAAGCAACAAAAAAAACAGAAACAAATTTAAAAAATAAAAACACCGCACAAAAAAACCCCAAAAAACATTATGCTTTACCCCTGCTGTAAGGAAATTCGGAACCCCTTTTTTAAAAATGGCAAAAGGTGAGGGAATAAAGAAGAAGTGCGGAAGTTGTAGTGCGTTTGGCAGAGGATTTTACTTTCCCGTGGCAAACAGCATCGCTGATAACAGCTGCAGGAACCTTGCCATTCTCGCCCCTTGATTCATGCTGTCGTTTTAAAGGGGGCCCCCATTCATAAAAGCTCAAAATTTTGACTATTTCCAAGGAATGAATGTCCCCAAAAACGACTCCAGGACAAATAAAAAAATTCGAAATTTGGTCTACTATTTCCAATTTTCATGTGATTAAGAACCCGCAACTGGCCGTGCGCGTACACGGCGTGCGTGGGTGGTATGTTTGGTGAATGTGGTGTGTTTGGGGGTGTGTGTGTTGGTGTGTGTGTGTGGTGTGTGTGTTTGTGGGGGGTTTGGGTGTGCGACGACGCACCGCGCGCGTGTGTGCCGCCACGTGATTGTGTGTGTGGGTGTTTTTGGGGGTGTGTTGTTGTGTGTGTTGTGTGTGTGTGTTTTGAGAGAGGGGAGGAGGGGAGAGGAGAGAGAGAGAAAGAGAAGAGGAGAGAGAGAGAGAAGAGAAAAAGAAAGAGGGGAGGGAGAGGCTTAAACAGTCCGTCAACAGACAGAGAGCGCAGGCGTGTGATACTAAATGTTGTAACTCATTTCATCTGTGATGTGTGTTGCATGCTAGAAGAGGAGGGGGAATGCATGAGGACAGGCGGGATAAAAATAAAAAGTTGTTGTTTTTGATATTTTTTTTTGTTTTTTTTTTTGTCGTCATGTTTCGCGTCGACATCAAATCTAATGATTAGGTTTTTTTGTGTAGTAGTGTATTTAGTAGTTATATTGTTTTTATTTTCTTATTATTACAAAATTATTTAAAGTGTCATTTAAACAAATTTTTAAAAAGTCTTAGGTCTTCTTTAGCAAGTCAAACATCAGGACAAATAAATGAACGAGCATGAAGTGAATGAAGAAAAATGTTTGCTCGTTCTTTTCGTTGTCCGAGTGTTTTGATCTTTGGGGAAGAAGACCTAAGAGGTCGAAAACCCTGTGTTTTGTCTTGTGTTCGTTTTCTCGTTTTCTTGGCGGTTTGCTATTAATTACATTAAAATTTTGTTTTTTGATCCT
>CM031608.1:53119752-53140498 GCA_018398815.1 Conus ventricosus
AAGAAAGCAGAGAGACTACGGGGAAAAAAGAAAAATGCTGGGGTAAAACTGTGAGAGACAGAACAAAATAATGAAAGAATAAATGAAAAAGGACGCAAAACAAAACAAACACACAAACAACAGATGGAGAAATAGCAGAGGAGATTATGAAGAAATCAGACCCAGCACACATTCCGTGTTTATTGGAACAGTTGCTGGACAGTCCAGCTGTGCCTGTTGATATCTTTATTCAGATTGTGAATCATTGTGCATCTTTGGAACTAAAAACTTGGACAAGGTTAGCATGTCGCTAAAAGCTTCGCCTTTCCGAGAACTGAATACTTCCCTTGGTCATTATCAACTTTCGAGTATGCATAGGGAAATAAACAATTAAAGAAACAAACAACATTATAAGACACATTAATTCTGCTTTGTTTGTTTCCTTGCTTGTTTGTTTGTAGCAGTAGTGCTTCAGTTTTACGTCTGTTCACATATGGTATAGAGGAGTTAGGAGAGAGAGAGAGGAGAGAGAGAGAGGAGAGAGAGGAGAGAGGAGAGAGAGAGAGAGGAGAGAGAGAGAGAGAGAGAGATGCATAAATGTCTGTGACTATGTAAGTGTATGCTTAATGTGGCTAAGTGCATATAAATATTTCTCTAAACATCCTGCAACATACTTGCAAATGATTTTAAAGTGAATGCTTAACTGGACTACAAATTAAAGGAAAAAACAACATTGAAAGCAAACTTTAAATCTGAAAAGACATCACACAAACATGTGCCTGATAATGATGGTAAATGAGCTTGAAGAGATGGTTATTCTTCGTTATCCACAAATACATTTTGCTTCGTTTATATATTTAGTTTTTAAGGCATCAAGTTTTAATTTATAAAATATTGAAATGGAATTTCTGTATTGGTACATATTTTCACTTGTAAATGAGGAATGCTGTTTACATGTTCATATTTAATTAGATAAGTATTTTTAATCAGCGACACCAAGCAACGTATTTTTTGTAGTGTTTTCTGAATCGGCACCAGGCGATTTGCTTTAACAATGATTGACTTCAGGTAAAGAAAGGATATCTTCATACCGTGGCGCATTTTTCATTCCTGGCTCCTCTCTTTGCGCATCTATCAGCTAGCTCATTACCCCAAATGCCACAATGCGATGGAATCCAGCAGAAGGTGACATCTGTTCCTTTACATATCAAAACATGAATAAGATGGCATATTTCATTTACAAGAAAGTTGTTCAAAACGGTACTTGGACATTTACGGATTGCAGAACAGACATTGAATCCACACAAATAACTACTTTAGATATTGATTGTGGCAAGTTAATTAAATGTGACAACGCCATGATAACAGCTATCATTTCGGCATCAAATATTGATCTGCTTTTCCTATGGAATATGTATTTTCAACCTTTTGTGATTGTATAACAAAAGCAGAACCTGACTGATTATTAGACAATGCTGAACCATCTGTGTAAACTTTAAGATGTTGAGGATATTTCTCTTGTATATGCATCTTTACAGAATAAGATAAATATTTGGTTGGTCAGTTTTGCTCACATCAGTGTGATCAAGATCAAAATGTGCCCTGTTTCTATCCCAAGCTGGAAGAGAAATCAAGGCCACCTTCGCTAATGTCTCAGAACTTACTGTTGGCTTTTTCAAAAGATTTTCTGTACATGAACCAAGGGTTTAGAATATGACAATATAGTCTGAGCTCTTTTTGGATAATGAGATTCAGGTTTATAGCAATTAATTTTCGTTCACACCTATCAGCGTTGAACACTTCATTATATTTGGCAAGTGTTAGCTTTATGTTCGTCTAACGGTTAAAATATAAAAGTTGCTTCAACGGGAGCCCAAGGCATAATTTATAGGCCTTACTATCTATGCTTTTCAGCTTTTGTAACAAGTGTCTAGGGGCACTGAAGAAAGCCTCTTGTGCATAGCATAATTTTGATCGGATCAGTGATGTGGCTAAATGTTTTAAAGTGTTTTATCTTGACACCCGCTTTGTTTACTGATAATTTTCAAAACGTTTAGTGTTTTTCGAGCTTGTCAGAAGGTACTGAATGTGAAAGTTCCACGTTAATTAGATGTTAAATATACTCCTAAACATTTAACTAAAGGTTTGTAGTCAAGTGTGACTGCATCCATTTTAAAAGAAGGCAAATCGCTTGTATCGGCGCCATTGTTAAATAACACCATATATATTTTCTCACAAGAAAACATTAGACCATTCTAAAACATGTATCTACCAAGACTGTCTAATTCATTTTGGTAAAGTTTTTGTAGTAATTGAGTGATCTTTTAGGCGTATTTTTCCTTATTGAAATATTCAGCCATATGCACAGATCGTCAGCATACTGCACAGCTGTGATTATTTTTGCTTATATGTTTTGGAAGATCACAGAGCAAACTGTTAAACAACATTGGAGCTATCACAGAGCCTTGCAGAATTCTCATTTGTAATGATTTAAATTCGGAGTACGCATTTTCTACTTTAACGTTTTAAACTTTCTTTCTTGTACAATTTCTCTGTTATAATAATAAAGACTGCCAGATAGACCTATGTTCCTTTTATTTGAATAACATTTGGCATGCCTAACACTATCGGAAGTCTGTTAAAGTCATAATAGAAATGTAGCAAAACGCTTTTTCGCTTTGTAAAATTGGTTTTTAATTTGTATGGTTATTCTAAAACTATATGTATCGATGTTGATCTTCCTTTTTGAATACCGGCTTGATTTGTGTGGCATTACGTCATATTCATCACAATTTCAAATATCAGTTTATTCAGTAACTATTTTTCCATTAGTTTAGATGACATTGGAGAGGTAAAAGCTTTGGTCGATAACTATTTTACCTTAGTTGCAGATTACCTTGTTTGGACTTGGATATTATTACTGACTGCTTCCTTATTCTGGATAATATACCCTTGACCAATATCTGTTGTAATTTTGTTTGGCAAAAATGTTATCAAATTAGTTGGTAAGTTTTTTAAACTTATAATTTGAAATTGCGTTTAACCTACAGATGATGTTTTTGCGTTAGTGAAAAAAAAATCAATTTCATTCATGTATTGTATAGGTGCATTGACAAGAACGATCACATTTGCATGCCTTGTGGTCATTTAGGGATGTTCTTTTCTTCTATCTCGAGCTGTATACATTCTGGTGAAAAGACTTTCTTTTCGCATTGTCCTTGAGTACTTATCAGCAAATGCTTCTGTTTCCTTTTCCGCTGAAGTTGGAGATTTGTTATTACCTGTTTATTGGGACATCGAAGGCAAGATTTAACCATGTTTCATGTCCCGATTTTTTTTCCACATTTTGTTTGTTTGCGTTGTAGTCGTCATCTTCGTCATTGTCGATGTTGTTTGTACCTTTGCTCGGATTTTGAAACAAAAGATCAAAACTCAAAAGTTTGCTCATGATTTCCTTTATGCGTGCAGCTTCCCTGCGGAGAAAGTGGAAAAGCGGTCGTGTAAGCAAGCAAGGAGTGTGAGAGAGAGAGAGTGTGGAGGAGTCGAGAGAGTGTGAGTGAGGAGATGAGTGTAGGAGAGAAGAGAGAGTTGGGAGACGATGAGAGTGAGGTGAGAGAGAGAGAGTAACCCTTCCTTCAGTACATACACGATTACACCACACAACGCAGCGCGCACGCTCACACGTACGACTTACGCACGATAGCACACAATAACACACATTTGCATATATGCATGTGTGCACACACTTATGCATGCACACTGTTTCATAAAGGCTTGAAAAATTAAAGATAAACCAATGATTGTTAAACCACACGAAACTACCAATTACAGGCAAAAGTCTGTACAGAAGAGTCTTTGATATCAGGGCACACACATTTATGTTTGTGATGGTTGAAGTTACAATTGTGTACGTGAATCAGAAGTATCGTCATGTGTTTTAAACCGACGAGCGATGGTGGAGTTTGTGACGTGATGATTAGTAGCCTCAACGAGCTGCAAGTGAGAACCACAGCGAATGGGCCATGATCAAGGAGCGAGACAGATTGGATTCTCTCTTGAGGGCACTAAGACCGTGGCGAAAGCTTGGCTGGGTCTGGGTTGGCAATGTCTTTCATCTGTCCGTGGGCAGGGGTGGTTGGGTGTCTGTGGAGTGTGCTCGGCAGCTGGAGAGGTGTGTGTTTTTCGCCGGTGGACTCTGCAGTCATGAAATACGGCTGGTACACCCATGGGGATGCTACTTTTAGGCTGTATGAAGCTACATCTGTTGTCTGATTTTCCTCTGTTCAGGAGAAGTTTTTATTCATGGGGGGGTCCCTGATATCTTATTGGAGTGTCCTGCGCGTTGCCTGTTCATCGTCAACACAGCGCAGGACCTCCAAGGGTGGTACAGGTCTGCTCTAAAGGCAGGTGGAGACCAGTGCTTATCTGGGTACTACCCCTGACCTTCGGGTGTTTCTTTTTCTTCTTTGCCTAACTAGGTGACCATGGAGATAGGTACAGTGACGGTTGAGGAATAGGACCCTCTGACTCACAGGGGTAAGTCCTGTTGCAGTGGGAAAGACTACAACTTTGGATTCTACTCTTGTGGGCACTCAGACCGTATGGCGATAGCTTGGCTGTGTTTCTGTGAGTAGCGGCACGTCTTCATCTGTCCAGTGGGCAGGGGTGGTTGGGTCTGTGGAGGTGTGTGTCTGCAGCTGGAGGGTGGAGTTTTTCGCGGTGGGCTCTGCAGTCATGAAATACGGTGCTGGTACACCCAAGGGGTTGCTTACTTTAATGAGTTATGAGCTGCATCCTGAAGTTGATTTTACCATCTGTTCAGGAGCAGTTATGTCCCTGTTATCTTAATGGTGTTGTCCTGCGCGTGCCTGTACCCAATCGGTCTACTAGCGCAGGCCCTCCACAGGGTGGTACTGGATGCTCTAAAGGCAGGTGGAGACAGTGCTTTTTCTGGGTCCTCCCCAGACCTTCGGGTTGTTTCTTTTTCTTTTGGTTGATAGAGTGCGATGAAATGACCTTTATGATGTAAGTTACTGCGTCGTGAAAAAACCGCTTGATGAAAAACTTCCGTGCAAGATCTTTGTGTTTACCAAGACTATTAGTGTTGGAATGGAGCCCTATATCGTCCGCTGAGGATCTCATGGTTCATGAGTTCGCAGCACTTGAAAGGATGGATTCCTATAGCTTTGTAAATCCTCTTGTATACCCAGTATCAATTTGGTACCTCTTTACATCAGGTAAGGATAGGGAAAGGGACGGAGAAGGTGAGGATTCCATCTTTTATGATTGCCATGCCCCAGGCTTGGTATACCTGATTCAAGTTCACTTTTAACCGACCACAGACAATGTTCAAGCTTTTTCCTTCAAATAAGTTTTGTTTCTTCATGCATACCTGTTATTGGAAGTGTATGGCCTTTCCCAATAACATGATGCCAAACAGCGTTGTTGTGTGGTTTAATCTGTTCAGCAACCTAAAGGAATCGTCTTTCAGTGAAATGGACGATCAGCGAATGGTTTCTATAACCTTGGTCTGTCAGTTTCAATTCAGTTTCATCAAGAAAGTGTTCACTGCATGCAGAACGGCCAATGTACGCTACCCACATCGCTAAGTTTCGAGGACATACAGAGCATGATTTTAATCTGTTGGCTGATATGAGTTAATATCCTAGGTGAGAGAATTTAAGAAGTGGATCTTGTGGCCAAGACTTAGCTGATTTCTGACCTACGCATTAGCGAACGCGGGCGTCAGTACTTGAGTGCGCTATCTACCTAACATTGGCTGTGCCATTATCAGTTTTGTATGTGCGTTTGGCGTGTGTACTCGTATATATATATATATATATAAATATATATATTTATATATTTATATTTATATATTTATATATTGTTACCAATTGTAAGATCGTCATCCTATTTGGAGGATGTCTCCCCGTGGAGGAATATAAGCTTGCTGGAGGCTCCTTTGAGAAGCATTTTTTTAATTTCCCCATTCACCCACTCATGCACATACTGTTAGGCAGGAATCCATCTACCACTGCAGATATGAATGTTATCCCCTATTTCTTCAATCTTTGTAATTAAAGCTAGCTTTGTTTATAATTCAATATATATATATATATATATATATTTATATATATATATATATTTATATATTTTTGTATATGTGTGTGTGTTCGTGTGTCTTGTGTGGTGTGTGTGTGTGTGTGCTGTGTGTGTGTGTGTGTGTGTGTTTCTCGGTGCATGGGTGTGTGAAAACGTGGCCAATTTGTGTGCCAGTGTTTGCGTGTGCGCGTGTGCATCTGCGTGTGGTATGGTTTGTGCGTGGATACGTGTGCGTATACGGATGCGTGTGAATCGTATATGCTGGTGTGTTGTGTGTGCGAACGTGTGTGTCAGTTTTATATGTATGTGTAAACGGATTAATTGTTTGATCGTCACGTGTGAACTCCACTTAATTCAAGAGTGTTTTAAAAATAATGTTGGATTGCTGCTCAAACCTCGCCATTCAAACGGCCTGCCTGTCTAAACCTTTATGGGGAAAAAAGTTACTTTTCAACCGTTATAAGTGAGTGCAGGCGAAAGTGAAAAAATTTTTCATAAGGAAATGTATTATAAATCCGACTGAACAATTGAGACGAATAAATTCACAAATGACACTACACAACTCGTTTGTCCTCTCAGGTCATCTTCAGGACAAGAGAAAACAACATTCAGAACAATCAAATCGTAAATGATACGATCAATCACTTCTCTTCTCGATTACGGTGCATGATGGGCGTTGAATGAAAACGAGGTCGATGGGCAGGGGACAAATTTGCGAGTTAAAATAATAATTAGATGCCATGACATTGTTGTGTCGAATGGGGTAGAGGTACTTGCTCATTTAAATTTCCACGTTTTTGAGGTTTGACGTTTGTTTGCTTGTTATGTTTTGTTCTTTTCTGTGATGCAGCAGGAACAAGGGGAGGATGAGAATGGTAAATTAAACATTAGAAAACAAGGAACGCTGAGGTAGTTGTTGGTCGGAAGTGAGAAACACCTTCTTAAATTGCATCTGTGCGCTTTAGTTGCAATTGAGACGACTGCAGGCGGAAATCTAAACACATCTTTAGTTATTGTTAGCGAACCGCCTAAAATTAAAATAAAATAACACAACAAAAAACAACAACAACAAAAACACAACACAAAAAAAGTGGACACACGAATTACAAGACAAAACACTAAGTGGTTTTGGTTGTCCACGTTTTCTTTTTGAGGTTCGCTAACATTTAAGATTTGTGCGCTTTAGATTAGGTAAGGTGCATTTAAAGAAACGGGATGTCCTGAGTAAGAGTCCTACCCCTTTCTTTGTTTACGTATGAAGCTATCAGGGAATGTCATGTGAACATTAGGTGAGTCTGGTCATAAATTACCGTTTTTTGTTGGTATGTGGAATGAGCGTCATGTAAAACAAAACAACAAAGGTTGATTGGCATCTGTCGGGACAGAAAATGAACTGATTTTTGCTGAGCACGGGCTCGATATTTGGTGAAGCTGGATGGACGAGGCATTGCTTGCATTTCTTGTGGACACACACACACACACGCACGCATCGCATGCAAGCACACACACACACACACTCACGGCACAATCAACACACAACACACACATCACAAACTCACACACACACACTAAAACACACACACACACATAACACTCACAACACACCACACTCTCACTCAGCTCGATGCATGCATGCACAACACAAGCCACACACACTCGGGTATCTTTACTGTCAACATTTGTGTGAATTTATGTTGTAGTTTTTTTCGTTTTATATCCACTAGGTGATTGCGGATATCTCAGAGTTGTCGACAAGCCTGAAAAAGAAACGAAGAACATGCATTTACCTCTGCTGTAAGGTAACCAGCTATGAGGACAATGGCGAGGTAATGGGAAATAAAGAAGAGGAGCTTTTGAAGGTTTATAGTAGAGTTTGGCAGAGAGTGTACCTCCTGCTGAGCAAACACAGCATCATGCTGATAACAGCTGAGGAAAACTTGGCGTCAGACGTCCTTTCTTGTCACTTTACGCCTCAGGCAAAGCCATTCAAAAGAATAGCCACATTGATAAATGTGTGTAGTTCTTTCTTTGAATCGTCAGAAAATGATAATACGGACACAAACGTCCCACAAGTCGAATAAAGTGTTTCGGACTGTTTATTATGTGTCTATTTTGTTTCCAATTTCTAAGTGGTTATGAATATGCTGAGAATGTGATGTCCATGTGTGTGTGTGTTGTGTGTGTGTGGTGTGTGTGTGCGTGCGTGCGTGCGTGCGTGCGTGCGTGCGTGCGTGCGTGCGTGCGTGTGTGTGTGTGTGTGTGTGGTGTGTGTGTGTGTGTGTGGTGTGTGTGTGTGTGATGTGAGCGGCTCGCATGCGCATGTACGTCAGTATATGTGTGTGTGTGTGTGTGTGTGTGTCGTGCTGTGTGTGTAGTGTGTGTGTGTGTTGTGTGTTTGTTGTGTGTGATGTATGTGTGCGTGGCGCGCGGCGCGCGCCTTACGTGTGTGTATGTGAGTGTTTGTGTGTGTGTGTGGTGTGTGTGTGTGTGTGGTGGTGTGTGTGTTGTGTGTGTGGTATCTATGTTTGTGTGTTGTGGTTGTGTGGTGTGTGTGTGTGTGGGAGCGCGCCACGGATGCGTGCGTGCGTTTGTAAGTCTGAGATATATATTTATATATTTTATATATATATATATATATATATATATATATTTTTTTATTATATAGCTAAAACAAGTTAAAAGTGGAATCTTAAAATATCTACAAAATTTGTGGTCATGCGTGTTGCGCTGTCATCAGGATGTCAGCGCAAGCCCTGTAACAAATATGTAGTTATTTTGAGATTCCTCTTTTAACTTGTTGTTAGTTTTGTTGCATCCCCAAGGGGTTGAGCACTTAAAAAATTATGTTTTAGCATTTAAAATATTTCTGATCTATATATTTATATAGTTATATATATTATAATATATATATATATATATTTATATATATATATATATTTATATATATTTATATATGTGTGTGTGTGTGTGTTGTGTGTGTGTTGTGTGTGTGTGTGTGTGTGTGTGTGTGTGTGTGTGCGCGTGTGTGTGTGTGTGTGTGTGTGTTAGAAGGTGAGAGAGGAGAGAGGAGAGAGAGTGGAGTGAGAGTGAGTGAGTGAGAGGAGAGAATGAATGAAGAGAGCGTAGGAGAGAGAGTGAGAGAGAGAGAGAGAGAGAGAGAGATGAGAGAGATGATTACGGAGAGAGAGAGTGGGGGAGAGAGGAGTGAGTCAGACAAGACAGACAAGTCAAGACAAAATTCTTTATTTACGAGGAAATAGATAAGCTGGATGTGCTTTTTTTTACTTCCAGTCCTCGCCTGAGTAGGGTCAAAATATAAAATAAAAGGCAACAAAGGTAAGCATTCAAAAGTGACTAGAACTACAATACTATACTGGATTTTAAATTTAAAAAAAAAAAAAAAGAGAGAGGAGAGAGTGTGAGAGAGTGAGAGAGAGAGAGGGAGACGAGTGTGAGAGTGAGAGAGAGAGAGGGTGGGAGGAGAAAGAGGCGAGAGTAGGGTGCGATAAGTGAGCATGTTTAGAAACAATCTGGACAATCAAATCATTCCAAAGAGATACATGGACAATCGATTTTGATTGCACCGGGGGTGAGGGGGGGGGGGGGAGGGGTTAGAAATAAAGCCACAAAATGGAGGTGGGATATGCATATGTTATTGCCCTGTCGCACGGGTAGGAGGGGAAGTCATATGGATAATAATCAAGTTCATTCCAGCAGAACCGTTAGGTGCAGAGAGAGAGAGAGAGAGAGAATGAGGAGAGAGAGGTAGAGAGAGTGAGAGAACGAGTGAAGAGAGAGATAGGAGGAGATGAGAGGATGTGAGTGACTATGACATGACAAATTCTTTATTTACGAGGATATTAGATAAGCACTAGAGTTGCTTTTTTCTTACAGTCCTCGCCCTGAGTAGGGTAATAAACATCATGCAGTGAAATCAATTAATGTTAGAATCATAGAGATTAAGCAAGCAAAGCGAGTCATGTAATCATAGAGGAACATTCAATGAAAATAGAAGATAATTGAAAATAAAACAAAAAATAAGAATAATTTAATAAACAAACCAACAAAAAAATAATATTAAACAAATAAATAAAATAAAATTTAAATGATGGAATTAATATTAATGATAGAGGAAAGGAGAGAGCGGGGGTTAGGGAGTGAGGTGGGCTGGGGAATTCATATGTTATGTGTACTTAACGTACAGTTGGCATGTATGAAAAACAGGAGACAGTGAAGGTGTTATGTCAAGTGCGTACATATTTTTTGATCACACCTAATTACACGCACGTTAGCACGCATTAGAGAGAGAGAGAGAGTGGAGAGTGAGAGAGAGAGAGAGGAGGAGTCGTGAGAGAGAGAGAGAGAGAGAGAGAGGATGAGAGAGAGGAAGGAGAGTAGTGAGAGAGTGCATAGGAGTGAAGAGATGAGGAGAGAGTTTAGAGAGTAGTGAGAGAGAGTGAGAGCAAGGCACCACATGCTTTCATTTTTTCGCAAGGCATGAATATACGTAGAACGCTATTAAGCACAGTGAGATGACATTGGGGGGGGGGGGGGGGGGGGGGAGAAAAAAAAAAAAGAGAGAGAGAGTGTGAGAGAGAGAGAGGATGGAAGGGAGAGGGGACAGCATGAGTTGTAATGATTTGAAAATGGAACTGTAACTAAAAAACGTACAATTATTAGCTGTATAAAATCAGTCAGTAAAAATGAAATACAAAATATGTTCGGAATTCGGAACTTACTCCCACGCCACACATGCACTGACAGAGACAGAGAGAGAGGAGAGAGAGAGAAAACCGAGAGAGAGAGGAGTGTGGAGGAGAGAGAGAATGAGAGAGGCAGAGAGATGAGAAGGAGAGAGAGAGAGATGGTGAGAGAGTGAGAGAGAGAGAGAGAGAGAGAGGAGAGAGAGTGAGCAGAGAGTCACATAAGAATACAAGCTATCGACAGAAGAAATGACAAGAGGGCCAGGTAGGTAGTAGGAAACACACACACACACACACACCACACACACACTCCAACACACCTCACACACACACACTCACACACATACTCTATAAGACATACTTACTAAACAAAATAAATTACATTAGTGCATTTCAAGTACAATATACCACTTTCTAAATAGTCAGGTATAATAAATAAAGGCAATGAGGGGGTGGTGGTGATTGGTGGAGGTTTTCTGGCGGATGTACGCAAAGTACTGGCACATATGATGGTTGTAAATAATGGTGTTTGAAGGTTGATTGCTTGGCGTGTGTGTGGTTGATTCAGGGTGCGAGTTCCATTGACAGGATAACCTGATTTGTTATACTGGGATTTAATAAGTCTATTCTTGGAACAGGGACATGAAGTTTGGGTAGATTCCTTGTGGAATTTATTGTGATCTGTGAACTATTTGTTGAGGGTGCCTTCCAGGTCACAATTTGTGCATTATTATCCCTTGTTGTTTTCTAATCTCAGGACTCTGAATGGGAAGAACTTGAATCTTTTTTATAGTCCGAGTCCTGAAGTACTACTGCTTTTTAGGAGGATAATTCTGAGTGCTTGCTTTGTAGGCTTAACATTGGTTTGAGAGTGTTAGTCGCTAAACACTGTTCCCTTAGAGTTGATCCATGGTATGTTTGATTGAATATGAGACTGATAAAGAGCTTGCGTGAATGCTGCGTCGAGAGGGGGGAATCGTTTGATTTTGGGGAGAGTTGATAAACTTTCTGTGATACTTTTTTGCTCTTTGTGAGCTTGCCAACTCATTTGGTTTATGTGAGCTTGCAACTCATTATGTTATCAAATTTGGTTATTCCTAGCACTTTGGGCATGTAACCTGTTCAACGGGTTCATTTTTATGATATACAGGAAGGGAACTTAAGAGTGAGATTTTGTCTTTTTTGCTGGTTGTGATAAGCATGGATTTAGTTTTTTGAGGGTTGAAGCGACATGTGATTTAGATCTGTCCATTTGTACGAGGTCATTCGCCACTGCTGGTTAAAGTGGGTGCAAGAACAGGAACTTCAGATTGGATTTGTATGTATTGTTGTATCATCAGCAAAGAGTTCACAGGTGGATGTGATATGGGGAGAGGTAAATCTTGATGTAAATTGTGAACAGGTATGGGGGACCTGGATAGAGCCTTGTGGGACGCCATAGGAAAGTGTCTGAAAATGATAGCGAAAGTTGTATTAATTTTTACACATTGTTGCCTATTTGTAAGGTTATGAGTGTAAATGCGGAAGTGTTTTTGTGGTTAAGCCTTTTACAATTTTAGTTTTCTACGTAGAAGGTTTGGTCTATCACATCGAATGATTTTTTGAAATCAATAAATAGGTAACCACAATATCTGTTGTTGTTTAATGACTATTTAGCCAGTCATCAACAGGTTGATTGGCTGAGTGGCATGAATGGGTTGTGTCGGATACAGGACTGTCTTGGATGAAGCAAGTGGTATGTATTAAGGTGGTGTATTGTGTGCTTGTTTATGTGTTTTTCCAAAGGTTTGGAAATAGTGGAAAGGATTGAGATTGTCTGTGTTTGACAGTGGCTGAGCTGTCCACCTGCTTGTAGATAGGTATGACTTTCGCTTTTTTGAAACCATCGGGAAATGAATTTTTGTCGATGAATAATTTGAAGAGTTTGTTACGTGTCTGTAATGCTGGAGCTGTTAGTTGCGGGATTTGCGTCTATGCCATCCACCCCACAGGTACCTGTCTGTTTTAGGTGCGTTAGGTAGTGATATAATCTTCAAAAATGTTATTGGTGGAATGTCAAGTTCAGAATTGATGTTTTTTATTTTGGCAATATTGTTTCAGTTTTTGTAGGTCGTTTGATCTGGTTGAATCTGTCGTGACAATTTTATTGGCAATAGTGCAAAAGTGGGTGTTCAGATGTTCGACGAGATGTCTTTAAATTTTAGTTGATTTTGAAGATGATTGTTTGTTTGATAGCTACGTTAATAGCTCTCCATATCCAATTTGGGTCTGGTTTTGGTTTGTAGGTTCTCGATAGTTTTTCGTTTTTTTCTCTGCGCTTCTGTGAATTTATTGCTTTTATCAGTTTCTTGATTCTCCTCTACATAGCCATGTTGTTTAAGCATATCTCTAAGGTAGCTGTCATCCTGTGTGATCTCTTAGTTTACCATGGCGGTTTCGGATCTTGTGTACTCTAATCGTTTTTTGTGGGGGTGTTTATCATATATTTCAGTAAAGGTTTTGATCAAAATTATACTGCAAGTTTGGATTAGTTATAGTTGGAAATTGAAGAGAGATTTTGAGTTGTGCAAATCATGTAGAAAGGCTTGGTTGTTAATGCTTGTAAAGCAACGGTAGGTAATTGTTTTGTATTGTCCCGTTTTTTTGGAATTTTTACTCCTTTTTTGGACCATTGTGACACAATCTGTAATGATCACTACAGTTTAGAACAGGGACGCTGATTTCTGTTTATGTTAGTTTTATCTGAACATATTTTGTGTCGATTGAAGTGTCTTGGACGGTTTGGTGTGACTCTCGTTGGAGATTCAATATGTGCTGATGCTGAATTGAATTGGACTGAATGATTGCGTCGATTTGGTTTTGTACTCTTCAGAAGGTGCTATGTGAAAGTCTTCCAAGTAAAATGATTTCCGTGGATTCAAGCGAGACTGCATCCATCAATTGTATTAATTTGTCGACCAGTTTACTCTGTCGGATGGTTCTGTAGCAGAATCCCAACCAAAATAGAAGGGTTTCTTTTCGCTTAACTTTTATCCTTACGCATTCCACACCGTTACTTTCTAGGTGTGGAAGTCGTTTGAAGCTAAGGGTTTCGCTGATATAGAATAAGGAAGACCCGTCTCTTTCGCAAGTGAAGGATCATTCCGGATTGTGTGTTTCTGGAATAGTTACATCATTGTCCGCTAATGTGTGCAGCTAATCTGGATTTCTGAGAGTCTAAGATTTATGAATAGGTTTACCATGATTCCAAATCAGTGTTGTTGAGAAATATCTGATGTTTGTTAAACTGATGGTGGATTTTAAGGTGACAGATTCGGAAGTCCTTCTTTGCATGGCCATGCAGATGGTTCTTGCTCTTTTTTAGTTGTGTATGATGTGAGTTAAAAGGAGATGTCGATTTTTGCACGTTAATGACGTTAAGATTTTATAATCAAGTGAACACAATAAAAATTTACATAAAAGGGTGAGAAAACGGGGCAGGTATACTCACCGTAACAATCTTAGGTAACAGAAGCGTATGAGAGCCACAAAAACAATCAACAAACGTCAAACAACAACAAACCAACCAAATACATAAAATAAAAAGTATCTTAACAGTATATGGCCCTTCGGCTCCTGGGCCAGATGATATACTTATGGAAGACACCTTTTCTGAATATGAAAATATACACTCCCTCACAAAGGAAGCACTCTAAAGCGAATTGAAGGTAAAGCAGAATTTGAAGTTAAGGGCGGGCCGAATTTGAGGAGAGAAAAAGGTTACTGAAACTTAAGGACAAAAACCAACAACTCAAAATGAAACTTGTGGGGAAAAAAAAATCCACACACCACTAAACACAAGTCCACGTAGCCGCGCTTGTAAACTACGAGCTGGCAATGCACAAGATTGCCATGGCTCGCAGTAAACAGCAGTTTTTATGGCAGATGTTTGCTCCTGCAGAGGCTTTGTTTCAGTCTCTTTTCTGTACGCGACACAGTCTTGAAGTTATACGGAAAGTCTTATTTATAATTTACGATGTTTAAGTCCACTTCAGTTATCATTTAGAATCAGCACTGCCGGCACAGGGTTGAAAGTTACACACACACACACACACACACACACACACACACACCACACTACACCACACACACAACAAAAAAAAAACCACCCACACACACATACACACACATGTGTAGGATGTGAGAAAAGCATTGACATATATGTAATAATAGGCCAAGTATAGTTTCGGGGGAAGCATGGAGTGCTGGGGAGGTACGAAGAATGGCCAATACCACGGATGATGTGTAAGGAGACAGGGTCAGTGGAGGTAACTGTAGGTGGAGGTGCTGGCAGGGGTCGGGGGAGGGACTGATCTATTGAACCATGGAGAGAGAGAGAGAGAGAGAGAGAGTGAGAGTGTGAGGAGAGTGAGAGAGGTGAGAGAGGAAAGAGAGAGAGAGGAGGGTGAGAGGAGTGAGAGGGGAGATGAGTGGGAGGTGAGATGAGTGAGTGAGGAGTTGTGAGATGAATGTTGAGAGAGAGAGAGAGAGAGAGAAGGGCGTAAGTAAATGCGAAATCTGCATAATTGCATGTGTGAATGTGCGTATGCATGGGGAATGACATGATTGAATATTGAGAGAAGTTGTGCTGCTGCTGCTGATGTTGCTGATGATGTTGATGATGAAGATGATGATGATGATGTTGATGTTGATGATGATGATGTTGGTCAATGTTAATGATGATAATGATGATGATGATGATGGTGTTGATGATGATGATGATGGTGATGATGATGATTGTTGTTGTTGTTGCTGTTAATATTTTAATTTGCGGACTGTTAAAATATATTGGCTTAATACCCAGTGTACTAAAGTTACAGTGAAATATTAATCACTCATCACCAACGTCTTTAGCAAGTCATCATTATTGTGTTCCGTAATTCTAATAGCTTAATTAAAAAGACGTGTAGATGTACTCACGTCGGTTTCATGTTTGACAATCCTAACAGAAATTTAGCGATGGAGGCGTGAAAGAAGTTAATAAATGTGGCTGCAGAAGTCGCCTGGGAAAACGAAGTCTTGGTTGAATGTCGGAGTTGTATCCTGCTGACTAGTTCATTGCAACGAGCTCAGGTCCTTAGGCGGAAGCCAGTCAGACTGTATGCAAGGTCATTTAATCTGCTCGTGACCCATAATTCTTTCATAGGGCGGTCATTACCTTTAAACTGCCTCTTTGACTGTATTCCCCAGTCAAACTACACTTTCTCCTTACAAAAAAAATTAGTACACCACACCACACAACACATCAAATTCACGTCTTGGACGCTACGCACGCACGCAACGCACGCTCGCACGAACGCACGCACGCTCGCACGCACGTCACGCAATGCATGCATTGCACGCACGCATTGTCGCACGTACGACACACACACATACTCAACATGCAATCGAGGAAGTTGTATGTGGTACGCTGGCACAGAACAACCTGATGTAGGTAATTATGGCGTATCGTTTCATAATAAATATATATCAGAGTACGTGTATTTCCAACATTTCTTTCACGCGCTATCCTTTTTTTTTTCTGTTTTCTTTTTTTGTGTTGCAAAACCATCAACTCATTTTGGACAGGTAATTGAACTAAGAGAGATGAATCAAGCCTTTCTAGGTGCGCGCACACACACACAACACACACACACCACTCACACAATCAACACACACAAACACACAAACACAAACACATAGATATACTTTGATATAGTATACACAGTTTTATCAAAAAAATGACTCACCTATCTGTTTTGAGATAACGCACGTTTATGCTCTCATTTGATAAATTATTACAATAAGCATTTAAAAAATATATACGGATAGTTCAGTGCCTTGATAATTCTAATTCAGGAGCAGCTTTCGTATTCCCTAGTTTTCATAATTCAAAAGTTATTTTATCTGGTAACAACTTTATTCTATATACAGTGCAGAACTATTTGCATATATTGAAGTCCTTGGATTTTCGTACTATTCTTTTCATACAAACAACAGTCAAACTTTTAATATGTGCTGATTCGAAAGCAGGGTCTTCTTTCGATAAAAAGTCTCCTTTTCCAACGCATACGCCAGATATGAATAATGAAATAAATCATTTAATACACTTTCTTTCAATCAAGGTATTACTGTGACTTTTTGCTGGATGTGCCTTCTCACTGCGGCATATATGGTAAACGAAAGAGTATAGATCGAGCTGCAAAACAAGCAGCCCAAAATTGTTATGATGCTGTTTCCGTAAATGTTCCATTAGATTTAAACAGAATGCTATTCAATTTTTAATAGAATATCTAACGAATATGATTAATATCTTATTGTTAATTCAGACGTACAGTATTGTCGTAATTGTTTTATTCAAACATGACTTGAGACAACCAAAACCAGTCCTCCCAGCGTTTTAATTGCTCATATAGAGAGTTTTGAGAGGTTTATTCATAGTCTTCGTTTATATCTCAATCAAAACAATAATACTGTAACATTTGTTCTAGATGTATGTGTGGAGATTCTTATGTGTCAATCATTATTGACACTGTTTGTTCAAAAAAAACAGACATTTTTAAGCAATTGGGTATTGGACGGGTCAATGATGGATTCAGACTCCTTTGTCTTTATCTAGCATAATTACAATTTTCTGTTCTTCAATCTGTATGTAAGGTTTTTGCATTGTTCACTGAGTATTTATTTGTAAAAATTGTTAATTTATTGAGTTGATAATTTCAATTGTCCATTGTTATAGTTTATCTATTCATTTATTTTATTTGGTTCAAGGAGGGGTACATGACATATGTAGGTCAAAAGGGATAACTTTTTTATTCCATTTTTGTAAACCTTGTTTACAGACATATCCACTTATTCTCATTCACTCAACTAACTCACTATTCAATTTTTGTTTACCTTTATTTACAGACACATCCCACGTTTTCTCATTTCACTCTCAAAACTCCCGGGCCTTTTTCAATATTTTTGTTAAATTATTATAGACAACCCGCTTAATCTCATTTCACCCACTAACTCACTATTGTCTGAAGCTCTTTACAGTGGTAGGACACTAATTGAAGATCACTACACACACACACACACATCACCAACACCACACACACATACACAAAACACACGCGCGGCGCGCAAGGATCCAGCTATCAAGCGAGGTGCTTCGGTTTCTGTTCTTAGCTAGACTGTTTCACCACTTCTAACAATGCGTGGTAGACACAAGTCTTTGGACATGTGCTGTACACAAGACTCAAACATATTTTTCAGTTACATGTAGATTCTATATGAGTAGATTCTAAATACGTAGATTCTATATACGTAAAACAATGCTACGCTACATCGCGCGCGCGCGCGCGCACACACACACACACACTGATCTACATGCACGCACGCGCACATACATACACAGAATGCATGCATGCTCCACGCACGCACATACGCACGCATTTGCCGCGCAGAGTGAGCACATCCCCCCCCCTCCCTCTATTCGCATACGCACACGTGCCTACGTACAAAGATATATAGATGTATACAGACAGTTATACAGATACACAGACAAACAAACACAAAGAAACATACACAGATAGATAGATAGATAGATAGAGATAGATAGATAGATAGATAGACAGATAGATATATAGATAGATAGACAGCCAGATGAATAGACAGCCAGATGCAAATATTTACTGAAGAATAAGAGGAAATTCTCTAAGGCTTTGCATCGCACTTCACGTTCCATGTGCCTGAACGTCTCTGTGTGTGGGCTTCTTTTCCAACTACCTCTTAAAATCTCTCTCTAATAAATAATAATAATAATAATAATAATAAGGAACATTTAGTGCGCTAATCTTAACAAAAGCCTAAGCGCTTACAGCAATAAGCCCTAACAACACACACACACACACACACACACACACACACACACACACACACACACACACACCACACACACACACACCACACACACACACACACACACACAAACACACACACACACGCACACACCCACACACCAGCGAAGGAGCAGAAAAATTATGTTTTGAAGAGAGTTGTTTGAGGAGGACTTGAAAGAAGAAAGACTGTTTGAGTTTCGGAGTGCAGAAGGGAGATTGTTCAGCAGGAAGGAGCCTGAAAAGTAAAAGAACGTTCACCAAGTGTTCTGGCCCGAAAACGAGGGATCTGCATAATGCGAGTGTCAGAGGAAGAGCGAAGCTGTCTGGAAGGAGTATAGGTCTCTCTCTCTCTCTCTCTCTCTCTCTCTCTCTCTCTCTCTCTCTCTCTCTCTCTCTCTCTCTCTCTCTCTCTCTCTCTCTCTCTCTCTCTCTCTCTCTCTCTTCTCTCTTCTCTCTTCTCTCTCTCACATCTCTCACACGTGATTACGTTACTTTATATTTGCTTTCAAAAAGTCTCAACGAGTTTCTTTGCTACTTCAGTATTTTTATCTTACGTGTCCGTTCTATACAGCTTTTTTCCTTACGTGTTCGTTCTATACAGCTTTTTTCCTTACGTGTCCGTGCTGTACAGCTTTTTCCGTACGTGTCCGTTCTATACAGCTTTTTCCTTACGTGTCCGTTCTATACAGCTTTTTTCCTTCCGTGTCCGTTCTATACAGCTTTTTGTCCTTACGTGTCCGTTCTATACAGCTTTTTCCTTACGTGTCCGTTCTATACAGCTTTTTTCCTTCCGTGTCCGCTCTATACAGCTTTTTGTCCTTACGTGTCCGTTCTATACAGCTTTCTTTTCTTACGAGTCCGTTCTATACAGCTTTTTCTTACGTGTCCGTTCTATACAGCTTTTTTTTCTTACGTGTCCGTTCTATACAGCTTTTTTTCCATACGTGTCCGTTCTATACAGCTTTTCCTTACGTGTCCATTCGAACAGTTTTTTCGTTACGTGTCCGTTCTATACAGCTTTTTTTCATTGTCCGGTCTATACAGCTTTTTTTCCTTACGTGTCCGTTCTATACAGCCTTTCCTTACGTATCCATTCTATACAGCTTTTCTTTATGTGTCCGTTCTATACAGCTTTTTTCCTTACGTGTCCGTTCTATACAGCTTTTACTCTTTACATGTCCGTTCTATACAGCTTTTACTCTTTAGTGTCCGTTCTACACAGCTTTTTTCCTTACGTGCCCGTTCTTTCAGCTATTTTCCTTACGTGTCCGTTCTATACAGCTATTTCCTTACGTGTCCGTTCTATACAGCTTTTTTCGTTACGTGCTATTCTATACAACTTTTTCCTTACGTGTCCGTTCTATACAGATGTTTTCGTTACGTGTTTGTTCTATAGCTGTTTTACTCCTATCGCCAATACCCCTCCTATGCTCGCCTCTTCTTTGTTTACAAAACAAGTTGAAAAAAAAGACCAACGTAGTTTTTTTCTGGGAATTGTGTCACACCCGTTTTTTTTACCACCATTTTCTTTCAGCTCACACATTTCAAAAGCCGTGTATACACGCAATCAATTAGACTGACGGAAGACACATTAAATATGAAAACAATACAAAATGAAAAACAAAAGAAATATAGATGATAAAATAAGAAAAAAATAGCTACTGAACAACAACAAGAACAACACGGACGAAAAGAAACAAACAAATGAATGACAGATAAGCTCAAACAGAATAATCACACAAAACATAAAAGATACGACAACGGTCACAAAAAGGGTTTGAAGGAAGAAACAAAAATTTTAAAAAAATCCGGGAAGTGCGCAACTGAAGAGAGAAAAAGATTCGGATAATTTATTCAAGCATAGGCCATTGCCCTTCTTGAAGGGGTACACTTTTCAATTCTCGAACATTGCAACATTACACAGTATCTATACACACAGAGTCATAAATGCATATGTATTTCAAAATCTTAAGATATAGCAGCAGATCATATTTTGAAGCTTCATACAAGAATACTGATAATTTTCTGACAATGTGTTCATTCTTAGATGCCAATAGT
>CM031608.1:53140598-53143098 GCA_018398815.1 Conus ventricosus
AAACTCAATCGAAACTGGCTTGGATACTTACAAAATTTCAAAGGTATGTACTGTTTTCGTAGATTAGTTAATGTGGGACAGCATAAGAGAAAGTGAAATACATCTTCCTTGGTAATTCTACACAACGGACAAATTAAATCTGTTTCTGTATGTGATCTGTAACGATAGAGTGACATGCAATTTCAGACACACCAAGTCTAAACCCTGTCAATACATATTTCAAATGTCTGTCTAAATCCAAGTTCAAATAGATTTTGTCATTGTTTACAGAACAAAATGTTCTATACATTTGAAACCGTTCACTGTTATTCACACGGAAATCCCATTCTTGCCACCTACACAATATCAATCTGTCTTCAAAATGATTTTTTAAAAACTGACTTATTTCTCCAACACCTTGGTTCTTCCATACATAACCAAAACCATAAGCATATAATTTGCTTCGAATATTTGAGACCCAATTTTTTTTATCCGTACGTCTAAATCAAACAACATTCTGTAGGCTTTCCGCGGTAATCTACTCTCTTCTAGTCGTGTTAATTTTAACTAGTATCTAATACACTGCACGACTGAATGATATGTATAGGATAACCTGTTCGTCTCCCAATATATGAGGTCATTTGGAGTTCTCATTTCAACTCCTAAAAACTTTTTAAGTGCGAACATGTGTAATTTTTCAAGATAAAGAGCTGCATTTTCAAGACCCCATATCTCGGCACCATATTGAACAATCGGTTGAATTTGAGCATCAAATAATGTCAGATAAAGTAGGCAGCAAAACCGTCACGGATTTCTTTCTTCTCTGCCTTCATCTCATCAAACTTTGTGTTGAGTGTTTGAAGCATGGCCATGACATCCATTATAGTAGGTTCTACCGGAGATCAAGAGAATTATTCTTCAAATTGTACAAATTGTGCAGTACACATAAAACGGCCCTCTTGGCTCTGCTTACAAGATTCTGGCATGCTGCAGTAAAACTCAGCCTTGTAGAAAAATAGATTCCTACATCGTTGTTGTGGCGTAGATCTGCTTCTCGTGTTGAAGGTCCTTCACCTCTTCCTTCAGGGATTCAACGTCACTATGTAGGCAGCAAAACCGTCACGGATTTCTTTCTTCTCTGCCTTCATCTCATCAAACTTTGTGTTGAGTGTTTGAAGCATGGCCATGACATCCATTATAGTAGGTTCTACCGGAGATGACGTAACAGCTGGCGTGCTGATGAGGCGCTTTCAAATTTGTCCGTCCTGGTTCGTCGTCCCGGTCCACTGTTCAGGCTGGACCGTCGCAGAGCGTTCTTGGTTGGCGCAGGCTTTTGCTCGACATCGCCACATTGCAATAGAAAACTCCCCAAAACAAGTGAGGAGGCAACAAACAAGCACACGGTCTGCTACACACCGAACGTTCAGTCTTCCGTTGCATGGCGGCTCTGTTTCTTGCTTTTTCCACATGAATGCCACAAAAATGGGCACAAAGCATTCGCATCGCATGCGGAAATCCTGGTATCCACACGGCATGGCACCTATGCAGCACGTACACGAAGACCGGGGGCGAAGTGACGTCGTAAACAGCAGTAATTATCCTTTAATTACGGAGCAAATTAGCAGTGTGTCTTCTCCACTGAACACAATTCAAGGTCCCCGAAGAGAGAGAGAGAGAGAGAGAGAGAGAGAGAGAGGAGAGAGAGAGGAGAGAGAGAGAGGAGAGAGAGAGAGAGAGAGAGAGAGAGAGAGAGAGAGAGAAATCAAAATAAAATTTAATTCAGGATAGGCCACAGCCCCTTCTGAAGGGGGATTATTTTCAAAACAAAGCATGGCGAGTGCAACAATAACAATAACATAACACAAATATGCATGAAGCACAATCTGTTATACCAGCGCATGAAGCACAATCTACTGATTCAGGTATTAACTGCATTCTGAGAAAGCAGTATTCATACAACACCGGGGTAGTCATACACTTATTAAGTAAACATAACAGCTCGCCTCTTACAAACTCTACACAAATATATGCACAAATTCCTCACAATAATTTCAGTTTCATTCGTCAGTGTAGAATGAAACGAAACTGACATGGGTTTGCATAGTACTTAAATGAAATATGTTTCTCCCGTAGGTCACTGAGAACAGGGCAGGGGAACAAAAAGTGTACTTCATGATCGTGATTTTTTAAATTGCGCCGATGCATAAAAGCAAAAAATACAGGGGAAAATCCACCACAAACAACACGGAAGGAAAGAGGCATTGCCGGCATGATGTTAGCTGCACAATAACACTTCACAAAAATGTCTCTAGACTTCACAATTCCACTTTGGTTTCGGAGCTCAAACTTGTTGGAAGAGAGAGAGAGAGAGAGAGAGAGAGAGGAGAGAGAGGAAGAGAGAGAGAGGGGAGAGAGAGAGAGAGGAGAGAGGGAGAGAGAGAGAGAGAGAGAGAGAGAGAGAGAGAAGAACGAACGAATCTTTTTAATGAGAGGATAAAGAATAAGCACAATACAGGCTTTT
>CM031608.1:53148098-53158098 GCA_018398815.1 Conus ventricosus
AGAAAATGACACGACAGCTCTTTATATGCAAATCCTGTTGAGGGCCTCGCTCAACACACACACACACACACAACACACACACACACACACACACAACACACACACACAACACAACAGAGAGAGAGAGAGAGAGAGGAGTGAGTAGAGAGAGAGAGAGAGGGAGAGAGAGGAGAGGGAGAGAGAGAGAGAGAGAGAGAGAGAGAGACGGATACGGATACGGAAACTTTAATCATGATTAGGCATTGCCCCTCATGTATGGGTGCATATATACAAACATTTGTCCAATCTGGCATTCAAACAATGGCATCGTTCATAACACACTTAGCAGTAATGTTCAGAAATGAGAATAGAACGCAGCTTAAAAGCCCTATAAACATAGATTGACAGCTTTCTGACTGTTTTCTCCAGTGTGCTCGTCATGAGCAGCACTAATTAAAACTGACTTGAAATGTTATGATATTTCGACGGTATGTATTGTGCTCTGAAGTCATGCAGAATAGGACAACATAAAACAAAATGCATCTCATTTTCTTTCTTTTTGACAAAGTGGACATATTAAGTCGTTTTCACTGTGTTTTCTATAACGATTATGATGTACTGCAATTTCGGGAATGCCAAGCCTAAATCTTATCAAATTAAACGTTAAATGTCTGTCTAAATTGACTAACTCTGTCTAAATTGACTAACAAATACGTTTTAACATCAGGGGCAGTGCAGAAGGTTCTGTGCACGCTTCTTCTTCTTCTGCGTTCCAGAATCATGACTCTTATTTCCAGACCAGTTTGTTGGATGAAGGCTGCTGTTGTCTTCAGATCCTCCATTGTGCCCCAAAGCTTTGCCGCAAATGTGGCTGCGTGTGGCCAGCGCTGTATCTGTGCATCCTGGTAAAATGGACAGGACTGAAGAATGTGCTCGGGGGGTTGTGGGCCGTCACAAGGGCAGTCAGGAGTGTGGCGATAGCCCAATACGATGGAAATGGGTTCGCAGACGGCAGTGACCAGTTCGTAGTCTGAAGACTGTGGTCTGTTGGTGTCGCTGTAGTTGTGGCAGCTGATCATCAGGCGGCTGTCTGTGTTCTTCTTCCCAGAGTCTTTTTATAATGGCTTTTGATGACAGTTTTAGCCTCCTATAGGAGATGGGCGGGTTTGTCTGCTTGAGCCTGCTGCCACATTTGGCAAGCCTGTCTGCCTTCTCATTTCCTGCCAGGCCGCAGTGGGCAGGGATCCACTGGACAGTCACCTGCGCTCTTTGTGACAGGTCTTTAAGCTGTTGCACTGTCTCTCTTTCCAGCTTCTCACTGGCGGACTGTAGATTCTGGATAGCGGATTTACAGTCTGTCAGGAAACGATGTGTGAAGGCGGTGTTCTTCTGTCCTGATGAGTATGGCAGCTTCTCTTAGAGCAGTAAGTTCAGCCCTGTAGTTTGTTGATTTTCGTCCAGCAGGCAGATGACTTTGACAGGGTTCGTCCATCAGGGCGGCAGATGAGGATCCCACTTCCTCCATGTTTTACAGCTGCATCGGCAGATCCATCGGTGTAGATGTAGGTCCACACAGAGGCGTCGTATTCTGAATGCAGCATTTCCAGTGTCAGGGACCTGAGGATGTAGTCAGGTCGGACTCCTTTCCTGGTCACTCCTGGAATGTCAGTAACGGGGGTAACATGGTCTGTGGTGCCCCACTCTTCTGCATCATGGAGCATCTCTCGTTCTTCAGGAGCGCTTGGTAAGATGTCACTGTGGGTCCTCATCAGTTCCTTTGCCCGGTGATTGAAGCTGCTTCTTTTCAGTCTGTATTTTTTGTGTGCTCCTGCATGAGTTGGTGGGCTGCGTGAGATGGCAGTCTTTGCAGCTTTTCAAGCTGGGTGAGGACCTTCTCTTCTCGTCTGATGTCAAGTGAGGGGAGTCCTGTTGTGGTTGTTTTTAGCCCTCCAGTGATGAGTCACAAGCCAGCATTTTGAACTTTGGCCAGTCTGCTGGTGTTGCTCTTGGCAGCTGTGGCCCATGCTGCTGATCCGTACTCCATCACTGGTCGGATGTTGCCTGTGTACACCTGTCTGAGGATGCGACTGCTGGCTCCCATTTGGTGCCAGCCAGTTTCTTCATGATGGACAGTCGTCTTATGGCTCTCTTCTCCATCTCCTTGATGTCGGGATTCCATGTGATCCTCTTGTCCAGTTTGATTCCCAGGTAAGTGGGAGTGTCATCTTGTGGGATCTGTTGGTTGCTGATCTATACACGCTAAACTTGTCACTGTTTTTGATATGATAATTCCAATCTTGCCATCTGCACCAAATTAACCTTTCACTGAAAGCTTTTAGAAACTCGCTAATCCCTTCCACGCCTTGATTCAGCCATACATATCCAAATCCAAACATGTACAGTTTACAGCGAATATTTGAGGCCCATTTTTCTTATCACGCAGATCCAAATCAAAACGCATTCTATAGGCCTTATAGGGTAGTCTATATTCGTCCATTCTCGTCAATTTTAGCCAAAACCTAACACATTTTACAGCTGAGTTTATGTAAATAAGATATCGGTTCGTTTCCACATACGCCATGTCATTAGGTGTTCGCATTTCTACGCCTAAGAAACTTTTAACAGCAAATGTACCTTTTCGCAATGGATTTCTGCAGATTGTCGAGTCCCCATAGCTCTGCACCATATTGAACAAAAGGTTGAACTTGTGAGTCAAACAACTTAAAAAACGAAGAGTAAGAATAACACTTCAACTTAAATAACTTTTTGCAAAATGCAAAAATAACGCGGGTTTTTTTTTTTTTTGCTCTACTACTGAGATCACGACATGCAGCAACGAAACTTAACTTTGTTGAAAAATGAATTCCTAAGTAATTGTAAACATTCACAACCGGCATAACAATCCCGTAATATGTCCACCTTTCTCTGGCAGCTAAATGCCCCCCATTTCTGAGTACAACTATGTTGTCTTTAGCCATATTGACCTTTAACTGCAGAGCAGCAACTGCACGTTGAAGGCTGTTGATCTGCGTTTGTAAGCCAATGACAGTCTCGGAGAGTAAAGTCACATCATCAGCAAGAAGTAATATAAATAATTCAAAACAGTCAAACGTAAACATTGTACTATTTCTTCCACCGTTATACCTCTAATGCTAGTTCATTGATAAATAAAGAAAACAAGACAGGGCTGCAGGCGTCTCCTTGTTTCACTCCACGGGTGCAATGAAATAAAATCTGTTACACTACTTCCGCATCTAATTCTGGCTTTGACATTGTCATACATACTACAAATACACCTAAATATTTTGCCTTTGATGCCATTTTCAGTATGATGGTCCATAACAAGTGTCTTTCAACAGAATCAAAAGCCTTTTCAAAATCAATGAAGGCTACATACAATTTACAATTAAAACAAAACTGTTTTTGTACGAATGCCAACAATGTATACATGTGATCGACTGTGGAATAACCCTTTTTAAATCCTGCTTGATGTTCACCTGTCAAATTATGTTCTTTTATCCATTCCTGCAATCTGTTATTGATAATTGTGCTGTAAATTTTACTGCTCGTATCACACAGTGAAATGCCTCTATAA
This sequence comes from Conus ventricosus, assembly GCA_018398815.1. Lineage (NCBI taxonomy): Eukaryota > Metazoa > Mollusca > Gastropoda > Neogastropoda > Conidae > Conus > Conus ventricosus. The sequence goes on from CM031608.1 coordinate 53,151,673, forward strand.
TTGTTTGGATCGTTAACGTCCCCCTTCTTAAACAAGGGTTGAACAATGGAGTTTGTCCAGTTGTCTGGAAACACGCCTTTATCAAACAACGGATTAAAAAGCTTTACAGAAAAATGTCAACAACTCGGTCCCCACCATACTTCAACAACTCACCAATAATTTCATCTGGTCCAGCTGCCTTCCCGTTCGTCAACTTATTAACAGCTAGCAAAAACTATAAAACTTCTTCTCTTGATATTTGACGGTTTATAGAACTATCCTCCTCCTCATCGATATCATTGCCATTTTCAGCTGAGTTTGTTACATCTGTAATAATCTGTTGTTATTTCTTATTCAAGTAAATCTTTATAGTGTTTGAACCAGTCATCGACTGTTAAACTCTTTTGAAAATGTTTTCTTTTAAAAGATATTTTATGCACAGTTTCCCAAAATTCTCTCTGATTGTTTACTGATGAAATAAGCCTATCTAGTAACATACCGTTATACTGCTTTTCTTTCTTTTTTTTTTATCAGATGTTCATATTCCTTTCTTGCTATGCAGTAGACATAGCTGTCTTCTGTTCTTCTCGTCTTTCTAAATAAAAAAGCAGACTTTTTGCCATAACTTTGCCTAACCTACATTCTTTATCATACCAGTCACTGTTTTTATCGTACTTTGTCAGATTAATTCTCTTCTTTTTAATCCAGTCATTACACATATACAGAGCACCGTTGCAATCATGATTTATCAAATTTGTGGCATGATCAAGTACGGACAGTGTTTCATCTGAGATCATTTTCTGAGTATAGACTGATTCTAGATCCTTGTTCCACACAAACTTTTCAACGAACTCGTTCATTTCTGCGGGTTGTACTTACGATCCATTTCGTCTTTCTGAAAATCTAAAATGTAATTCAATAGGCAAATGATCTGAGTCTATTCTCTCTGAAATCACCATTTCACATGAAGACACAATGATGAAGAACAGTTCCTTAGACAGAAGAAAGTAATCATTAACGCTACATCATGTCTGTGATATGCACGTTAAATTGCCATCAGCATCTCCATTACATGTGCCATTTAAAATCCACAGTCCAAGGGTTGTACACATATTTCACAAACATTTCCCATAATTATTGAGAACACAGTCTGCAGACTTTCTCATGCCATTAGTGGAAAAAAGAACGATTATAATCGAAGTGATCATAAGAATTATTTTCATAAAAAAATATTTGGAGAAATCTCAGAAGTCCTGAGAGAGAGAGAGAGAGAGAGAGAGAGAGAAGGGAGAGAGAGAGAGAGAGAGAGAGAGAGAGAGAGAGAGAGAGAGAGAGAGAGAGGAGAGAGAGAGAGAGAGAGGGAGGGAGAGAGAAGCTTTAGAGCAATCACCACTGTGTCAGTTTCTTGTCGAACTGTCATCGTATTCCTGCTATCTGATCTAAGATTTTAGGGACGAAAGATTTTTGACAAAATTTCCGGTGTGTTTTTCGAAGGTGTGCTTTAAAGAGTTGTGTGAATGACTTAAAAAATGACTTGTGAGTTAACTTCAACGTGGTGACAGCCCTGAAATGGCCCTTTGCGGTCGGCTGGGCTATAAGCAACATTAGCTTACCTACCTTCGTATCCCTGCACCTCTTTGCCCCCCCCCCCCTCCCAACGCCTCGGTCCCCTTCTTCCCTGTCCACCGAGTCATCCATTGGCTCCTGACCTGTTCCACTGCCATCTCTCTCTCTCTCTCTCTCTCTCTCTCTCTCTCTCTCTCTCTCTCTCTCTCTCTCTCTCTCTCTCTCTCTCTCTCGTTATGTGTGTAAGAAAAAAAGAAGAAATGAAGCGGTGGGAGGAGACGGGGAACACAAGGAGGACGACTAAGGCAGAAAGAAAAAAGAAAGAAAGACAGTCCGACAGACCGACAGACAGACAGGCAGAAAGAAAGAAGTAAAGAAGGAAGTAATGGAAAGAGAGAGAAAGAAAGAAAGAAAAAAAGACAGAAATAAATAAATAAAGAAAGAAAGAAAGAAGAAGAAAGAAAAGAAAGAAAGAAAGAACGAAAGAAAGAAAGTAAGAAGGAAGTAAAGAAGGATGCAATAGAAAGAGAAAGGAAGAAAGAAGAAAGAACAAGAAGGGCGGTAAGAAGGAAACAAGGGAAAGAGAAGAAGAAAGAAAGAAAGAAAGAAAGAAAGAAAGAAAGAAAGACAGGCAGGCAGAGAGAAAGAAAGAAAGAAATAGAAAACGAAAAAATGTGACATGAAATCAATAATTTCATCTTTAATGTGTGAAGATTTAGGCTCCTTGACCGCTTTTTTGCCATACAACTCTGCTCAACAAACCTTGTCAAAACAAGGACGAGGAGGAGGGAAAGTAGGAGGAAACAAGTCTACATGACTAAGGAAGGTGAGGGAATGATGTCACCCTGATCAGACAGACTCTGTGTAGTTGTAATTCAAATATGCCATTCAAAATCAAAAGCAAGGGGTGGGATGGGTATCGTAGCCCTCATCGGGAGATATGGTTCTGCTGTTTGTTTGTTTTTGTTTGTTTGTTTGTTGTTCGTTGGTTTGTTTGCTCGCTTGCTTTGTTTGTTTTACCGTTACAGACTTCCCGTATTATCATCACAGCGGTCGATTCGGATCCATATGTCTTGGACTTCGCTTTAAACGTGTTTACTGGTTACCAAATGACGCATGTACACATTGCGTAACGATTTTGGAAGTCTATTTAAAGTACCAAAATAAGTTTCGAACATTTTGATTAGATACAGTACGTGATGGCTCTAGAACTTGAGTTCCATTCACTTGATCGGCTATGAAAGTCATAATTCTGGATGGAATATTCCAGAATACCCCATTAGCTGAACCACTCCGTCTTTACTGAAGTTTCAATCAAATGATAATTTAGAGAATGACAGAGTTGTGATGAAATTGAAAGTGAACGTATTTGACAAAAACAGAGAGAGAGAGAGATGAGAGAGAGAGAGAGAGAGAGAGAGAGAGAGGAGAGAGAGGAGAGAGAGAGAGAGAGAGAGAGAGAGAGAGAGGAGAGAGGAGAGAGAGAGAGAGAGAGAGAGAGAGAGAGAACGAACGAAAAAATTGTAATCAGTATTGGCCATGGCTCCTTCTGATGGGGGTACAATATAACAATTACCATTTATGATACTTCATACAGCAAGGCAGCATATCATAGTTGACAAGAAACTGATAGATAAGCATACAAAATTTATACAATGAATACTAGATTTGGATTCCTTTAACTGACCAAAATTGTGCTCTTCAGTACTTCTTCCTTTTGATTTGCCATGAGCAAAGCAGCACGGAATAAACAAGGGTTTTCTGAGAATTTCCGAGGAATGTATTCATACATTAGATCTTGCAGGACAGGACAACAAAGCAGAAAATGCACTTCGTCTTCGTTCGCGCTTTTGCATAGAGGACATAGCATATCAATGTTTTCAGTATTTGCATATCGGTGCTGATGCGCTTTGATGTCTGTAATTCCTAATCTAAATCTTGTTAGGTAACTTCTAATATGTCTGTCAATATTAAGTGAGAGATATTTTTCACAACCAGCAGATGTCTTAAAAGTTCTGCGAAATGAATATCGCTCACTGCTCTGGATATTTTCGTGCCAGTTTTGCCATCGATAATGAATTAGTCTTTGCCGGAGTTGTTTAAAAAAAAAAGCATTTACATTTCCAACCCCTTGACACATCCAGACACACACAAATCCATTAAAAACAGACAATCCCGAACACCTGAAACCCACGACGTTTTACCACGCGATTCCAATCCCAGCAGCACATTATATGCTTTAAGTGGTAATCTATTGTCATCCATTTGTACCACCCTCAGCCAGTATCTAATACACTGTACAGATGAATTGATATAGATAGGATAGTGGTGTGTTTCTCCACAGACACATTCATTTGGTGTTTTCATGTGGACCCCCAGAAATTTCTTAAGAGCAAATGAATGAATGTTTTCACATTAATAGCAGAATTATCTAAGCCCAAATCTCAGCACCATATTGAGCAAATGGTTGTACCTGGGCATCGAAGAGTTTTAGAAACACTGTCAAGGAGTTATTTTTTAACATGTTTAATTTTTTTTTCAAAATATACAATAAGGCATTTTCCGCCCTGCTTGCTAGATCCTGACAAGCAGCTGTAAAGCTTAGGCGTGTAGAGAAATAGATGCCAAGGTATTTGTAGCAATTTGCAACAGCCATCATCTGTCCATTAAAAACCATCTTTCGCTTGCTGCCAGATAACCTCCTTTCCTAAAAACCACAATACTACTCTTTTTCATATTTACCTTTGCTAAAGTTAAGAGGCTGTTTGACACAAATTTTTTTAATGGGGTCTGTGGGCCAATTTGGGAGTTATTTTAAATAAACCCAATATCATCAGAAAGATAATGTTCAATAAAATCGGGAGAAAGTGTTGCCCAGTTTTCCCTTTTGTGCTATAATTTCTCAGCTAGTTCTTTTAAAAACGTGCGAGAGCCAAAAGTCATTGTTCAGGGGAAAGATTTTTTTAAAGCCAGCTTGATACTACCGAAATGTTATTTGTCGATCCTTTTTGTAATTTGTTTTAATGTGGAGTGTTAAAATTTTGCTGCTTAATAGCGAGAAACCTCAGGCCCAGCGGATTTTCCTTCTTTAAATGTCTTATCGAAAAAAGAATCCCCTGTTTTAAAAATGGGACTGTCCAAGCAACTTGTTTTTAAATTTTTTCTGGGTTGTTCACTGCAAAACACCGTTCTCTCGAAAATTTTTGAAACGTGGTACCACTCTTCAGCGAAATATTACTGTGATGCGATGTTTTACAGAAATTTTCGAACTTTTGCAAAATTTCCCCTTTGGGCAGGGTTTGGTTTTATCAAATAATTCAGTAGAGATTTTTTGTGCCTTTTTGCTTTTTTTGCAAATTGTTTGTTTCTCTTCGAGCCTACTTTTTACTGGTTTCGTATCATGGGGTTCTGCAAAACACTTTAGAATTTCCTCGTATTTGATTTTTTACTTTTTGTTGATCAAAACCCTGATTTAGTCCTTCCCTGAATTTATTTTTATTTTCTTTTTCATACATTTGCTTTGGTCATAATAAATTTTATACCAAAATAAAGTACTTAATATCTTCACTATGCAACGAGTCGCGTTTTCGTACTTTCAGGATATTCATCATTTTAGATACGAAAAAAGTTTTATATTAATTTCCACTCGTTTTTCAAAAATATTCAGCCTCTTGTACTTCTTTTAACAGGACCCCAACCCAAATTTTTGAAAAAGGGAAAGGCAACCAAAGGAAGTGGTCAACTCAATACGATACAAATGCCTTAATGATTCTAGGACAGATAAGTTAAAGGCATCACAAATGTCATTTAACTTTCCCTTATCGGTTTTGTGAAAGACCCTGGTGGTGCCATTCATTCACCCTTCATTATCATAATTTAAAGTGTGACATATTCAAAAAGAATGTTTCCTCCTATGTCTTCAGGCACCTTTCCACAAACATGAAGAGCTTTTACTTGAGAATAAAAAACTTTCACATCATCAGATAGTTCTGGCCCCAAAATTTGCTGTTTTCCATTGAAGTCTCCGTTTAGTTAAAAGAAAACAAAACGGGAAAACCCCATACTTTTATCAGTAAAAACATTTTCAAGCATACGGGCCCCCTTACCCTATCCCAAGAAGGAAAAAAAAGGAGTTTTTTGGGTGTTATATAAGACAAATATGAAAGGACATCTTTGGGCGGCCCCCAAAATTTCTTTTTGAATAAGAAACATCATCGTATTTTTTACATCAGTATCTATTTTTTTTTTACATTTTTGATCTTTCATTTTTTTTAGAAAAATTTAAAACCCCCCTGATTTTCCCCCTTCGCTGTAACCGGTCGCTGGTTTCCCCGAAAATTTTTTTTTATCAAAAAAAATTGGGACTAAAAATTTTTTTAAAAAAAAAAGTTTCAACGAGACATAAAAAATCAAATGACAAAATTTTTATGCCCGATAAAAACTGGGGTCCTTTAATTTCCCGAAAACAACCCAAATTCACATTCCGGGGTTTTAATAAAGACATGCCGTTCTAGTATTTATACAATTCGCTCGACGCACTCTCACAACACGGGAACTTTTTTCCTGTTTTCTCATTGACCATTATTTAAATTCTCGCAAAAAAAAAAGGGGGGGGGGCCCAAATCTGAAAGTTTTTTTTGTATCGGGAGCGAACTGAGACAGAAAATCAACATCTGCATTTTTCTTTTTTATGCTTGTTGGATCAATAGTGTAGCGGGTTCCTGAATTTCTTTAAAAAGCCCATTTGTGATGATTTGCCCCCAGTGCCCCGACTGACGATAGCAAAAAGGGGGAGTTTAAACTGGGCCCCGGGCCCTGGCATCCCGTTCGCCAGCGGGGTGCAGTGTCACCCGCCGTGTCACAATTCAGTAAATTCGCTCT
>CM031608.1:53163098-53168352 GCA_018398815.1 Conus ventricosus
GAAAATGATTATATGACAGGCTGCTGAAACTATCTGAAACATTCTCACAATCCGTCACGTTCAGGGGCTGTACCACATTTTAATTTTCTTATTGCAAACATAATTCCTTCTTTCGCGATCAAGGTCGTCAGTATCCCCTTTCTCAAAGCTAGCTCCCTTTTCTTCATGGCCAACATCTTTCTCTTACGCGTTCTTAAGGTGCGTATGCCATTCCTGAATAGTTGTATTGTTTTAATATTTGCTTTTCCTTCCAGATGCCGCACTGCAGTGCTTTCCAAAACTCTTGTTCGTCGTTCACTGAGTTCATAATTGTCTAAAAGAATGATACATTGAACGTCCTTTTTTGTTACTTTAAAATAATTTGCACATAATCTTCTGTCTATGAATTATAATGTAGTATCATTTACATCTTTGTTGTTTATGGAAAATCCTAAAAAAAACTTACACATTTCCCGTCCTGTGATGTTACATTTATTATCACAACAACCACCCTGCTTGTAAAATCTATTCACGCAAACATGTACGTGCAAGACGACACTCCCTTCTCATCCCCGTGTCTCTGAGAGAGAGAGAGAGAGAGAGAGAGAGAGAGAGAGAGAGAGAGAGAGAGAGAGAGAGAGAGAGAGGGAGGTGATATCATTTTGAGATCTTAGTCCTCCAACACATTAGAAAGCACGCACGCACGCACGCACGTGTAAATAGAAGTGCACGGGTAAATGTGTGCGCGTACATACACACGCGCACGTACAAAATTAGGCCCGCAGATTGACACACACGCGAATGCACGCTCGTGCGCGCGCGCACACAGAAACACACACACACACACACACACACGCACGCACGCACGCACGCACGCACGCACGCACGCACGCACGCACGCACGCACGACGCACACACACACACACACACACACACACACACACACACACACACACACACACACACACACACACAGATAGCATAATGGATAAGATAACTGTACACAACCCTTTTTATGCAAAACCTGATAATTATAGCCTCGTTCCACAAACCCAGCATAATCGAAAAGTCGTCAATAAGTTAGACGCGATTCTGGCTGCATTGCCTTTCTTTCTTTCTTTGCAACCAGTTTTCTCTCTCTTTCTTTCTTTTTCGCTTTTTTTTTTTCTTTCTTTGCTACCAGTTTTCTCTCTTTTTTCTCTTCTCGTTTCATTTCTTTCTTTCTATCTTTCTTTTTTTTTTTGTTTCTTTCTTTTGTGCTTACTTTTCTTTTAATTCCTTTCTTTTCTTTTTCTTTTCTTTTTCTCTTTTCATATTTTTTGTTAAGGGTTGTTCCTTTCCTACTGTCCCGTCTTTAGTTCCCCTTTGATGTCAGTTTACTAATGTCAACCTATGACTCATCAGTTTGGTTGTGCGGTTGCTCGATTCTTTTCTTCTTTTGATCATCTCTCTCTCTCTCTCTCTGTCGTTCTCTCTCTCCTTCTCTCTCTCTCTCTCTCTCTCTCTCTCTCTCTCTCTCTCTCGCTCTGTTTCTTTATTCTTTCCCTTTTTTTTCCTTTCGCCCCTTTATAATTTTTTATGTTCATCCATCAATTGAATTAGTCGTCACTTTATTTTTTTTCTGTCTCTTTCTGTCTGTCTTTCTCTCTTTGTTATTTTTTTTCTCCGCGCGCGCGCGCGCGCGCGCGCGCGTGCGCGTGCGTACGTGCGTGCGTGCGTGCGTGTGTGGTGTGTGTGTGGTGTGTGTGTGTGTGTGTGTGTGTGTTGTGTTTCTGTAGGTCACTAAGGTGTGTGTGTGTGTGTGTGTGTTGTGTGTGTGTGTGTGTGTGTGTGTGTGTGTGTGTGTGTGTGTGTGTGGTGTGTGTGTGTGTGTGTGTGTGTGTGTGTGTTCGTGTTTCTGTAGGTCACTAAAGTGTGTGTGTGTGTGTGTCTTTCGTTTTTCATTTTCTTACTTCCTGTCACTTTTACGGTATTTGTTCTTTTTCTTTTTCGCACATTTCTTTCAGTGTAAACAGGGTTGGTTTTTTGTGGGTTTTTTTTTTTCTTTTTTCTTTTTTTTTTCTTTTCTTTTCTCCATCTTGTAGTTTTTCTGCCCTGCATAACCAGGGACCCCGCGGGCATTCCAGCTGTAATGCCGACTGGGAGCTGTCCGTACCAGGTTCATTATGAAACAAACACTGGGGACACATTTCATTCTGGTTCGTTGTTTTTGTTCACTCCTTCTTTGCTGTTTTTGTTCACTTTCTTTTCTTCTGTTCGTTTCCTCCTTTCCATTTCTTTTTAATTCTATGTGTCGTTTCATTCATTATACCGTAACTAACCCCTCCAACCATTTCTGACTCTGTCTCTCTCTGTCTCTCTCTGTCTCTCTCTCTCTCTCCCCACCACGCAAAAATGCATCAATCAGAGAGAGAGAGGAGGAGAGAGAGAGAGAGAGAGAGAGGGAGGGGAGAGGGGCAGAGAGGAAAAAGCAGGGTGAAGAGAGAGAGAGAGAGAGAGAGAGAGAGAGAGAGAGAGAGAGAGAGAGAGAGAGACAGACAGAAGACAGACAGACAGACAGAAGAAGAGACAGACAGACAGACAGTCATACAGACAGAGGGAAACGACTTGCGAAAAATACGATGTGCGATAGGGAAGCATGTCATACAAGGGACAGCACAGCACGCACCTTTGGTGCCCAGGTCCTGTATGGAACACGGCAGGGTGGCCGTCCCTCCCTCTCTGACAGTGATGTTGTTGGGAGTGACCAGGAACACCGGATCCCTAGGAACGTTGGTGCTCTCCTCGTACACGTCCGACCCCGGGTCTGTCAACAGCCAATACATGAATAACATGAAACGTGTGTGTGTGTGTGTGTGTGTGTGTGTGTGTGGTGTGTGTGTGTGTGTGTGTGTGTGTGTGTGTGTGTGTGTTTGTGCGCGCGCGCGAGTGTGTGTGTGTGTGTGTGTGTGTGGTGTGTGTGTGTGTGTGTGTGTGTGTGTGTGTGTGTGTGTGACTGTCTATCTGTGTTGTGTGTGTGTGTGTGTGTGTGTGTGTGTGTGTGTGTGTGTGTGTGTGTGTGTGTGTGTGTGTGTGTGCGTGCGCGTGCGCGTGTGTCATGTGTCTGTCTGTCTCTGTGTGTGTTGTGTGGTGTGTGTGTGTGTGTGTGTGTGTGTGTGTGTGTGTGTGTTTGTGTGTGTGTGATGTGTGTGTGTGCGTGTTTGGCACGTACATACTCATCCCTACGTATACACTAGCAGATCGTACACTTATTGGAACGCACTTACTGGCAGGTATACCCGCACGCGCGCTCTCTACCCCCCCCCCCCCCCCCCCCCCCCCTCCCCTCCCCTCCAACTCATACACGCATTCTCACAGAGAGAGAGAGAGAGAGAGAGAGAGAGGAGAAGGAGAGAGAGAGAGAGAGAGAGGAGAGGAGAGAGGAGAGAGAGAGAGGATGGGGAAGAAGGGGGGGGAGTGACCTGGGGAAGGGGCGAGAGGGGCGGAGAGAGAGGAGGGGAAAAGGGGAGAGGAGAGGGAGAGGAGAGACAGACGAAAAACCCGCGAGGGAAACAAGCAGAGAGCAGACAGACAGAAAGGACAGACAGACAGCAGCAGCGACAAAAGACAGAAAAAAGACAGACGGAGACGGGCGCACCCCGAGGGCGACGACGAGAGACAGACGAGAGCTAGACAGACAGCAGAGTGAGGAAGAGAAAGAGAGAGAGGAGGACAAGAGAGAGAGAGCCCAGAGGGGGGGAGGAGAGAGAGAGAGGAAGAGAGAGAGAGAGGAAGAGAGAGAGAGGGGAGAGAAAAAACGCCCCTGATGGCGGCGTGTGAGACACAAGCAGCGGCACAGAGAGAGAGAAACAGAGCGAGAGAGAGAGGAGACAAAAAAGAGGGAGAGAGAGAGAGAGGGAGAGAGAGGAAAAAAGAGAGAAGAGAGAGAAGAGGGGGGGGAGGGCGAGAGAGGTGTGTTTTGGGTGAATCACACACACGCACCACCATGCACGCCCCGCACACCACACACCCCCCCAACAAAAACACACACAACCCCCCGCACACGCCGCAACGCCACAAACCAACACACCACACACACACGCAACGCCCGCACACACGCAAGCCAAAACACACACCCACACACCACACAAAAAAATTAAACAAGGAAGTAGCAATCCACGTTAACTGAGCACCAAGTGGAAGCCTGTGTTTCTTCAGCTCTCACCGACGCTTTCCCAAAAAAACATAATGAATTGGCTGGAAACAAAGGCAAACAAAAACAAAAAAAACCAACAAAAAAAGCAAAAAGTGTACCTGTAGCAGACAACACAAATTTGACAGAAAAAATGATTTGGGGAGGGAAAAAAGCGAAGGTAAAGGGGGAAGGAGCATGACGATTTAAGCAACACTTCATCCTAAAGGGGAAAGAAAATGAATAATGGAAAAAAGAATGAACACGTAGCACAAGGTGGCAGAGTAAAATTCACAGAAAGCGAGAGAGCGAGCGAGAGAGAGAGAAGAGAGAAGAGAGAGAGAGAGAGAGAGAGAGAGAGAGAGAGAGGGGAGAGAGAGAGAGAGAGAGAGAGAGAGAGAGAGAGGGAAGGAGGGAGGGAAGAAAGGAGGAAAGGAGGGAGGGAGAGAAGGAAGGAGAGACCTGCAGAGAAACGAAGAGTAAGACAGAAACAGAGTGTAAGGAAAACAACGGAAAAAGACAGAAAGAAAAAAAGGAATATAAAAAAGACAGGCAGAGTAAAAATAAGAAATGGAAACGAAAAGAAATATAAAGTGGAGAGAGGTGAGAGGGAAGGGGTGTGGAAAGAAGAGGAAGGGCTGGAGCGGAAGGCGCTGGTACGAGGAGGGAGGACACATACAGGGGGAAAGGGGGAGGGCGACGGGGGGGAAGGGGGGTAGCATGGAGTCAATGAAAAAAAAAATCTGAAAAAAGAGCAGTCTAAAAATAACGGAAACCCTACCGTATAATTCCTTCCAATCTTAGTTGATCTATACTCAAGAACATTTACTGGTCAATGATTTATTTCAAGAAGAAAAATCAGTGTGTTTTCATATAATCTCTCTCCATCACAACCATTCACTTCTACTCAATGATACTCACGCACACACACACACACGCACGCACGCACGCACGCACGCACGCACGCACGCACGCACGCACGCACGCACGCACGCACGCACACACACACACACACACACACACACACACACACACACACACACACACACACGTTCATATACATATGTACTTATGACATAGACCCCAGCACGTAAATTTTGGATC
>CM031608.1:53169672-53179672 GCA_018398815.1 Conus ventricosus
CTCTCTGTTAGTCTGTCTATCTGTCTGTCTGTCTCTGTATGTCTCTTTTTCTGTCTCTGTCCATGTCTATCTGTCTGTCTGTCTGTCTGTATCGTCTGTCTGTCGCTTCTCTCTCTCTCTCTCTCTTCCCCCTGTTTTTTTCTCTCTCTCTCTCTCTCTCTCCCCTTGCGGCTACATTTATGTCTTTCCCCCTTTTTCTCCCTTAAACCCCTTTTCCACCCATCCCCCCCCTTGTCATCAGGGCCCCATTTTCGTACCTTCGTCTGTCTGTCCTCCCCTCTCGTCCCCTCTGCCCTCTCTGTCTCTGTCTCGTTTCTGTTGTCTGTCCCCCTCTCTCTCTCTCCCCCCTCCTCTCTCCCCTCTCTCTCCTCTCTCTCTTTTCTTCTCTCTCTCTCCCCCTTCTCTCCTGTTTTAGACAGATCTTTCAAACCCCTTTTTTTGTACCCACTGTCTGATTAAAACGTCATAACGGTCTACGCTCTCCCCAAACCTCCCGCAAAGACCCTTTGATGAAAAAGGGGGAGCAAAAAAGTAATCCCCAGGGGGGAAACTCCTTATCTTTGTTTACGCTTTAAACTGCGCAAAACCCTTTTTTTCCCCCCACCCAAAATTTGGGGACCCAGCTTTTAAAATAGTTCCCCAGCCCACATACTGCGAGGGGGAAATGAACACCCACATCAAATCCCGGGTCACTTTGCGAAGCTAACAATATTTTTCCCGTCCCTCCTGGGTGGACACTTTTTTTTAAAATAAAAGCGCAATTTTTTGGGTGCTTTTTTCCTCTGTCAAAAGGGTCATTTTTTTCTCCAAAATCTGTTGGTCTGTCTTTAGTTTAAAAAAAAAACCCAAACCCCAACCCCCGGGGAGTGATTTCAAACAAAAGGAAAAAGAAAATGGAAAGGGGCCCCTTAGGATAAACCCTTTTCTTTTTTGAACAGTTTGCAAATAAACGGGGGTTTAAAGGGAAATCTCTTGATTTTTTAAGGGGGTCGGGTGTCTCCTCACGCTTGTGTCTTTTTCTGTTTATGCAAAACACATGAAAACCCAATTTATGCAATCCCATGCAAAAAAGGGTAAAAACGCCCGAGTATTAGCAAAGAAATATTTCTTTATGCAAACGGGTTTAAATTCTTCGGTGTTCTTATGACCCATACTTAACGATTGTCCTTTCGGGTTTTTTAGAGCTTTTTTGGGGTTTTAAACCCCTAAAGGGGAGAGAGAGAGAGAGGGGAGAGAGGAGAGATAGAGGAGGAGAGAGAGAGAGAGAAGAGAGAAGAGTATAGTGATGGGGGGATGGGGGGGGGAAGTCACGGATGGTAAGGGGGGCGGTAAAAAAGGGGGGGGATGGAAGGATGAACAGGGCAGGGAATATACAGCGCTGTTTGTTTTCAATGTTTTGTTGATGATACTTTCCTAAAATCTTTTTTTTAATGCGCCAAAGTTCCCCCACTCCCCAAAAAAAAAGGCGGGGGGGGGGAAACGGGGTTTTGGGAATTTGGGACGATGATTCCATAAAAAATGAAAGAAATCAAAACTGAAAGACAAAAAAAAAGAAAAAAGCAAGAAAGCAAGGAAGAAAGGAAAAAACAAAAGGGGAAGCAAACAAAAAGCAAACAAACAAAAAAAGAAGGAAAAGGAAAAGAGGAAAAAAAATAACAAACTTTAGATTCAAACCTCCCCTACCCATTTTCCCCTTCCCTTCTCTTTTTTCTGTGTTTTTGGGTCTCTGTTCTTCGCTTTCTCTCCCCTTCCCCTCCGCCCCTCCCCCCCTTTTTCTCTCTGTTCTCTCTGTGTCCGTCTTACTCCTTTTGTCTCATTTGTCCCCCTGTTTGCTGTCTACCCTTTTCTTTTGTCCTTTTGGGTCCTTTTTCTGTCCCTTCCATGTCAAACTGTCTGCCCGTCTGTCTGTCTCTCCCCTCTCTCTCCTCTTCTCTCTCTCTCTTTTTCTTTCTCTTTCTCTTTTTCTCTCTCTCTTACTCTCTCTCCCCTCTCTCTTTTTCCTCTCTCCCCTCTCTCTCTCTCTCTCTTTTCCTCTCTTTTTTGCGGCTAGCATTTTGTCTTTTCCCTTTCCTTTTTTCCCCCTTTGAACCCTTCCCCCATCCCCCCCTTGTCATCATCCCCATCTTCGTACTCTTTTCGGTCTGTCTCTGTCTCTTTTGTCCCCTCTGTTTTTCTCTGTCTTGTCCTGCCCTGTCGGGCTCTGTCTCTGTCTCTCTCTCTTCCCCTCTCTTTTCTCTCTCTCTACCCTCTCTCTCTCTCTCCCCCTGGGGGTTTAGACAGTTCAGCTCCCCTTTTTTTTGGAAAAAATGCCCGTTTTTAAAACGTCATAACTGTCTACGCCCCTACCCACCTCCCCAGCACGGGCCTTGATGAAAAGGGGAGCAAAAAGTAACCCTCCCGGGAAAAAATCTCCTATATCAGTGTTTACGCTTGTCAACTGCGCAAACCTTTTTTTTTCCCCTCCAACTTGGAGCCAGCTTTAAAATAGTTCCTCAGCCCAATACTGCGATGGGGAAAAAACCCACATCAAATACGGGATCACTTTGCGAACTAACAAAAATTGTTCGTGACCCCGTAGGTGGACACTTTCTCTATATAACGGGCAATATTTTGTGCTTATTTCCTCTGTAAAAAGGGTCATGTTTCACCCACACCCTTTTGGTTCTGTCGTCAAATTTGAAAAAAACCCAACCAACCCCAGATTTTTCTAAAAAAAGGGATTATGAAAAGGGAAAGGGCCTTGGGAATAAACCCGTTTCTTTTTTGAAGGGTTGCAAATAAACGGGGGAATTTAAAGGGAATCCCCTTAAAATTTTTACGGGGCTGTGCTCTCCTCACGTTTGTGTCGTTTTTCTTTTATGCAAAACCACATGAAAACCAATTTAGGGAAAGGCATGCAAAAAAGGGTAGAAGCGAGAAATTACAAAGAAAAAATTTCTTTATCCCCCAAACAGGCAATCTTCGGTGTTCTTATGCCCCCATACTTAACGATTTTTCCACGGGGGTTTTTATTAGAGCTTTTTTTTAGTTCTAACCCTAAAGAGAGAGAGAAGGAGGAGGGGGAGAGAGAGGATTTAGAGAGAGAAGAGAGGGGGAGGATTTGGGAGAGAAGAGAGGGGAGAAGTTGGAGGTATGGGGGGTTGGGGGGGGGGGAGTCAGGGGGTTGGAAAGGGGAGGTGGTAGGAGGAGGGGGATGGAAGGGTGAAAAGGGCAGGGAATATACGCGCTTGTTGTTTTAAAATGTTGTTGTTTTTGATACGTTCCTAGAAATTATTTTTTTAATGCCCCTATAAGTTTCACACTCCCCCAAAAAAAAGGGCCGGGGGGGGGGGGAAAAAACGGGGTTTAGGAAGTTGGACGTTGTTCCATGAAATGAAAGTTTTTCAAACGGAAAGACAAAAAAAAAAAGGGGAAAAAAAGCAAGCAAGCAAGGAAGCAAGGAAGCAAGCAAGAAAGGGAAAGCAAGAAACCAGGAAAGAAAAAAACCCAAGAAAAAAGCAAGCAAGCAAAAAAAGAAGAAAACAAACAAAGAAAGGGGGAAGGGAGAAAGGGGAAAAGAATAGACAAATTTTTAAGTTTAAAACCCCTCTCCCATCTTCCCTTTTTCTCTTTTTGGTCTTTTCTTTTGGGCTCTTTTCCCCGCCCCTTCTCCCCCTTTCCCTCTCCCTCCCCCCCCCCTTTCCTCTCTTTTCACTCTCCCCCGTGTCTTGCCTCTATCTCTCTCTGTCTCACTGCCCCTCTCTGTTTGTCTGTCTATCTGTCTGTCTGTCCTGTATGTCTCTTTTCTGCCCTTGTCCATTCGGTCGTCCTCTCTCTTCTTCTCTCTCTCTCTTCTCTCTCTCTCTCTTTTCTTTTCTCCTTCTCCTCTCTCTCTCTCCCCGGGGCCCATCCCAACTCGTGGGTTAAAGTACGATATACTGAGGGGGTTTATTTTTTAAGCAGGGCCTTTTTTCCCCACTTGTTTTTCTTTGGGGGGTTTTTTGTTGGTTTTTTGCTTTTTTTTAATTTTCCTTTTTTTTTTTTTTCTCTTCTGCCCCCCATAATCGAAATTTTTGCTTTAAAGTCCCTTCTTTTGTGGTATCTTTTCTTTTCGAAAGTGTTTCCCCCAAAAAAAAAACCCCCGAAGGTGTGGGGGGACCCAGAAAGCATTTTTCCCCTCCCCTTTAAGCAGCCCCGGTACCCCTTGGAGGTTTGCGCTTTTTTTGCGGGGGTTCCCCCACGCGCAGGACCCTCCCTTTTTAAAAATATAAAAAAGGCCCCCCATAACTGCTCCGGGAACAGAGGAAAATAGACTACAGGATCACTCATAACACCCTTTAAAAGTAGAAACCCCGGGGTGTACCACCCCCTATTTCATGACTGCAAGCCCCCCCCCGCGAAAAAAACACCACCCCCAGTGCCGAGCACCCCACAGCCCCAAAACCCCCCCCGGCCCTGGACAGATAAAGACTGCCACTCCAACACACCAAGCTTTCCCATACGGTCTTATGTGCCTTAAAGGGAGAACCCAAAAAGTTGTAGCCCTTTCCCACTGCCAACGGGAAATTTCCCTGTGGTAGTGGGTTTTCCCCCTCCCCCTTCACGGGCCCTTTTCTCCGGGTTCAGCCTATTTTGGGGCAAAGAAAAAAAAAAACACCCGACGGTGCTGGGGGGGGCCCCAAGAAAACCCACTGCCCCTTCCCTCCCTTTGGGAGAAATCCTGAAACCACCCTTGGGGGCCTCGCGGTGGTTGACGATGGGTCAGGCACGCCCCGGAAACTCCTTTTAAGAATCAAGGGACTTAACTGCTCCTGAACAGGGGAAAATCAGATACGGGAAAGGGCAGCTCATCAGCCTTAAAGTAGCATCGCCAGGGTGTACCACCCGTTTTTCCCGGGGACGCAACCCCACCGGGGGAAAAAACCACCCTCCAGTTTCCCCGGCCACCCCCCCCCGCCCCAAACCCCCCCTTGCCCAGGGCAAAGAAAAACAGTGCCACCCAGACCCCGCAAAGTTTTCCCCCTTGCGGTTTTATGTCCCTTTCCCAAGAGAAATCCAAATTTGTGCCCTTTCCCCCCTTTTCCAACGGATTTTCCCTGTGGCCCAGGGGGTTTTTCCCTCACCGTAAAGGGACCTTTCCCAGGGCCCACCCCTAGTTAAGGAAAAGAAGAAAAAAAAACCCCAAGGTGCGGGGGAAAACCCGGGAGAAGCCCTGTTTTCACCTCCCTTTCAAAAGCAGTCCGACCCCCCTTTTGGAGGCCTGCGCTGTGTTGAGGGTGGTACAGGCCGCGCAGGAACTCCATTAAGTTTTTCAAGGGACATAACTGCTCCGAACAGGGGAAAATTCAACTACGGGAGCAGTCATAACACCAAAAAGTACCCACCCCCAGGGTTTTTCCCAAACCCGTTGTTCATAAATGCAGAGCCCACCGGGGGAAAAACCCCCACCCCCCCAGCCCCCGGCACACCCCACAAAACCCAACCCCCCCTGCCCAGGACAATGAAGACAGTGCCACTCCAACACACCCAAAACCCCTTTCCCCATACGGTTTTTGGGGTCCTTAAAAGGAAACCCAAAATTTGAGCCCTTCCCCCCAGGGCAACGGGACTTTCCCTGTGGTCATGGGTCTTTCCCACCCGTAAATGGACCTTTCCCCCCGGGGTCAGCCTTTTAAAGGGCAAAAAAAAAAAAAACCCCCAAAGGGTTGCTGGGGAGGACCCAGAGAAGCCCCTGTCTTCACCTGCCTTTGAGCAGTCCTGTCCCACCCTTGGGGTCTAAAGTGTTTGCCCGGGGGACGGGCACGCGCAGGAACTCCTTTAAAGAAAACGGGGGAAACATAACCCCCTCCTGAACAGGGGAAAAACAAAACTACGGGATGAAAGCTATAAAAACCCCTTTAAAAGTAGCATCCCCAGGGGTGTACCACCCCTTTTTTTTAAATGACTGAAAGACCCCCCGGCGACAAACACCCCCCCCTTCCAGCTGCCGACACACCCCACAGCCCCAACCCCCCTTTGCCCGGGACAATGAAGACTTTGCCACTCCGACACACCCAAAACCCCGTTAACGGTCTTAGTGCCTTCAAGAGAAAAACCAAAGTTTTTTGTTTTCCCACTGTCAACAGGACTTTCCTGGGTCGTGGGTCTTTCCTCACCGTCACGGGAAACCTTTCTCCGGGGTCACCTATTTTAAGGCAAAAAAGAAAAAAACACCCAAAAGGCCCTGGGGAGGACCAGGGAAGCACTGTTTTTTCACCCCCTTTTTACGGGCGGGCCCTGTCCCCCCCCCTTGGGGGCTCCGCTGTGTTGACGAGGGGTTCAGGAAACCGCGCAGGACACTCCAAAGATATAAAGGGGCCCAAAACTGCACCTGAACAGAGGTAAATCAGACTACGGGAAGCAGCTCAAAACCACCCTTTAAAAGTACATCCCCTGGGGGGTACCACCCGTATTTCATGATGCAGACCCCCGGCGAAAAAACCCACCCTCCGGGCCCCGACCACCCCAAACAGACCCAACCCCCCCTCCCCCAGGGACAGATAAGACATGCCACTCCAGACACAGCCGCTTTCCCCCATACGCCCTTAGTGCCCTCAAAAAGGGGAATTTCCAAAGTTGTAGTTTTTTCCCACGGTAAACAGGATTTTTTTCTGTGGCAGGGGGTCTTTCCCCCCACCGTAAAATGGCCCTTTCCCCGGGGTGACCAGTTAAGGAAAAAAAGAAAAAGAAACACCCAAAGGGTGCGGGGAGGCCCAGAGAAGCACTGTCTTCCCCTCCCTTTTAGAGCATTTTGAAACCACCCTTGGAGGCCTGCGCTGTGTGACGAGGGGTTACGGGCAGGCGCGGCCCCCTCCATTAAGATATCAAGGGACAAAAACTGCCCCCCCTAAACCCGAGGTAAATCAGACTCCCGGGGGGATGCAGCCAAAACCCAGCCTTTAAAGTAAAAACCCCCAGGGGTTTTTGTACCATCGTTTTTCATGCTGCAGAGCCCCCCCGGGCAAAAAACACCCCTCCAGCTCCCCGGCCCACCCCCCAGCCCCAAACCCCCCTGCCCAGGGACAGATGAAGACGGGTTGCCACCCGGGACACACCCAAAGTTTCCCCCAAAAACCGGTCTTTTTCCCCTCAAGGAGAACCCAAAGTTTTAGTTTTCCCTCTGTCAACGGATTTTCCCCCTGGGGTCAGTGGGTCTTTCCTCACCGTCTCTGGACCTTTCCCCGGGGTCACCCTTTTTTTAAAGGGCCAAAGAAAAAAAAAGAAACACCCAAGGTGCGGGGGAGGACCCAGAAAAGGGCACTGTCTTCACCTGCCTTTAGACCCAGTCCTGTACCCCCCTTTTGGGGGCCTGCGCTGGTTGACGATGGGTTCGGGGCACGCGCGGACATTTTCCTTTTAAGATACCCAAGGACAAAACTGTCCTGAACAAGGTAAATCAGACTACGGGGATGCAGTTTATAACAACTTAAATTTGAAAATCCCCATGGGTGTACCACCCCCTTTATTTCATGGGGGGCAGACCCCACCGGCAAAAACACCACCCTCCAGCTCCCGGGCACACCCCACAGACCCAACCACCCCTGCCCATGGAAGTTTGAAGCCAGTGCCACCCCCAGACACAGCCAACCCTTTTCGCCATACGGCTTTGGGCCTTAAGAGAGAACCCAAAATTTTGTAGTCTTTCCCACTTTTAACAGGACTTTCCCTTTTGGTCAGGGGGTTTCTTTCCTCAGTCACGGGACCTTTACCGGGGTCACCTATTTTAAAGGGCAAAGAAGAAAAAGAAACCCCCGAAGGTGCGGGGGAAGGACCCAGAGAAGCACGTTTTCACCTGCCTTTAGAGCAGTCCTGTACCCCCCTTTGGGGGCCTGCGCTGTTTTTTGACGGGGGAAAACAGGCACGCCCCAGGACACTCCTTTTTAAGTTATCAAGGACATAACTGCCCCGGGAACAAAAGGTAAATCAGACTACAGATCAGTCAAAACACCCTTTTAAAGTAGCTCCCCAGGGGGTGTACCCCCCCGTTTCAGACTGCAAAGCCCACCGGCCCAAAAAAACACCACCTCCAGCTGCCGAGCACCCCCCACGGCCCCAAACCCAAACCCCTGCCCATGGACAGATGAAGACAGTGCCACTCCAGACACACCCAAGGGGCCCGGCCCTTGCGGTCTTTTTTGCCCTCAAAAGAGAACCCAAAAGTTGAAACTTTCCCATGCCCATCGGGCTTTCCCTGGGGCAGGGGGTTTTCCTCACCGCCCTCGGGCCCTTTCCCCCGGGTAAAGGCCTATTTAAGGCAAAGAAAAATAAAAACCCAAGGTGCGGGGGAAACCCCGGGAAGAAACTGTCTTCCCCGGCCTTTGACCCGCCCCTGTCCACCCTTGGAGGCCTGCGCTTTTTTTTGACCGATGGGAACAGGACGCGCGGGGAAAAACTCCATTAAGTATAAGGGACATAACTGCCCTGAACGGGAAAATCGACTACGGGAATGCGCCCCAATAACAGACTTAAAGTACCCCTCCCCATGGGTTTCCCACCCCGTATTTCAGGACTGCAGACCCCCACGGCAAAACCCCCACCCCCCAAAGCTGCCAGCACACCCCCCAGCCCCCCAACCCCCCCTCCCCAGGGACAGTTTGAAGACAGTCCCCTCCAGACCACCCCAAGTTTTTCCCCATACGGTCTTATGTGCCTTCAAGAGAGAACCCAAAAATTGTAGATTTTTTCCCACTGCCCAACGGGATTTTCCCCTGTGGTCGTGGGTCTTTCCCCCCGCCCCTGGACCTTTCCCCGGGGTCACCCATTAAGGGCCAAAAGGAAAAAAAGAAACCCCCGAAGGTGCGGGGGAAGGCCCCAGAGAAGCACTGTTTTCCCCTGCCTTTGGGCCAGTCCTTTTACCACCCTTCGAGGCCGGCGCTGTGTTGCCGGGGGTACAGGCAGGGGGCGGCACCCCATTAAGAAATCAAGGGCTTTAACCGCCCCTAAACAGGGGAAATTTCAGACTACAGGATCCGTTTCCAAACAGCCTTAAATTTGAAAACCCCATGGGTTTTCCCCACCCCGTATTTCAGACGCAAAAAGCCCCCGGCAAAAACACACCCCCCTCCCGTCCCCGGCACCCCCCCACAGCCCCAAAACACCCCTCCCCCGGGAAAACCCGAAGCCCAGTGCCACTCCAGACCACCCCAACCCTTTGCCATAGGGTTTTTAATGTGCTTAAGAGAAAAATCCAAATTGTAGTTTTCCCCACTGTCAAAAAAGGATTTTCCCCAAAGTGGTCAGGGGGCTTTCCTCACCGTCACTGGCCCTTTCTCCGGGGCCCGCCTAGTTTAAGGCAAAAAGAAAAAAAAAAACCCGAAGGTTGCTGGGGAGGCCCCAGAGAACCCACTGTTTTCCCCTGCCTTTAGAGCATCCTGAAACCACCCTTGGGGGCCTGCGCTGTGTTGACGATGGGTACGGCCGGCCCCGGGACACCCCCATTAAGATATAAAGGGGGGACATAACTCCCAAACAGATTTAATCAGACTCCGGGATGCGCTCAAAACCCCCTTTTAAAGTAGCACCCCCAGGGGTTGTACCACCCGTTTTTCCCATGATGCGAGCCCCCCGGGCCCGGAAAACACCCCCCCCCAGTGCCGAGCACACCCCACAGCCCCCAAACCACCCCTGCCCAGGACAGATGAAACAGTGCCACCCCCAACACCCCCCAAGCTTTCGCCATACGGTCTTATGTGCCCTCAAGAGAGAATCCAAAGTTGTAGTCTTTCCCACTGTCAACAGACTTTCCCTGTGGTCAGTGGGTCTTTCCTCACCGTCCTCTCTCTCTCTCTCTCTCTCTCTCTCTCTCCTCTCTCTCTCTCTCTCTCTCTCTCTCCTCTCTCTCTCTGCTCCTCTCTTTCTCTCTCTCCTCTCTCTCTCATCTCCTCTCTCTCGTCTCTCTCTCTCTCTCTCTCTCTCTCTCTCTCTCTCTCTGTGCATTGCCAACTCGTAGTTACAAGTACGACTATACGTGACTTGTGTATTT
>CM031608.1:53184672-53194672 GCA_018398815.1 Conus ventricosus
AGGAAACACCATCACCAAACGCTGCCAGTGGAATGATTGTTTGATTTGACGTTTTGTCATTACTGCAGACGTTTTGAACGTGTCTGATTCCTCGTAATTCTTCCCGTTCGTTCGTTTGTTTGTTTGTTTGCTTGTTTGTTTCTTTCTTATTTGTTTCAATCACTTACACTACAGGAGGACTGTTTCATTTGCGTCCCATTCCTTGTATTTCTTCCAGCTTGTTTGCTTCTTTCTCTTTTTGTTTATTTCTTTGTTTTAACCACAGCTGCCTCAGACATATGTTTCCTTGATTGTGCTCCATGGAAGCCGACCTCTTTGAAGCCTTGCCCAGGCCGTGTGCGACTGCCGAGGAGACTGAAGGCTGCAGGAAGTACTGTCACTCAGCTGCTTGGGTGCTGTTGACAATTTACAGCTCTGTGCTTGTCCGCGCACACAACTGTTTGGCGGTCTTCCCGTCCACACCCTGCACACGTCTTTACACTGCCGCCAACCTCTACGGCATTTCTGTCTATAATGTCAGGAGATGAGCGATTGCTTCCCTCCCTCCGTGATCAGAGGAGAAGAAAGGTGAAGGGGTTGGATTTTGAAGAAGAGGGATGGGGTGGGACTTCCTTACAGTTGCGACTGACGACGTTAAAAAAAAAAAGATGCACACTAGTAGAAACCCCGAATAACTAACTACAGATATAACTTCACCTTAACTGTACTCTTCCTGAAACCGCAAAATGTATGTGGGAAAAATGTTGACAGACAGACAGATAGACAGATAGACATAGATAGACATTTTCCTATTTATCAAGTTCTTTAGTGTGCGCCTATCTATCTATCTATCTATCTATCTATCTATCTATCTATCTATCTATCTATCTATCTATCTATCTATCGATCGATCGATCGATCGAGCTGTCTGTCTGTCTATCAACCCATCTATGTACGTATGTATCTATCTATCTCTCCATCTATCTATCTATCTGTCTATCCATCCATCGATCGAGCTGTCTGTCTGTCTGTCTGTCTGTCTGTCTGTTTGCTTGTCTGTCTGTCTCTGTCTCTCCTCTCTGTCTCTTCCTCAGTCTGTCTGTCAGTCTGTCTATCTATCGGTCCATTTATCTGTCTCTCCTCTGTCGTCTGTCTGTCTGTCTGTACCTTCTTGATTGCATATGTGATCTCTCTCTCTCTCTCTCTCTCTCTCTCCTCTCTCTCTCTCTCTCTCTCTCTCTCTCTCGCTCCCTGTGTGTGTGTGTGTGTGTGTGTGTGTGTGTGTGTGTGTGTGTGTGTGTGTGTGGTGTGTGTGTGTGTGTGTGTGTGTGTTGTGTCCCCCCTGTTGTGTGTGTGTGTGTGTGTGTGTGTGTGTGTGTGTGTGTGTGTGGTGTGTGTGTGTGTGCGCGCATGCCATACACACACACACACAGGCGCCTCTCTCTCTCCTTTTATTAAGATAGGAGAAGAAGTCATGCTATAATCACTTGAGACAAAACAGTCCTGTAGAAAAAAAGACATGCTTAAGCTCTTCTTAGACATGCTTTCACAAGAGATAAAGACCTTCCATGAAATAAACTCTCTTTCTCTCTCTCTCTCTCACTGAATGTTGTGCAATATCTGTTGCGACCTTCATGCTGATGCATTAATGTAATATTCTTTAATATCTTTTCCATTTCTTTAAGTCTTGCGGACACTTTGAGAACGACCGATCGACGATCCCATTCTCCCTCATTCCAGCGGGCTTCCTTTTTTTCTCTAACTATAATATAGTAGAGATCTGGCCTAATGCACTCTCTATACTCTATACAGCTTCCTCTATCCGTGGTGATCCATGGGCAGAATTTCACACAGTAAATCTTTCTTTGGCACACCCACAAAGTCCACACAAAGGTCGATTCTGCCGACATCTTAACGCGCAGCAGACTAAATGGACAGCGTGGTGAGTACAGCAAGAAAGGATTTTAAGCGACCTTTACCTGTCGTATATCTTCCTTCAAAGGCAGTCGTCCCATGAACGTAACGTATATTAGCGCGTGCCTGCTTCTCTAGTGGGGAGATTAACCCCACGAAGACAGCATTGTGAGAGAGCAGGAAGTTTCTAGTTATTTATGTTTGGTTAGATCACTGAGAAAAATTCTTTTGCAACAATGATACCGGCGCTATCTGATTATCAACTGGAATGTAATAAATTTGATTGCCTTAATGCAGTTCCCATGCAGTGAGGTTCTTACATATCTAAAATTGCTTGTAACTATTTCCGCCATCCCTCAATCTTCAGATAGCAATGGGCGCAAAAAAGAACCTAATGCATTTAAGCATTCGTATTCGTATTGACAGACAGACAGACAGGGAGAAGTCTGTCCACATGTACGACTCTGTGAGTGGGAGTGATGGTAGCTGTGCCATGGCCAGCATGAGTGTCACTTCATGTGAGTGTCATCAGATATCACCACTTCCCGTCCACCTCCCCACCCTGCCTCCAATCTGCCCCCCACTCCATCATATTTCTGGGCCAAACTTTTCTGACAGTTCGCTTTTGAAAGCAGTCATGGTCCTGCACAGTTCAATCCTGCCGACATATGAAGTATGGGTGATGTGGGTGGACTGCTTTGGATGTGTGTGTGTGTGTGTGTGTGTGTGTGTGTGTGTGTGTGTGTGTGTGTGTGTGTGTGTGTGTGTGTGTGTGTGTGGTCTGTTGTGTGTCTGTTGGTGTCTGTGTTGTGTCTGTGTGTGTAACTTGTTATTTTTCTCCTAAATTTTTTCTCTTCTTTTTTTTTCTGTTAGTCTTCGTTCTTCGTTTTTTTTCTTTATCAATCGTGATATTTGTTTCATTCCTTTCTTTTATTCATTCAAGGGTGGGTCTGTTTATTTGTTTTATTTTGCCTTTATGTTATTTGCTCCCTCCTTTCCTGTCTCTTTTCTCTTCATTTCTTTCTTCTTCATCTCAAAGTAAGATCAGACCTTGCAAATCCGCTTGACAGACATATGTAGCTACACTTTTTAACAACCCAACCCATTCCTGGTATGTTCCTGTAAAACGAAGTGCCCCCTGCGCAATCAAGCATCAATAATCAATCTTAAGAAAACAATAAAACAAACAAATGAAGACAGAAAAGGATCTGTCCATCGCTTTTAGCTGATACAGACCACACTGAAAAGAATTATCATCTGTACACTGACTGTATCCTTCCTATGATGGAAGATTGGATTAATTATTGTCTGAAATATTGTCTGTTGCAGACAGTCTCGGTTCCTTTCTTAGTGATGCTGCTGAGGTACAGATAATGTGAGTGGACAGAGTGTGAGATAAAGAAGACGTGTACACTGTAGATTTTTTCAAAATGGTGATGAGAGTTACAGTCCTTGGAGATGTGACGTTCATGAGAGGAAATGCGGTTGTCAGTTTTTATGTACTTTTATGTCTTTTCTTCTTCTTTTTGTTTGTTCTATCTTTCTTTCTTCCTGGAAGCACCCTGGCCCCCTTAGACAGCAAGGAGTTCAGGGCCGAAACACTTGTCTGATGGGGGTTTCTACTCTGAAGACCTTCTGCTGTCAAGCTCTCCCTGCAATTTCTTCCTAGTTCCCTAATTCTTTTCAGAGATCTCCGTCATTCCACTAGACCACATATCTTCTCTTACATTCTGGCTTGCATGCACTGCCAACGACCCCACCACTGTGACCTTCACCGCTGTGGAATGAAAGGCAGAGCGTGGGAACAGCGCTCTTGGCAGTTGCAGACAAGGAGTACTGCGTGATTCTTGCTTTATTACGCTTAAACTGGATATAATTTACTCTGTGTGTGATTTGTGTGTTGTGCTTCTTCTTTGTGCCATTTGATATAACTTATGTATTTCGCACGCTTGTGTGCATTATTCAGGGTTTTTTTTCTCATCAGCTGGCCAGGCAGTGGTGTCAGTGAAGTGACTGTGCTCTGATAGCCTAGGTGATTCATCGCAGCAGCGTGGGACCCGTGGTCTTAAACATAATACATCCACCAAGTGCTTTTTTTTCACTCTCTCTGTCTGTCTGTCTGTCTGTCTCTCTCTCTCTCTCTCTCATCTCCTCTCTCTCTCTCTCTCTCTCTCTTTCTCCTCTCTCTCTCTCTCTCTCTCTCTGGGGGGTGTTCACGAAATTCAAACGAAGACAGACGTGTTTTGGAGTGGGTCCTGTTTACGATAAAATCACGCGATCACAGGTTACGTACAATCCTGAAAGTTGTATACAGTACACCTAAAAGACCATGCCGGAGGTGGCTCTGATTTCAGAGCAA
Organism: Conus ventricosus; assembly: GCA_018398815.1. Lineage (NCBI taxonomy): Eukaryota > Metazoa > Mollusca > Gastropoda > Neogastropoda > Conidae > Conus > Conus ventricosus. Next base: position 53,188,925 of record CM031608.1, read on the forward strand.
GATTTTGGCTCCTTTGTGGCAGTCTACATCAATTCATGTGTCGCCGTGTCAAGGAAAAATTGCCATGCGATGTCGGACATTGCGAGTGACAAGCCGAACGGACGGTGTCATGGTGGGGATGCTCCTCACTGTGATTTTTTTTCAGCAACCTTTTAATGCAGTGTGGTGACGTCGAGTAAAACCCCCCGGACCTCCCAAGAGGGACACCAAAGCAAACATGTCTGACCGGAGACTGAGTGTGGAGAGAGGCCAGAGGCACCAGGGGGACAGTGCCCCAGTCGTCCAGGCAACAGAGAATGACAGTGACACTGTTTTTGAACCTGCCTTGTCCATGCTGTCTTCCATGAGTGACAAGTTCGACAGCTTGAGAGACGATCTGACCGAGATCAAAAAAATTCTTTGTTGGTTTGAAGGAAGAAGTTGAATCACTGAAAAAGCGAAGTAGCGTCTCTCGGGGCGGTCAAATAATGAACTGGAAGAAACAAAACAAAAACCTTCAAGATAGTGTGCGAAATTTGGACAAGAAGACCAAGCGAATTAGAAGACCGTTCGAAAAGAAACAACATCATTGTGCACGGCATACCCAGACAGGCCAACGAGACAAGTGATGATTGTGAACGCTTGTTGAAAGACTTGATTTCTAAGAAGCGGGAACTGAGCGCCGACGTCATTTTGATCGAGTCACCGAGTGAACCCAAAGTCCGATTCGCCCATCGTTGCTCGCTGCAACTTTTTCAAAGAAAAGGTGAAAAATTCTGAAGGCAAAAAGGGAAATCTTCAAGGAAGCAAGGTTTTTTCATCGCGAAGACTTCTCTCTGCGCATCGGGACGATAAGGAAGAAGCTGTCCCCTCCCCTTTAAGGCGGCCAAGGACCAACGAAAACGGCGACAATGTTTTAAAGACCACTGTTAATAGACGGAATGAAATTCGTCCTTAATGACAAGAAAACGGGCATCATCGAGTTGACCTAGAGGTGTGGCCGCCCCTGGACTGTAACCGACGCTTGTTCTGTCCATAGACTTGGGTAAAAGAGGTAGACAAAAAAGAAAATTTCACCGGGTGACAACTAGCGCGACAAGAGAGCAACGCTTTTGTGCACGTGGAAAAGATGGAACAATTCAGACACATCAGTGAGGTCACCGCACGCGCGGTTCGTGCGGTATGTTGACGAAGGACAGTGATAAGAGTGTGCATGTTGCCATGAGTGATAAAGAGTTTTAGGAAACAGTCGCGGGCCAAAAAATGTCAAAGATCAGTTTGATTTGAAATCGGATAATTTCGTTATGGATGATGGCAAACATAAAAAAATTTAAGTTTCTCCATTGGGAAAATGTGAATGGTTTGTTATCTAAAGTTTCAGATTCTGAGTTTGGGGCAGTACATATCTTCATTGACTTTATTTGTTTGGTCGAAACTTTTAGGGAAGATTTTAATAACACAATTTTCACTGAACAACGGCGTTGTTCAGCCTGCCGAAAAATTCTCGCAGAAGGGAAGGTGTTTCAGGGGGGGGGGGGGGGGGGGGGGGGGGGGGTATTTGTTTGATTAAAAATAGCCTAGTTGCAAAGTGAAGCAACTCGACATGGGTAACGGTAATTTTCTGTTGTTTGTTCTTGACAAGACTTTTTTTCATTTTTCTAAAACTGTTCTCTATGTTTGTGCAAAAGTCCCTCCAGAGCACTCACCATACTATACCGCGTTTGATGTGGAAAACGGAATAAGCCAGTTAGAAGATTGTTTAATTGATCATTTCATATCTACAGAAGACTTTTCGTTACTGATGTGTGGGGACTTTAATGCCAGAACAACAAAAGTTTTCCCTGAGAGTAATGATGATGAGATGATACGATGAATTCTTGTTTTGAGAAGAGCGATAGCGCAACGATTACCAGATGTTCTGAGGCAAAATGTTGAATACATAGGGAAAATATTTTGTAAACATGTGTAGCATTTTAAGAATATTTATGTTAAATGGTGTATGTAATGGCGACAAGTCTGGTCGTTTCACATACATTTCTGATTCAGGTTACAGTGTTAATGATTATTTGTGTCTTCATGTGATTTGTTTGACTACATAACTAAGCACTGTAGTATGTTGGTTGCTGACAAAATTGAATCTGATCATATCCCCTTTGGGAAATTTTGTATAAAAATGTCTAAAGTTGAATTAAGTATGATTGGGGGATTTGGGTAAAAAAGGAATATATGGAAAGATTCGTGGGGAAAATGACGATTATGCTGAACATTTTTGTGATATGATCAACTCTGAACACATTCGTGAAAAGCTTTTGTCGGCAAGGATGTTGATTGATTTTAAATGTAAATGATGCGTTAGAGTTGTTCAATGATATTGGGGAAAAATGTTGCAGTTTGTATGAAACAGCGTATCTGTGCAACAGATCAAACCGACAAAATGACTGGCATGATACAGAATGTGGGGAAGAGAAACGAAAGATGCGCAGATTTTTAAGACAATTTAGGAAGACATCTGACAAAGATGATGGGGCACTTTTTGTAAAGCAAGAAGGAGTATAAAAAACTACTGCTTAGAAAACAGAAATTGTATAATGATTTTCAGCTTATGAAAATACGAAACTCTGGAATAATCAACAAGAATTTTGGAAGTCACTGCGTTCATTACATAACAAGAAATCTCAGCCTCGAAATAGTATTACTATGGAGGAGTGGCAAACAACACTTTAAACAAGTGTTAGAAAAGGATGCTCCACCTCAGGCTATCCAAAATATCACAGACGACATGCACAAATTACATGCACCAACCTATTACAAAAGAAGAAATTTTAATCGCAAATTTGAAAGCTGAAAAATCGTAAAGCTCCTGGGGCCCGATGGCTTGTTTGGGGAATTCTTTAAAAATTTGGGGGATGTGCCATTGACTTTTAATGAAATGTTTAAATGCACTGTTTGACAAAGGAATGTATCCCAAGGGCTGGGGTGAGTCTAAATAATGCCTTTATATAAAAAAGGTGAAGTCAACAAACACTAATAATTAAAAGGGGAATTTCCTTATGTAATATATCAAGTAAACTTTACAGCTCAGTTATAAATAAAAGACTTTCAGACTGGGTTGAAATAATAATATACCGGTGAACATCAGGCTGGATTTAAAAAAGATTATTCACGATGATCATATGTTTACTCTATTGGCAGCTATACAAAAACAGTTTGCATATAACCGAAAATTATATGTAGCTTTTATAGATTTTTTAAAAAGCTTTGACTCGAATTTCAAGACAATTTTTATGGCCAATACTGGAAATAAGGAAATAAAAGGAAAACTTTACCGCGGTAGAAAGTATGTATATGATGTTAAAGCTAGAGTTAAATGTGGTGCTAGAAGTTAGTGATTTAATAAAAGTACAAGGGATAAAACAGGGCGATGTGTGTAGCCCCCCTCTTGTTTTCATTATTTATCAATGATTTGGCTCAACAAATCATTGAGAATGGTAAACATGGTGTAACATTGATTTAACAGAATTATTTATTATGCTTTTTGCTGATGATATTGTCCTGTTGTCTGAAACTCCGATCGGTTAAAAAAAATCAACTAAATCAATTATATTCGGCGGCGGAGAGACCCGGAACTTAAAGTGAACATGGAAAAATCTAACATTATAGTTTTTCGTAAAGGAGGGTATTTTGCGGCACGTGAAACATGGTTATATGGAAGCATTCAGATGCTGTTGTCAATGTATATAAATATCTCGGACTAAAATTTTTCAACTAGGCTTAGTTTTAGGTTTACTTGCCAAGATCTGGTCAGCCGAGCCAAAGATCGTCGTGAGCATTTTGTCCTTAATGTATAAGTTGATAAGTATTCCCCGAATATATTTTAAAAAAATTTTTTGACATACAAGTTCAACCAGTAAACTCTATATGGGGCTGAGATATGGGGATTGACAAACAAACAAGACATTGAAAAAGTACATTTATTTGTTATGAAAATTTTTTTGCATGTTGATCAAAAGACTCCAAACGATCTTATTTACGGAGAACTGGAAGGTATCCTATTTACTTAAATGCTTACACGAAATGTATAAAATATTGGTTAAAAGTAGTTCAAATGAATGATAACAGACTACCTGCATGGCGTATAAGACAGTAAAATACTTGATCAAAGAGGTAAGCAAACATGGGCAAGTAGTGTACGTAAATGTTTATTAATTATGGGGTTTTTTTTATGCATGGATGAGTCAGGGTTTTTGATGTGCAAGAAGCTTTTTGGCTTGTTTCAAGCAACGCATCATTGATTGTAGGTGGCAGGAATGGGACTCTCATATTCAGACGATGACAGATTTTCATTGTAAGATTGTTTAAAGTTAATCATTTGATTGAACCATACATTTCTTGTCCTTGGTACTTTTGTAAGAACTGCGCTAACCAAGTTTTGGTTTGGAGTATCTGAATCGCCGTGGCACTCCCAAAGATATAAGTATGGTTGGAAAGGAGCTGCCACATGTCGTCTATGTAGTTCAGCAATAGAGGAAAGAGATTCATTTCGTGTTTAGCTGTCCAATGTTGAATGATTTAAGAAATAAGTACATTCCGCCAACATTTTATAGTAACCATCTAATTTTCGTTTAAAATTGCTACTGTCAAAAAAATGAAAACGTAATAAGAAAATTAGCAATATACCTGTACAAATCATTTAAACGCATTAGAGCTTATCTGAATAAGTACGAGCAAAGTAAATATGTTTGTACGTTTTACATAGACATAACGTGTGTTAATGATAAAATTTTTATTTTGATTTTTTATAGTATTCAAGTTCATATGTTTGACCCCTTCAGATGGGGCCATGGCCTTTTTGAATAAATTATCATTCATTCATTCATTCTCTCTCTTCTCTCCTCTCTCTCTCTCTTTTCTCCACTCCCCCTCTCCCTCTCATCTCTCCTCTCCCCTCTCTCTCTCTCTCTCTGTTCATACACGAGAGTAAGAGTGTGCAAGTGAGTACCCAAGCGTGCTTTCATGGTTTCAGTAAGCTGTAATACCTAGTGATTTCTCTCTTTCTGTTGCTCCGTGTGTGTGTGTGTGCGTGTGTGTGTGTGTGTGTGTGTGTGGTGTGTGTGTGTGTGTGTGTGTGTGTGTGTGTGTGTGTGTGTGTGCGCACGCACGCGCACGTACGTGCATGTGTGTGAAAGCGCTGTGTGTGTGTGAACAAATGTGTGTGGCTAGTCTTTTTGCTTAAGCGTAGGCCAAATTCATTCCGATCTTTTGTACATGTGTGCATGTTTACAGCACCGACAATGGCGGAGGCGTTGCACACAACTTCAGTGAACACAAAAGACGTGTAGATTGTTTGTGCCATGTGTGCAGCGATCGTGTGCTCAGAAAGCTAAAAGACAAAGGCATTGAACGCTAAAAATTTTTTTCAACGTCTCCAAAGATTTGTTGCAGTAATTTCAGTCTAGATGTTTCTGGAGATGAAGAAGGCAAATAGTCCAAGTGTAAACTGCATAAAAGCTACCATAAACTGAAAAAAAAAAGAGACACATTCAACGCATTCTCAATGTTATACTACAACAGAAAATGCCTGCTCGTGACATAGAGAGAATGTCAAACTGGACAACTTTCGATCGAGATCTTTCTTTGAGTCAGTGTACATCGTGTCGATTCTTTCAATTAGCTTGCCTTCTTGGTCGTCTGAAAACAAAGAAAAACCGACCCGTCAAAAGATCTGCTGATAAAATGTTTAGATCAGTCTAATCAACTTCATTTCCAATG
>CM031608.1:53199672-53207550 GCA_018398815.1 Conus ventricosus
ATGTGTTTGTGTATGTGTGTCTGTATGTGCTCTCGTAGGCTGGTGTGTGGGTCCGTATGTATGGTGAACGTACGTCTGTGTGTGTGTGTGTGTGTGTGTGTGTGTGTGTGTGTGTGTGTGTGTGTGTGTGTGTGTTGTGTGTGTGTGTGTGTGTGTGTGTGTGTGTGGTGTGTGCGGGGAAGAGAGGGAGAGACAGAGAGAGAAAGAAAGACAGTGTGTGTGTGTGTGTGCGTGTGTGTGTGTGTGTGTGTGTGTGTGTGTGTGTGTGTGTGTGTGTGTGTGTGTGTGTGTGTGTGTGTGCATACATCTATCCGCATAATCTAATCACAAATATCACCCTACAACATTGTCATTAGGTATCATCATAACAAAAACAACTACATCTAACAACATTGTATCATCACTTTAGTCAGTACAACCTTGAGTTAATTGACAATAAATTGGTTTCAGCAGTATATGTTTGGTCAATCAGTGGGAGATATTGCATCTCTTAGGAGATCCAAGTAAAGGTTGTTCTGTACAATTTTAGCCACTTACAATGCTTGGGTTATTGAACAGCAGAGCTGACCACTCACACTGTTCCATATCTTTGATCTCCCTTGCATCCTTGAATGGATCCTCAAGCATAGGCTCAAAGATTGTCCCCTACATTTTATACTGTTTGCTAATGCTTTTAGTTTTAAGCACTTTTTTCCTCTCACATTTTCCTTTTGTTCCATTTTGCTACCCTTCGCTGGCTGCTTTGGGGGTGCTGTTGGATTCTTTTTTGAACCCTTGGTGATGAGAACACCACGAATTATGGACTTGGTGTGTCTCTATTTGACCCAGGCACAGACACAAACAGCCGTGTCTCCCTGATGAGTCCGATCCAGCGGACGAAAGGCTAGGAGCAGGCAATACAATAGATCTGCTTCGAAGGAAGTCGATGGTTCCCTCAGACTGCTAGTGAAGGGTTTCTCATATTTATAATATATTCCCCCCATTTTTTTTTCATCTTTAATTTTTTGTTTTGTTTTTATTGTTAAATTCAAATCTTGCCAAGTCATTACTATAATGACTGAAGAATTGTTAACTGCACTTGTTTTTCCCACTATTTAATTGTTCAGCAGTATAATGTTTGGTCAATCAGTGGGAGATTGCATCTCTTAGGAGATCCAAGTAAAGGTTGTTCTGTACAATTCTTGGCCACTTACAATGCTTGGGTTATTGAACAGCAGAGCTGACCACTCACACTGTTCCATATCTTTTGATCTCCCTTGCATCCTTGAATGGATCCTCAAGCATAGGCTCAAAGATTGTCCCCTACATTTTATACTGTTTGCATAATGCTTTTAGTTTTTAAGCACTTTTTTCCTCTCCACATTTTCCTTTTGTTCCATTTTGCTACCCTTCGCTGGCTGCTTTGGGGGTGCTGTTGGATTCTTTTTTGAACCCTTGGTGATGAGAACACCACAGAATTATGGACTTTGGTGTGTCTCTATTTGACACCAAGAGCACAGACACAATCAGCCGTGTCTCCTGATGAGTCCGATCCAGCGGACGAAAGGCCTAGGAGCAGGCAATACAAATAGATCTGCCTTCGAAGGGAAGTACGATGGTTCCCTCAGCTGCTAGTGAAGGGTTTCTCATATTTATAATATATTCCCCCATTTTTTTCATCTTTAATTTTTTTTTTTTTTTTTTTTTTGTTAAATTCAAATCTTTGCCAAGTCATTACTATAATGACTGAAGAATTGTTAACCTGCACTTGTTTTCTCCCACTATTTAATTGTTCAGCAGTATAATGTTTGGTCAATCAGTGGGAGATTGCATCTCTTAGGAGATCCAAGTAAAGGTTGTTCTGTACAATTCTTAGCCACTACAATGCTTGGGTTATTGAACAGCAGAGCTGACCACTCACACTGTTCAATATCTTTTGATCTCCCTTGCATCCTTGAATGGATCCTCAAGCATAGGCTCAAAGTTTGTCCCCTACATTTTATACTGTTTGCATAATGCTTTTAGTTTTTAAGCACTTTTTTCTCTCCACATTTTCCTTTTGTTCCATTTTGCTACCCTTCGCATGGCTGCTTTGGGGGTGCTGTTGATTCTTTTTTGAACCCTTGGTGATGAGAACACCACAGATTATGGACTTTGGTGTGTCTCTATTTGACACCAAGAGCACAGACACAATCAGCCGTGTCTCCCTGATGAGTCCGATCCAGCGGACGAAAGGCCTAGGAGCAGGCAATACAAATAGATCTGCCTTCGAAGGGAAGTACGATGGTTCCCTCAGGCTGCTAGTGAAGGGTTTCTCATATTTATAATATATTCCCCCCATTTTTTTTCATCTTTAATTTTTTGTTTTTGTTTTTTTTGTTAAATTCAAATCTTTGCCAAGTCATTACTATAATGACTGAAGAATTGTTAACCTGCACTTGTTTTCTCCCACTATTTAATTGTTCAGCAATAATTTTGGGTTTCAGTCAGTTCAGTGCTTTAGGTCCAGTGCGTGTCGTAATTGTGTGTGTGTGGGGGGGTTGGGGGAGGGAGAGTGGATTACATGTTTATCTTTGACCAACTATTTTATCCGTCGTGGAATTTTTTACTGGTAAATACCCAATAAAGAGGCCTCCATTATCCATCCCTACCTTCAATCAACGTCAACATTAAATTTATCCCCCTGTTTCCTTCGCCAGTCAGCATGGTCAAATACTTTCAATTATCCACATTATCAATCATCTGTCCACATCAACTATACACATTATCAATCATCTGTCCACATCAACTATCCAGATAATAAAACATCTGTCCACTCACTATCTACATTATCAACCATCTGTCCACATAAAACTATCCACATTTTCAATCATCTGTCCACATCAACTATCCACTTATCAACATCTGTCAACACCAATCATCCACATAATCAATCATCTGTCCACATCAACTTTCCACATTATCAATCATCTGCCCACATCAACTATCCACATTATGAATCATCTGTCCACATCAACTATCCCACATCAATCATCTGTCCACATCAGCTATTCACATTATCAATCATCTGTCCACAATCAACTTTCCACATTTTCAATCATCTGTTCACATCAACTATCCATTTTATCAATTTTCTGTCCACATCAACTTTCCACTTATCATCATCTGCCCACAATAAACTATCCACATTATGAATCATCTGTCCACATCAACTATCCACATCATCATCATCTCCCCACGTCAACTATCCACATCATCAGTCATTGTCCACACCAACTTTCCACATTATCAATCATTTTGTCCACATCAACTTTCCACATCGTCAATCATCCACCCAAAGAAGCTCTACCACGATATCCATGAATCCCTCCTGTCACTACTATCATTGTCAACCGTCGCCCTGCTGCTGCTTATACAGCTATCAACTCACGCCTCAGTATTGTTTGTCGGCATCCTCAAACACTGCTGGCGGCCCCCCACTCAAACATTATCTATCCGCATAATCTATTCACAAATCCCCCAAACAACATTGTCATTAGTATCATTCATAACAAAAACAACTACATCTAACAACATTGTCATCATCACCTTTCATCAATACATTTCATCCACATCTCCTGTTAGATTATTTTTGTCGGCATCATCCATCGGCATCAGCAATCACACACACCCCAAAACAACACACACACACACACACAAAACACACACACACACACACACACACACACACACACACACACACCACACACACACACACACACACACACACCACACACACACACACACACGCACGCGCGCTCTCTCTCGTATCTCTTTTCTGTCTCGGGCTATGTCTCTGTCTCTCTGTCTGACTGTCTCTCTCTCTCTATCTCTGTCTCTCTCTCTGTCTCTGTCTGTCTGTCTGACTGTCTGTCTGTCTCTCTTTCTTTCTCCTGCTTTCTCCCTCTCTCTCCCTCTCTCTTCCTTCCTCCTTCCCTTCTCTCTCTCGCTCTCTCTCTCTCTCTCTCCTCTCTCTCTCTCTCTCTCCCCCGCCATAATATAATCGACTTTTTCCCTCTAAGCTTGTCTCCTTTGAGGATGGGATACTGACCATGTCTAATCCTGTCTGGATATTGTTTTTTTTTAATCTTGTGATGTTGGGATGGACACAGTGAACCTCCTTGACAGCTGAGGGAAAATCGCTATTGAACTGATCCTCTTTGCTAGGGAGGCCCCACTGTTTGCAAGTCGTTAGCTGTACAATGGCCTCTCTAGCTCAAAAACCTGGTACCTACGGGGGAGTCTGTTTGTCCCCCTTTCCCAAAACTCCCCCTGTGTTACTGGGTGTCTGGATGGGATCTCAGTGACTGCAGTGATTGTGGCAACAGGACAGGAGGCGTATCTTCCTAAATCGGTGGCCTTTCTGTCAGTCACGCCAGAGGAGGGTCAGGGTGGAGCGGTGGTGGCTTAGTGAAGCCACTGTTTGTCCCTGACTGTCTGTGTTTGTCTGAGTGTCTGTATTGATATTTGTATTCTGGACCACCTCTCTCTCCTGTCTCTCTCTCTGTGTCTGTCTGTCTCTACCCCCCCTCTCTCTCTTCCCCTCTCTCTCTCTCCAATTCATGGCTGTACATTAGATGCAACAAAAATATTTTGACCTTTACTAAAATAAAACTATAGTAGGCTAAGGACTCATTCAGCCTATGACTAGTTTAATGAACCTCTATCTCTGTCTTTCTGTCTGTCTGTCTGTCTGTCTGTCGTCTGTCTGTCTGTTATGTATGTTTCTCTCTCTCACTCTCTCTCTCTCGCTCTCCCTCTCTCCTCTTCTCCTCCTCTCTCTCTCTCTCTCTCTCTCTCTCTCCTTCTCTCCTCTCTCTCTCTCTCTCTCTGTCTCCATTTCACCCCCCCTCTCTCTCTCTCTGTCTCTGTGGGGGAGGGGGACGGCCTCCAGTCTGCCTGTCTGTCTATCTGTCTGTCTCTGCCTGTGTCTGCCTGTCCCGTCTCTCTGTCTGTCTGTCTGTCTCTCGCTCTCTCTCTCCACCCCCCACTGTGAGAGTGGGTATGGTTCTGTGTAGGTATGAAGCATTTTCCCTCAGAAATGTATAAGACAGTGCTATGTTTGTTGTATGGGATCACTGACCCCTGTTTGTGTTTCAGTCCTATGGATGTCAGGATGATATGAGACTTAGTGAAACTTCATGAAAGCAGAGGAGGCTCGCAGTTTGAAGAATCCTCTTCACTGGTAAAGTATGTCGTTTGCAACTCATTAGAAATACAATGTCCTCCCTTACACGGCTATCTGGTTCCGAGTAGGGTCTATTTTGTGTATCTTTCCTGCTTCTCCATGTTACTGATGGCTAGCTGGTACTTCGTTGCTGCAGTGATTGTGGCGATAGGGAAGCAGTGGTATCTTTCCGAGGCGCTGACCATTCTGTCAGTTCAGGCAGAAGAACGGTAATTCAGGGATCAGGCTGTGGTGGCTTAGTGCCGCTGATGTTTGTGTGTGTCTGTGTTTGTCCGGTACCTCTATGTATCTGGACCTCTGTCTCTTCCTCCATCGTCTCTATGCCTTGTGTCATTTTCTGTTGCTGTCTCTCTCTCTCTCTCCCTCTCTCTCTCATTACAGATAAGTGGCACAGAATCAATTACGCATGATTCAGTTTGATATCTTTAGGTTTTAATGTGAACAAAAGATGATACTGAATGTGGAACACCCCAGAATCACCTTCTCTTGCATGTAGACCCATAGCTGAGAGGAAGAACACTTTCTGTTTCAATGTACTGCATATAATATATTGCGAGCAAATTGTTCATTTTTCCAGCCAGACATAGCTAAAAGACAAGATGTTGCAGTCGTGTTATCATCAGATGACGAACTTGTAATTAAATCATTTGCGAAATTCATTGCCGAAGCACTGAAAATTAGACAGATGAAGGATAGATAAAATTAAGATATGCATTATAAGAAATATATGAATGAAGAATATCATTCATCGATGTGGAAATCAGTAAGACGCGGCATCATCATTTGAGTGAGTGGATGGTCGAAGTCAGTCTTACAATTTCTGACTGATTGTTGGTGTTTTTCTTTCTAACGTTGTTGTATTACTCCTGTGTGCGAGGATATCCGGGGGTGTTAAGATTTTAGGTGTTTTTGTTAACCTTTGTTTTAATACACACTGGGAATAAGTGGGTACTCTCTGTTTGCAATGAAAGGAAGAGGAAGTGGCGATAGGGAAGCAGTGGTATCTTTCCGATACCCTATCTCCTAGTCAAGTCCTCTTTGGTAATGACAATAAAATATCAAAGCATCTCTCTCTCTCACTCTCTCATTCTCCCCCCCCCCCCCCCTCTCTCTCTCTCTCTCTCTCTCTCTCTCTCTCTCTCTCTCTCTCTCTCTCTCTCTCTCTCTCTCTCTCTCTCTTCTCTCTCTCTCTGTCCATGTTCTATGCAGCAAATTCTTGTGACTCTCGCACACTAAAACAAAGCTTGCGGCTTGTTAATCATCTTCTTCCTCCTTTTTCTTTCCCTTCCTCTCTGCGTCCCTCTGTCTGTCTCTCTGTCCATCAATCCGTCTGTATGTCTGTCTGCCTGTCAGTCTGGTGTGTCTCTCTCTGTCTCTCTGTGTCTCTCTGTCGCTGTCCTCTCTTACTCCGCCTCTGTCTGTCTGTCTCATTTTTTTGTCAGCCTGTGTTTGCTTATCTGCATGTCATTCCGTCTGTCTGTCTGCCTGTCTGTCTGCCTGTCTGTCTGTCTGTCTGTCTGTTAGTCAGTCATCAATCTGTCTGTCTGCTGTCTGTCTCTCTCTATTTATCTGTCTCTGTCTGTCTGTCTGTCTTCCCTCTCTCTGTTTCTCTGTCTGTTTTTCTCTCTCTTTCCCCTTCTTTTCTGTTTCTCTGTCTCTGTCTGCTTGTCTGCTTGTTTGTCTGTCTGTCTGTCTGTCTGTCCGCTCTCTGTCTTGTGTGTGTGTGTCTCTCCTTCTCTCTGTGTCTCTCTCACTCCCTTCACTTCTGTTTCTCTGTCTGTCTGCCTGCCTGTCTGTCTGCCTGTCTGTCTCTCTTTCTCTCTCCCTCTCACTCACTCTCACTCCAAAGGGGGATCATGAACTGCGTTTCAGTCGAGCAGTCAAGCATTGCATCGCTCTGTAGTTTACTTCTTTTTTTTGGCAGACATCAGACACAGTACTTTACTCAGCCCTTGCCAGTACCCCATCAGGTACCATGCATCAGCACCACTCGGTTTTAGAGCGAGTTGTGGTACGTTCGTTCACATTTACATCGCTTTTGTGTCAAAACGAGCGATGAAGAAGACGGTCTTGCGGATTGCCATGTTGACACCGCGAACGAGGTTGGACGGTGTAGCCCTTGGCCTGGCTCGGCAGCTCAGGACGCAGGGGCAGCGTCGACAAGGCTGGAACTTTGCCGGCGGAGAGCGGACGGACGACACCTTCCTCTTCTCACAAACCCACCAATGCAGACATCATGGGTATGATCCATGATCCAGAACATGAGTTCGAGGATGGACACTGGCTTTGCGGAGGTGAAAGAAGATCTGCACGTTCTACGTGAGGAGTACGGAGCCATGCAAGAGGAGCTAAGGGCACTACGAGGTGAAGTCACGGGTCTGCGTCAGCAGAACGACTTGCAGAGGAGGAATGAGGACCTGGCGAGGTGGTTGGACGTTTTGGAGAGGAAGACGGATGACCTTGAGGGACGGTCCAAACGCAACAGCCTGATCTTCTACGGCCTGCTACGGAAGGAGAACGAGACTCCGCGGACTGTGAAGGTATGGTGAAGGATCTAATCAAACAGAAATTAGGACTTACATTTTGATAGGGTTCACCGGATCAGCTCCAAGCCTGACTCGCCGGTTATTGCCTGGTGTGTCTTCTATAAACAGAAGACATCTGTGCTAAAA
>CM031608.1:53210150-53212650 GCA_018398815.1 Conus ventricosus
TTATATATTATAGGAGCTTTAGAAATTTTAAGGAAGAAGATTTCCTTTCAGACCTTGCCACAGCACAATTGGAATATATATACCAAATAAGAATCCTGATGAAGCAACTGAATTTTGGATTAACACATTTATTACTGTGTATAACAAACATGCTCCATTCATCAAAAAAAGAGTCAGACAAGAAGCAAACCACCGTGGATAACAAAAGAAATAGATATCGAAATTAACATAAGAATTCAGTTAAGCAATTCCGGAACAAATAAAGAATTCCGTAAACAAAGAAATAAGGTAAACTCAATGAAACGTAAATCTAAGCGTAATTACTTTCAAAAGATGTTAATTTCTACAAAGGATTCACGTCAGATTTGGAAGGCCATTAGCATGTTGAATAATAAACAAGTCTCAAGAAATCAGGAAATTATCACAGATGTAACTGCAGATCAACTAAACAAACCATTTTGCTAGTATCAAAGAAAAATTATATATTACATGATAGGTCCAATGAAAATGACCTTGAACATTTAAAACACTACCTTGATTTAAAAGATATTAGCTTTTCCTGTACCCTCCAACCAATGACTGTTATGGACGTTAGTAAAAGTATTTCATCTTTAAAACAATCGGGTACAACGCGATTTAGATGGTTTAGATGCAAAAATACTAAAGATTTCGTGTCCAATAATTACTGATACACTAACGTATTTGTACAATTTATGCATAGAGAAACAAACCTTTCCCGTGAAATTTAAGGAAGCTAAAGTAATTCCACTTTATAAATCTGGTGATAAGTCAATTCCATCAAACTATAGACCCAATTTCTATTTTATCTGCTTTATCTAAACCTATTGAAAAACACTTGCAAAATTTACTATATTCTTACCTTACTAAAAACAATTTACTCCACGACGATCAATCTGGTTTCCGTAAAAATCATTCCTGCCATACAACCCTTGTACAGCTTATTGATAGCCTCTTATGCAGTATAAATGAAAATAAATTTACTGGTATTTTTTTTATAGACTTTGAAAAAGCTTTTGATGTAATAAATCATTCTCTCCTGTTGCGTAAACTGGAACTCTACAAATTAACTCCAGAATTCATAAATCTCATGTCCTCATTCCTATGTAATAGGAAACAATCAGTAACAGTCAACAATAAAAACGTCAAATTTAATGTCTATCAAATATGAGTACCACAAGGCTCTGTACTGGGCCCTCTACTGTTTACTGTCTACGTCAATGATTTACCTTATTTTCTTGAAAGTAAATGCGAAATGTTTGCTGATGACACATCTCTTCATTCCAGTGATTCAGATCCATATAGATTAGCTAGTAACCTCCAAATGATTTAAAAACTTATCGAATGGACTCAGTTGAACCATATGTCCTTAAATGCAAGTAAAACCAAGTGCAATGTTTGTATGTGCCCGACAAAAAAGACAAAAGATGAAGTCAAAATTTCCACCATTGTTTATATCTGACCAAAAAATAGAAGAAGTCGACTCACATAAAATACTAGAGTAAGAAGAAAAAAAAGAAAAAGAAACACCCGAAGGTGCTGGGGAGGACCCAGAGAAGCACCGTCTTCACCTGCCTTTAGAGCAGCCCTGTACCACCCTTGGAGGCCTGCGCTGTGTTGACGATGGGTACAGGCACCGCAGGACACTCCATTAAGATATCAAGGGACATAACTGCTCCTGAACAGAGGTAAATCAGACTGCAGGATGCAACTCATAACAGCCTTAAAATAGCATCCCCCATGGGTGTACCAGCCCGTATTTCATGACTGCAGAGCCCACCGGCGAGAAACACCACCCCCAGCTGCCGAGCACACCCCACAGACCCAACCACCCATGCCCACGGACAGATGAAGACAGTGCCACTCCAGACACAGCCAAGCTTTCGCCATACGGTCTTATGTGCCCTCAAGAGAGAATCCAAAGTTGTAGTCTTTCCCACTGTCAACAGGACTTTCCCTGTGGTCAGTGGGTCTTTCCTCACCGTCACTGGACCTTTCTCCAGGGTCAGCCTAGTTAAGGCAAAGAAGAAAAAGAAACACCCGAAGGTGCTGGGAGGACCCAGAGAAGCACTGTCTTCACCTGCCTTTAGAGCAGCCCTGTACCACCCTTGGAGGCCTGCGCTGTGTTGACGATGGTACAGGCACGCGCAGGACACACCATTAAGATATCAAGGGACATAACTGCTCCTGAACAGAGGTAAATCAGACTGCAGGATGCAACTCATAACAGCCTTAAAATAGCATCCCCCATGGGTGTACCAGCCCGTATTTCATGACTGCAGAGCCCACCGGCGAGAAACACCACCCTCCAGCTGCCGAGCACACCCCACAGACCCAACCACCCATGCCCGACAGATGAAGACAGTGCCACTCCAGACACAGCCAAGCTTTCGCCATACGGTCTTATGTGCCCTCAAGAGAGAATCCAAAGTTGTAGTCTTTCCCACTGTCAACAGGACTTTCCCTGTGGTCAGTGGGTCTT
>CM031608.1:53217650-53245150 GCA_018398815.1 Conus ventricosus
ACCACACACACACAACACACTAAACAGCTTGCTGATTTTATTATGGATATTGGTAACGCAATAATCATCAATCAAAAAAATCGTCAACATCAATGATCATGAACATCAGTCATCATCAACGTCAACAGTCATCGTCATCAACGTCTCCACTGTCTCTCTCTCTCTCTCTCTCTCTCCTCTCTCTCTCTCTCTCCTCTCTCTCTCTCTCCTCTCTCTCTCTCTCTCAGCCTGTCAGACTATCCATCAGCCAGTTTATTAATTTCCCGCACTTTGCCTGTGCCCCCCATCCTCCCAACCTCCCAACCCCGCCCCGCCCACCCGTGTGCTTACACTTTTTTCAATTAACACTTCTCCCCATTCCCTCCACTTCACAAACCCACACCTTGTCTGTCCCCCTCCGTCCCTCTATAAAGTTGTCCTGCTATGTGTTGTTCTGTCTGTCTGTCCGCCCGTCTGTCCGCTTGTCTGTCCGCCTGTCTGTCCGCCTGCTTCTTTCTTGCAGCAAACTTCCGTGAAAGAAGATATTTCTGTCGGAACTCTAAGCTCCAAGGGGATCATTGGAAAAGATGGTATTGCACCCTGGGAATGTATCATTGATCATTCCCCGATAAATCCGGCGTGATGGGTCTTTTTTTTTTTTTCTTTCCAACATCTCGGCTTCACTATCCAAAACTGAAATAGGAGTCCTACCATAAAAATTCCTTGTTTTTAAGATAACATACTCTGGTATGCGTGCATAAATAAACACAGACAGACAGGCAGACAGACAGACACAGACACAGACAACGCACACACACACACACACACACACACACACACACACACACACACACACACACACACACACACACACACACACACACATACACACGCACACGCACGCTGTACAAACACGCAAGACAAAACATAAAAACGTACCCACACATTAAACGCGCACAAAATGCAAACACCACATGTACGCACAGATGCGCTGGCGTGTATTCGCACACACAAAGAAAGAGAAAGAGGAATAGACGAACCAAGAGACACACACAAGAAGAGAAAAAATACAGAGACAGAGTCGTATATATAAAGGTAGCTAAGAGAACAGAGTCGTATATATAAAGCTAGGTAAGAGAGATAGAGTCGTATATATAAAGGTAGCTAGAGAGACAGTCGTATATATAAAGGTAGCTAGAGAGACAGAGTCGTATATATAAAGGTAGCTAGAGAGACAGAGTCGTAATATAAAGGTAGCTAGAGAGACAGAGTCGTATATATAAAGGTAGCTAGAGAGACAGAGTCGTATATATAAAGGCAGATACGGAGACAGAGTCGTATATATAAAGGTAGATACAGAGACAGAGTCCGTGTATATAAAGGTAGATACAGAGACAGAGTCGCATATATAAAGGTAGATACAGAGACAGAGTCGTATATATAAAGGTAGATACGGAGACAGAGTCGTGTATATAAAGGTAGTTACAGAGACAGAGTCGTATATATATAAAGGTAGATACAGAGACAGAGTCGTATATATAAAGGTAGATAGAGAGACAGAGTCGTATATATAAAGGTAGATACAGAGACAGAGTCGTATATATAAAGGCAGATACAGAGACAGAGTCGTATATAAAGGTAGATACAGAGACAGAGTCGTATATATAAAGGTAGATACGGAGACAGAGTCGTATAATAAAGGTAGATACAGAGACAGAGTCGTGTATATAAAGCTAGATACAGAGACAGAGTCGTGTATATAACGGTAGATACAGAGACAGAGTCGTATATATAAAGGTAGATACAGAGACAGAGTCGTATATATAAAGGTAGATACAGAGACAGAGTCGTATATATAAAGGTTGTTGGGAAAGACAGATGCACAAGCATACAAAAATACGACCATGAAGAAAAGAATGGAAACACATAATTATGTTTGAAGAGAAAAATGTTTGTTTGTCCGTCTCTCTGTCCGTCTCCCCTCATTCATCCCCATTCTCACTTTCTCTACCTCCATCCCTCCTTCCTTACTTCCCTCTCTCCCTCCTCCTTTCCTCTCTCTCTCTCCTCTCTCTCCTCTCTCACTCCTCTCTTCTCTCTCTCTCTCTCTCTCCTCCTCTCTCTCATGGATTTGTCTCTCTCATGGATTTGTCTTTAAGTCCGTTATAGGCCTAATGTGGTTTTCGTGGGCGTGTGAACTACAAGCATCACCTGACACTCCCCCTTCTCTCCATCTGCTCTCACCTGCCTCTGTTTCTTTCCATCTCTCTCCCCAATCTGCCCACTCTATTCCTCCTCCTCTCTCTCTCCTCTCCTCTCTCTTCTCTCTCTCTCTCTCGTCTCTCTCTCTCTCTCTCTCTCTCTCTCTCTCTCCTCCTACTCTCTCTCTCTCTCCTGCATGCACAAATGCAATCTTTTTCCCATGCAGAGAACAAATAATCCTGCACTAGCGTATTTCATGTTTAGGTTCTACCATAATTCATGTCGACTGAAAAGCAGCTCACGTTTTCACATGTCTGTTATTTATTGTCAGTTAAACAAGGGGACCGCAAAGAAAGAAAGAAAGAACGACAGTGTATAGTGGGGTGTGTGGCCATGCATTTGTTTTACACACACACACACACACACACACACACACACACACACACACACACACACACACACACACACACACACACACACACACACATTCAGAAACACACTTAAACACTCACAGAACTATAAACACTGGCAAAGAGAGATAGAAAGGTATGCAGACAGAGATGGACACAGCCTACTGCATACTTCCACTCACTCGCGCCCAGATAATAGCCGTAAGAAGCTGGCATGAAGATACCACATGCACGGCAGTCATGATACATTCGCCGCTAGTCAGGATGCATTTACTGCTCGTCCGCTCCAGCAGCTCTCAGACAACTTATAACTGTTAAAACTACAGGACATGGTTCCTTTATTGACCTAAGTTTAAAGTCTCTTGGGCTTTGAGTCGAGAGACTTGCAGTGCGTTTTTAAAAAAAAACTAAAATCATGACATTTTGATTCTTGAGTTTTTTGCGATATCCTGACAATGAAAGTCACGTATTGACTTGCGTCGAACATGTTTTGTTTAAAAATGGCTTTTCATACTTCAACTTGGTCGATAAAGATTGACTGACTTGAGTACAAAAAAAAAAGAAAAAAAAAGTAAAAAGAAGAAGGATGGAGACAAAAGAAAAAAAATAAAATAAAAAGTATATCTCACAATCATCCACCCATAATCATTATCATCTAAACAGCCTGTACCATATTTTTTGGCTGGAATCCATAGGATCTCAGTAGTAAGACACTTCACTTGAAAGCAAAAGACATGCTGTGCTTTTAATGTCCCCCCCCCCCCCCCCTCATCTTCCCTCATGTCTGTTTCTGCTTGTGTTTCTGCAATCACCTGCACAGCTTTTTTCTTTTTCTTTTTTTATACCCCCCTTCTAGACCCCCTTTCCTTCTTGCAACCAAGAATTCCATCACTACTCCTTCCTCCGATCATCTGCCTTTCTTCTTTCTATTACTTAATCGCCTCTCTCTCTCTCTTTCTGTCGGTCTGTCTCTGTGTCTCTGTGTCTCTGTCTGTCTGTCTGTCTGTCTCTCTCGCACGTAACTGCCATTTCTTCAGACCGATTTAGGCTAATCTTGTTCATTGTTTCTTTGTACCCGCCGTCTTTCCACCTCTTTGCCACACCGCGTATGTTCAACTGTTTTTTGCCCTTCGACTTTTTACACCCCTGTCCTGCATTTTCCCTATGAATTCATTTTCACTTGAGGTTTACTCCTGCTGCTGCCTCCGCCTGGCGTCTTTTTTGTCTGCGCCTGCCTGCCTGCCTGCCTTCTATCATCTGTCTGTCTTCTCCCCATCCTCTGTCGGCCGTCTGCTGTCATCTGTTTTTCGTCTATCTTCTGTCGTCACTCTGTCTCTGTCTATCCGCTCCTCTTGCTGCCGATTTTTTGTCTGTCTGTCGTCTTTTGTCTCTTTTTTAGCAAAACGTCACAAACCCTCTCGGGGCCACACACTCACAAGCACACACAGGGACACACACAAAACACACATACAACACACACACACACACACAACCCCACACACACACACACACACACACACACACACACACACATACACCACACACCACACACACACACACACACACAAACACCACCACCCCCACAAAAACACACACACACCCACACAAACTCACACAACAACACACACACAACCCCACACACACACACACACACACACACACACACACACACCACAACACACACTGCTCGCACTTCACACACCCAGGGGTCTTTTCTTTCTCCAAATAAACACGGCAAGCAAACTGTTCGTGCAGCCCCATTTCCCAACTCCTACCTTGACACCTATGCGAACGCAAAATCCATACACCAGACACAGACAACAAACAGAAAGACAGACAGACGGACACAGACGGACACACTCACACAGACCAGACACACACAACACACACCCCACACACCACACAACACACAAAAACACACACACACACAAAACACACACGCAACAACACAGGGAACAGACAGACAGACACAGACACAAACACACACACCCCAAAAACAAAAACACACACACACACCAACACACCACACACACACACACCACAACACACAACACACACACACACACACCCACACGCAAACTCAAAGTGAGACGGCCATGTCCACTCAAAGCTAAAGACAACACACAAAAATGCATACATTCAGAAGCTAAGGCCTTCCCCCTCCCTCCCCACACCCACAGCCCCTCATCCAATTACACACACACCACACACTCACAACACACACACACACACACACACACACACACACAACCACCGGGGGGACAAACACACAAAAACACACCACAAACACACACCCCACACACCACACACACACACAAAAACCACACACCACACACACACACACACACACACACCAACACACAAAACAAAACAAAACACACAACACACACACACAAACACACACACACACACCACACACACACACACACACACACACACACACACAATAAAACCCAACCATTTAAAAAAAAACACAACACACACAACTTAAAACCACCACACACCACACAAACACAACACACACCACACACACACACATTTAAAAAAACACACACACAAACACACACACCACGCCGCACACACACACACCCCACACACACACCACACACCACACGACGCACGCACGCCGCCCAACGCCGCACCACACACACACACACACAACACAAGTAAATTTCTTTAGCACACCCCCAACCCCCCCCCCATCCCCCCCCCCCCCCCCCTTTTCCACTCCCTTTTACGCCCCCACCAGCCTTTCGGCTTCATTACTGAGTCATCAAGATGAAGTCAGTGAACCCAGAAAAGGGGGGTGGGGTGGGGGGGGGGGGGGTGGAAATGTGATTGCTGGAGAGAAGAGGGGGTTCGGCAGCCCTGGGGAAAACGGGGGCGGGGGTGGGGGGGGGGGGGGGGGGGGGGGGTGTGATTCGCGGGACGGAGGAGCAGAAGATGGGGAGTGATTTAAAAAAAACAAATTTTCCTCACAGTTCGTTGCTCACTTCGAGGGAAAATGTTTTATATTATATATTTATATGCAAAAACAGAAACACCTTTATCTCCCTTTGTTGGAGAGGAGAGAGAGAGAAGAGGAGAGGAGGAGAGAGAGGAGAAGAGAGAGAGAGGAGAGAGAGGGAGAGAGAGACAGAAAAGACAGAGAGAGAACAGAAACATGAGAGGGGAGGAGAGAGAGAAGAAGAAGAGGAGAAAAAGAGAGGAGAGAGAGGGGAGACAGTGTATGTGTGTGTGTGTTGGTGTTGTGTGTGTGTGTGTGGTGTGTGTGTGTGGAGAGAGAGAGAGAGAAAGAGAGAGAAAGAGGGAGGAGGAAGAGAGAGAAAGAGAGAGAGGTGAGAGAGAGACAGAGATAGAGAGAGAACTAATTCATTGCTGCTGCTGGTACTAGGCTGCGCTGCAACACACCTAGGTTCTATTTGGGTAGAAACAAATGTATGTGACAAGCTGTAGAGAAACTGTGAGGCGGTTAACACCATGTTAGGCCCTTCCTTATGTATATTTCCAAAGCTTTCTACATATTTTGGGATTATGTTTCCCTTGGTATCTCCGTGAAGTGCAGAATCTCTGATTTAATGCGTTTTCACACAGGAAATCTTACCGAGGGCCGCAAGTCACACGCACAAAAAGCCTAATGCATTAGACGGCAAATTAGCTAAGGTAGGGTGACATGTTAAAAGTTCACCATGTCTAGGGCATGGTGTTATGGGAGGTGGTGCCATCCCTCCCCTTCTGCCTCCTCTAACCTTTTCTGAAATGATGCTGACCAATTAAATAGGGGGGGAAAACAAGTGAGGCTAACAATTCTTCCATCATTATGCAAAGATTTGGAGAAAAAAATTTTGAAGAAAATGGGGAAATATATGTTATAAATGTGAAAACCCTTCGCTAGCTGCATGAGGGAACCATCACAATTCCTCTTGAAGGCAGATTTATAGGTATTGCCTGCTCCTAGGCCTTTCGTCCGCTGGATCGGACTCATCAGGGAGACACGGCTGACTGTGTCTGTGTTCTTGGTGTCAAATAGAGACACACCACAGTCCGTAATTCTGTGGTGTTCTCATCACAAGGGTTCAAGAAAGAATCCAACAGAATCCTTTTCTGAAATGAATCAGGTACCCATTTATGGCTCAGCGGACAGGCAGGAGCTTCACAATATGACTCCACTACAGGTGTGAACTCATGGCAGTCACATCTCTCTCTCTCTCTCTCTCTCTCTCTCTCTCTCTCTCTCTCTCTCTCTCTCTCTCTCTCTCTCTTCTCTCTCTGTCAATTTGTCTGTCTGCAGTGACCCCCTACATATGGTTGTCTAAAGACTTATCAGATATGGTGTAGCATGCATGGATTAGTCCACATACACAATCGTCTTAATGAAACCGAGAATGACCATCTCTGCCTGTCTGTCTATCTGTCAGTCTATCTGTCTGTCTGTCTTTCTCTTTGTCCTCAATCTCCCCCTTTCTCTTTTTCTCACCCTTCCTCCCTCGTCTTGCCCCTTTCCTCCCTCAAGCTCCGCCTGTCCCTCCCTCCCTCCCCCTCTTCTCTCCCTCATAGATCTGTCTTTAAGCCAGTTACAAGGCTAATGTGGTCATGGTCGTGTGTATCATAAGCATCATGATTTCACTTCACACCCTCCCCCCCCCCCTCATCCCTTTCTCCTTCTGTCTGTTACCTGTCTCTGTTTCTTCCATCTCTACCCTTCTCACTCCCACTCCCCTCTCTCTATTTCCTGCGTGCATAGAAAGAATCTTCCCCATGTTAGACTACAAATAATCTTGCACTTAAGGTTTTGATGTGTAGATTCTACTCTAACTCAT
Source organism: Conus ventricosus (assembly GCA_018398815.1). Taxonomy (NCBI): domain Eukaryota; kingdom Metazoa; phylum Mollusca; class Gastropoda; order Neogastropoda; family Conidae; genus Conus; species Conus ventricosus. The sequence goes on from CM031608.1 coordinate 53,225,062, forward strand.
GTCGATTAAAAAGCAGCTTACTATTTCACTTATATGTTACTTACTGTCAGTTAAAACAGGAATTACAGAGACAGAAAGAATGGCAGTGGTTGAATGTTACATAGCTTGCATAGTGTGGTGTGCCATGCTTCTTTTTTACATACACACAAACAGAAACGCATTCCTACACAGAGACATGCACACATGCAAAGACAGATAGAGAGCTATGGAAAAAGAGAGGATGGTCACAACGCACCTTATAATTGTTTCCACTCACTTGCACCCAGGCAATGGCCACAGCAAGCTGGCATGGAGATACTGTGTGCACGGCACTCATGATACCTTTCACCGCTAGACATGCTGTGCTTACTGCTTGTCCATTCCAGCAGCTGGCACAATTCTCAAACAGCTCTCAAACAGCTTACAAACCTTCAAAGACAAAGGACTTCTCTATTGGTCCAAGTTAAAAGTTAAAGTTTTTGGACATTGAGTCAAGCGATTGTAGTGCATTTTTGACTAAAATCATACTATTTTGAATTTTTTGCGTTATACTGACAGTAAAAATCGTATACTAAACTCATGTCCAACAGGTTTTACACAAACTGTCTTTTTATATTCTAACCATGTCAATAAAAAGGAAATTCAATAAAACAAAGAAAGAAAACACAGTGAACAGAATGAAAGGAAGAAAAGAAGAAAGAAATAAAGAATGCACTTCACCATCATCCACCGATCATCATTAGCATCTAAACTGCCTGTGCCTTATTTTTGGGCTGGAATCCAAAAGATCGCAGTAGTAAGACACTTCACTTGAAAGCAAACAAATGCTGTGCGCTTAATGTCTCCCCGCTTCCCTCGTGTCTGTTTCTTCCGGTGTTCCGGCAATCACCTGCACAGCTTTTTTCTTTTCCGTTCTCTTTCCTTCTAACCACATTTCCTTCTCACAACCAACAACCTGCGTTTCTTTCTTTTACTTAATCGCCCGTGTGTGTGTGTGTGTGTGTGTGTGTGTGTGTGTGTGTGTGTGTTGTGTGTGTGTGTGTGTGTGTGTGTGTGGTGTGTGTGTGTGTGTGTTGTGTGTGTGTGTGTGTGTGTGTTCTCTCAGTAATGCCGTTTCTTCAACCAGTTTAGGCTAATCTCGGTCATTGTGTGATTTTTGTTTGTTTGTTTGTTTGCTTTTTGCACCTGCTGTCTTTCTCTTTCTCTGTGCGTTTTACATGCGCTGTGTTTCAACTGTTTTTTTTTCTTTTCTTTCATCAATATCCTGCAGTCTTGCCCGAATGAGTTTAATGGGCTCATGTAATTGCTTACTCTCTGTCTGTCTTTCTCCGCTTTTTCATTTTCTTTGTCTCGTCTCTCTCTCTCTCTCTCATCTCTCCTCTCTTCTCTCTCTCTTCACTCTCTCTCTCTCTCTCATGTCTCTTCTGTTTCTGTCTCTCTGCCTGTCTCCTCCCCGCCCCCCCCCCCCCTCTTCCTTGCTCGCGTCCCACCTCATACATACACACAGACACTCACACTCACCTCACACATGCCCCACACACACACACACACAACACAGACAAGACACACAGCACACACAGACACACACAGACACATACAGACACACAGACACACACACACACACACACACACACACAAACACACAACACACACACACAGACAGACAGACAGACAGACAGACAGACACACACACACACACACACACACACACACACACACACACACACACACACACACACACACACACACACACACGTATTGCGCTTGTTTGCGCATTAAGTAAACACCCAAACTGAATGTGCAGCCCCCTCTAACGCCTAACCCTAACACATACACGTACACACACACACACACACACACACACACACACACACACACACACACACACACAACACACACACACACACACACACACACACACACACACACACACACACACACACACACACTCACAGAGAGACAGAGACAGAAGAGAGAGAGAGAGAGAGAGAGAGAGAGAGAGAGAGAGAGAGAGAGAGAGAGAGAGAGAGATTCATGTACACAAAAAGACACAGGTTGACAGACATGTAGACAGATAGCGAGACAGACAGACAGACAGACAGAGTAGACAGAGAGCACAGACAGACAGACAGACAGACAGACACACATACACACACACACACACACAACACACACACACACACACACCACACACACACACACTCAAAAAACACACACACAACCACAAGCTAAAGTTCTGTTTCACAAACCCATTATCCTCTTCCCTACCGCTCCCTTGTCTCACCCCTGCAGACAGACAGACAGACAGACAGACAGACAGACAGACACTCACTTACAAACACACACATGTAGCATAAGCAAACGTTTATTTTACGCCCCGCCTCCCGCCCTCTCCCCGTATCGCTCTCTTCTCTCCCCCGCCCCCCCCCCCCCCCCCCCCCCCCCCCCCCCCCCGGCACTTTTGACATCACTATTCGCGTCATCATTGATGAGGTCAGGTCAGCCAGGAGAAAGGGATGTGTGGAGAGGACGATTGCTGGAGAGGAGGCATGGGGGCGGGGTGTGGGGAAGAATGACGGCAGGAAAAGGGTTTTGGGTACTGGGTTTGGGGGGGTGCAGGGAAGATTTAGGGTGTGGGAAGAATGACGGCAGGAAGGTTTGGGTACTGGGTGGGTGGGTACAGGGAAGATTCAGGGTGTGGGGAAGAATGACGGCAGGAAGGTTTGGGTATGGGTGGGTGGTGCAGGAAATTCAGGGTGTGGGGAAGAATGCGGCGGAAGGTTTGGGTACTGGGTGGGTGGGTGCAGGAAGATTCAGGGTGTGGGAAGAATGATGGCGGTAAGGTTCGGGACTGGGTGGGTGGGTACAGGGAAGATTCAGGGTTGGGGAAGAATGTGAGGGGAAAGGTCGGGGGCTGGGGGTGGGGTGGTGGTGGTGTGGTGGTACAGGGAAGATTCAGGTGTGGGGTAATGATGGCGGTAAGGTTCGGGGACTGGGTGGGTGGGTACAGGGAAGATTCAGAGTGTGGGGAAGAATGATGGCGGTAAAGTTTGAAGACTGGGTGGGTGGGTGGATACAGGGAACATTCAAGAAGGCGGCTATTTTATTTCACGGTTTGTTGCTCGACCCGAGGGGAAAGAAGGTAAAAGCCCCCCCCAGAAAACACCTTCAGTTTTTTTTTGGGTTATCAGAAAAGATGAAGAAAGTAGATGAGAGCTAGCTGAGAAGAGAGAGGAGCCCAATGACAATGCAATGAAAAAAAAAAAATTTTTTATTCAGTTTGGGCCCAAAGGCCCCCTAAATAAAGGGGGTTTTATATATCCCGGGAAACAAAAGAATAAAGAAAAATTTTACCTTTTGGCGATCGATATTTGTTTTCCTAAAAAAGCAAAATATACATGCACATTATTCCCCACGTCCACATCCATTTCACATTCCGGAAAATTCTTTTAAATCATTCCCCATCCTTTCTCCCCCTTTCCCTTCCCCCCCCCCCCCCCCCTCCCTTTTCCCTTTCCCGCAATCCCCCCAATTTCAGTAATTTTGCAGTTTTATAAAACACAAATTCGGGAAACTTTTTGTTCTGAAAAATTAATTATCATATTTTATTTTTTGGGAATTTAATTTTTTTTTGGGTCTGATTTGGTGGGAAAAGGCGATTTTCTAGCAAATTCTTGAAACCCTTTAGGTTTAAATCACTTGAAAGAATATTCGGGGACACTAATTTCTTTTGGTACCCAGAAAAGGTATAAACGGGAACAGTTCTTTCAAATTTATGATTAAAAGCTTCACAGGGGAAATAAAAAAATGCACCCGTCTTCAAAACTCTTTTGTCGCAAAGGGAAAACGGTGTTTTCCGGGATTAATTAAAAGGCATTTGGAACCTCTTTTAAAATTTTTTTGGGCCCTTTTACTTTTTTAACCGAAATCTTGTAAAATTTAAATTTCTTCCCAAAGTTCCTAAACATTTAAGTATTTTTCCTGTTTGAAAAAACCCTTTTAAAAGGAATGGTACCATCTATATCAAACATTTTTTTTCTAACTCAGAATCCCAATTTTGGGTTTACTACATGCTTTAACCCGGGTTTTTAAAAATTAAAGAAATAAAGTTTTTTCCCATGACCCCCCCCTTGGTTTAACCATATATTAAAATCCATTTATAGCCCCAAAAATTTTGTGAAAATTTAGATACCCATTTTGAAAGGGGGGGATTAATGCAAGAAAAAAGCATTTCATAGGCCTGTCTGATTTTCTTGTATAGGAAAATTTAAATTCAGTTTTTCCCAAAAATTTTATCCATTTCAAGAAGTTCTTATATGAAGTGGAATCTACCTGTTTCCCCATATGTTTTTTTATTTGAGGATGTGGGGGACATTAAGGAATCTTTTAATAGCAAATGTATGTACTGCTTCGTTTCTTTTTCCCTTTTTTCCTCTAATCCCCAAACTTCAGCAGCATATGTTAAAATTGGTTCAAATCTGAGAATCGAACATTTTCCAGAAACCCCCGGCTCTTTTGCGCCTAGTTTCTTCAAGTTTTGATTATTTCAAACAGTACCCCTTCTTCCTTTCCTCCAAACACAGCCCAAGTGGGGCCCATGTATACTCTTTTTTAGTTGGAAAGACATTCCAAAGTTTTTAAAATAAAATTGTTACAGCAATTTGATCTTTCCCATAGAACCATCTTTCTCTTGTTGCAATTTACCCCCAATCTAAACCCCTATTAAAATTGTTTTTTTTAAGGTTTAAAACTGACAAGTGTAATCGGGTCAGTTTTCTTTTTTAGGCCTTTTTTTTTAACTGGTTTGGAGCCAACAATAACCTCGAAAATAAGACAACATCATCAGAAAACCCCATAAAAGAAAAAATTTCTACTGCCCCCAGGGATGAGTTGGAAAACCGTGTTTCCCTTTTTTTTGGACACTTCAATAGCTAATTCGTTGATAAAAAAACAAAAAACAAAAAATGGACTTAGAAGACACCCTTTTTTTAAACCCCTTTTGGGGGCATTAAAAAAATCGTGTAACTACCCTTTTGGGCGCACACAAGCTAATACCTCTTATACATACCTTTCAGTCCCAAAGTACAGTTTCCCTTTCACACCATTTTTTCCTAAAAAATCGCCCAACAATAAATTTCTATAAAACAGAATAAAAACCCTTTTTTTAAAACGACAAAAGGCAACAAAAGTTTTGTTCTCCTACCCCCAAAATTTATAACAAATTGCTTTATAGATTTAAAAAATAGGGTTAAAAACGGTACTTTTCCCCTTGTCTGAAGCCTGTTTGCTTTCTATCATTATCTTTCTTGTTCCCCCTTTTTAGTTAATCTTTTATTCAAAATTTTGTATAAATTTTGGGTAACACACGGGGTTAAAGCGTTTCCCTCTGAAAATTATTTGGCTGTAAAGAAATCACCTTTTTTTGGTATGGGTTAAAAATAGATTTTGACCTTTCCCAAAGGGGAAACCGAGATCAAATATCTTATTGCAATACATTCAAAAAAAACCCCAATGGGAAACTCTGCTTTTTTTAACAATTCACCTATGTTTTTATCTGGCCCGGAATTTTTCCCAGCTTTGGGGTTCCCAATACTGGCGAAAACCCCCATTTAAAAAATTGGGGGATCATGGGGAAAGCTCAATATTTTCCCCTCATTAAATTTCCCGGAAAAGTTAGACCTTCTGCTTTGCAGTTCTTTGTTTGGTTAAATTAAAAAAATTAAAGAAGTGGTCATCCCATTTTTCTGTTGTGATTTTGGGTTAAAGATTACAGATTTCCTGTTAATGGTCGAACTGTTTGCCAGAAAAATTTTGGGATCATTCATTAAATTTTTTGGTTTATCTATTTTAATATCATCGAACTCTTTTTTTTTTTTGTATAGCATAAGTTTTAATTTTTTTCTTTCTTTGACGTAAGCGTCTTTTTTTCTTTCCCCTCCCCTTCCCTTTCACGTTTTAAAATTTTTTTAAAGCTGTAAACTTTCTCTTTTTTTTTGAGCACATCTTTGTCAAAACCCCTAAATTTTTTTTTCTGGGGCCCCCTTTCCCCACAGTTCTAACATGCAACAGGAACTACATTTTGGGGTTTTTGTAAATTTTCAATGACTTGGGTGTCAGAACTAAGTTTTTTCTGAGCATTTAAACTTCCCCGGGGGAAACTCCTTAGACTGTTTTTTGTTTTTTTATTCAATTTTTAAATTCCAGACCAAAATTCGATCTTCAGGCAAAAAGGTTCAATCACAGAATTTTGGGAAAAAGTTTTTCTATTTCGATCTTTTGTTAAATTTAAAACCCAAAAATTTCCCCAGGTAAATGCCATGAATTATCTTTTTCACCCCATTTAAAACACAATTTGTTTTAGAAATAAATTTTTCGACAATATCAATAACAATAACACTACCGCCCTGAGGGGGAAAAATAAAATAAAAAATTTCCCCTGGTTGGTTTAAAAAACAACCCCTTAGCAATTTACAATGAAGTAGGGAAAAAAAAAAATCTAACAAAGATTACCAAAGTTATTTTATATAGTCATCTTTTGGGTTTGCGTTTGTTTCCCCGTTGCCTTTGAACAGTCTCATTAAACTTCATAATTTTCCAAAAAGGAGAATAAAATTTTTTAAATTTTTTCTTCTTTTTGGGTTTTTCGTTTCCAGTTCTGCATTCAATCACCCCTTAACATGATAAAAAAAAATCTTGATTTTGACCAAAGTCCAAAAAGCTTTCTTGTAACCGATAAAATTTCCCTCTTTTAAATTTTCAAATGAAACCGGGACAAAGGGGCCATTTTCGGGACCCCAAAACTAGCTACAATTATCAAGAAAAACTTTTTTCACATTGGGAAGAAGATTTATGTAGTTTCACGCCCAAACCCTATTTTCCAATTTTTATTAATGACTGGGCACAGAACGTAAAATGCCCCCAGCAGAAACACCTTTAGTTTTTTTTTTTTATAAGATAAGATAAAAAAGAAGATTTAAAAAATAGAGGGGGAGAGAGGGGAGAGAGAGAAGAGAGAGAGAGGAGAGAGAGAGGGGAAAAGGGGAGAGGGGAGAGAGAGAGAGAAGGGGGAAGGGGGGCAAAAAGAACAAAAACACACACACACACACAACGCGCGCGCGCGGCGCACGGGTAACACCACAACCCACCCCACCACACCACACACACACCACACACACACAAAACACACACCCCAAAAAACACCCCTTCTTTTTATTCAGGGAACACACAAAATCTCTAGCCATCGCCTAATGTATGAAACCCCCAAACCCCACCCCGTAACCTTGTAAACCCATTCGGGAAATCACACCCCCCCTCCCTTCTTTTCCCCGAACAAAAAACAATTTTACACAAAAAAGTGCTTGCTACATTATGTATACACCCCTACACACCACACACCCCCCCTACCTCTCCCCCTTTCCCCAAAACCCCCAACCCCCATATCCCCCACATACAGACAAAAAACACACACATGCCACAAACAAAAGCACACATAGACACAAACACAGACGGACACACAGACACAGAAGACCGGGCATTTAAAAGACCGACAGACAGGGAAAACAGACACAACCAACCCCACACACAACACCACCCACAACACCACACACACACACACACACACCACACACCACACACAACAACAAAGACGTGAAAGTTTAGGGTTGTAGGTTAAAAACTCTTTAAAATATCCATCCTTAATCATTTCATAAAAAATCATCAACACCAACCTCTTCCGCAACTTTAATCTTTAACATCAATGACTTCAAAATCTCTTTCCCCCTTTTCCCCCTCCCCATCAAAATCTCTTTTCCGGGGGGGGGGGGTTTCCTCTGGGAAACGGCCGTTTTTTGGGAAAGTTGAAGGGAAACAAGGTTTTTTAATGGGAAAAAACTCATTACCCTTTAAAAGGGTTTTTGGTATTTTAAACCCGGGGTAGAAGGAAAAAGGTACTGCAGAAAATTCAGTAGGGCTTTAAATACAATTTTAAATTTTTTATACTAGTAAAATGAAATGGTAACAATTTTCCAAATTTTTTAAAAGATTCTCTCTGTTTTTCTTCCCCCCTGTCTCTCTGTCCTTTTGTCTCTGTCTTTTTGTTGTCTGTTGTTTTTCTCCCCTCTTCCCCCTTTTTCTCTCTCTCCCCTTTTTTTTTTGTGAGTCTGTCCACCAACCAAATTTTTCAATCCCGCTTCTTCTTTTCCCCCCTTTTCTCTTTTGGGCCCCCCCCCCCCCCCCCCCCCCCCCCCCCCCCCCCTTTCCCCAAAAGGGGTTTTTGCATTTCCCGCCCCACCAATCCATTCCTCCTATACAAGCTCCTCTGCCTTCCTCCCCCCCTCCCAAAGCTTTTTTACGCTTTCCCTTCTCTCTGGTGCTCTGTTTTCCCCTTTGTCAGTCTCCCCTGCAGCCCCCAAAAATTTGTGAAAGAACATATTTTTTGTAAAAAATCTCAGCTCCTGGGAAAAATGGAAAAGAGGGGCATCCGGGGGAAGGGGGTCGTTGATCATTTCCCCAAAAATACGGCCGACACGGTGTCTTTTTTCCCCTCCTCTCTCTCCAACATTCCTTGGCTTCACCATCCAAAACATGAACAGGGTTCTTACTCTACAATTCCTTGTGCTCGTAACCATGAATTATCTGCATGAACATACACAGACACAGAAGACAGACAGACAGACAGACACATGCGCGCGGCACACGCTCGCGTTGTGCAACTGCGCAAAATCACAAAACACACAAACTCGTACAAAACACAAATATCACCTATACGCGCAAGCACCCTACTTCCACTCGCTTCAATGCCAAAAAAGAAAGACAGTCAGCAATTGTAAGATGAAACAAGACAGACAGAAAAATTGTAAATGAAAACAAGACAGACAAGAAATGTACATGGAAACAAGACAGACAGAAAAATTGGTATGATGGCAACAAGACTGCAGACGGGAAAATGGGAAATACAGAGAAAAAAACGAGATATGAAAAATTTACAAAAAGATATTGCTCGAGAAGACATGTACAAAGAACACAGAAAATATAATGACCAAGCAGAAAAGAAGAAGAAAAGGAAGAAGAAGAAAATGAAGATGAAGAAAAGAAGAAGAAAAAATGAAGAAGAAGAAAAGAAGAAGAAGTGATGAGAAGAAGGAGGAAGAAGAGATAGGAGAGAGCATGAGGAGCATGGAAAAGAAGAGAGGAGAAAACAAGGGCAAAGAAGAAAGAAAAAATGAAGAAGGAAAAGCGAAGAGAAAGAAGATAAAGAAGAAGAGACATGAGAAGTGAGAAGAAGGAAGAGGAGAAAATGCAAGAAGAAGAAAAAAGGAAACACAGAAAAAAAATGGAGGAAGTGGAGGAAGAAAAGGAGAAGTGGAAAATGAAGAAGAAATGATAAAAGAGAAGAATGAGAAGAAGAAGAAAAATAAGGAGTTGAAGTAGAGGAAGAAGAAGAGAAGGAGGAAAGGAGGATGGAGGACAGCACAGCAGCGCAGCAGCAGTGGCAGCAGCATCAGGAACAACTGTCGCATTGGAAGTAGCAAGACAATAGTAACTAAAATCAAAAAAAAAAAAAAAAAAGAAGCAGCAGCAACGGGAAACAGAAAATCAAAAAAAAAAAATAAAAAAAAAAAAAAAAAAAAAAAAAAAAAAGTTAAAGTGCCTCAACATTCATCTTTTCCCTTTACCCAATAAAATCAAGCAAAGAACAGCAGCGCGCGTATATAATTAAAGTTTTTAAAAAATCACCCAAAAAAAACACAAAAAAACCTTAAAACCCAACACACACCTGCAGACACAACACCTCAAAAAAACACCATAAAACAAAAGTGCGGAAACAAGTAGGAGGAGAAGAGGAAAAAAAAAGAGGAAAGAAAAAGAGGGGGAAAAAAATTTTCACAAATAAAAAACCCAAACAAAACAAAAAAAAAAACCAAAAAAGAAAAAAAGTAACAATAAAAACAGGCCCGGGGAAGAAGAGAAAGAAAGAGTGGAAGAATAAAAGAAGAGACGGAAGAAAGGAAGAAGAGAAGAAGAGTGGAAGAAAAGAAGATTAAAGTAAGAAGAAAAGAAAGAGGGAAGAAAAAAGGGGAGGAAGAAGGAAGAAAGAAAGAGAAGTTTAAAACAAAATGGAAGTAAAAAAAAGAAAGAGTGGAAGAATAAGAAAAAACGTGAAGTAAGGAAGAAAAAGAGTGGAAGCAATAAAGAAAAGGAAAGGGAAGAAAGAAAGAGTGGAAGCAATAAAGACAGACTGGAAGAAAAAAAGGAAGAAAGAAAAAAAGGTGGAAGCAATAAAGACAGACTGGGGAGAGAAAAAGAAAGAAAAGAAAGAAAAAAGGCGAAAGGACGATAAAATCGAAAACAAAATAAAAGAGAGAGAGAGAGAGAGCGAGAAGAGGAGAGAGGGAGAGAGAAAAGAGAGAGAGAGAGAGAAAAGAATTCTTCCGACATTACCATTACTTTCTGTGTTAAGTCATGGCGCGCTTGGAGACACGGCAAAGGAATGGTGATGAAAAAAACCCAACAACTAAAAAAAGACATCCTACTTCTCCAACACTGAATTATCTATTCTTTAAAGATGCCCTCCACTCATCCCTCCCCCAAATTTATTCAACGCAAGTAGTTGAACGTTCTTGATTTGAAATGGAGTTACTTCTGGTCCCCATATTTCAGCTCCGCAAAACATTATAAAAAACCCTAAGAGTCAAAATATAGAAAAACTTCTGCTCTTAATCATTTCAAGAGTGTATAATTTGTATGATATCAAAAAAGAAAATTTTTCCATAGTGACGAAGGCCTATGGAACCAATCGTAAAACTAAAAAGCCCAGAGCAAAAACATAGAAACCGAGATACTTATGTCAGTTCAAATTATCACAAAAAAGGTATTTTGTCAGCATCAAAGAATTCCATTTTCTCTCGTTGCTTGGTAGACAGCCTTTTCTTAAAACAGCACAGTGTTTTGTCTCCATGGGTTTAAACCCTTTAGAAGAAGGCGAGAGTTGCACTACACAAAGTACTGCTTTTGAAGACCCTCTGACGCGTACCACAACAATGTCATCACAAAATAAACAAATCGATAAGGTCAAAATTGCATTGTGCTTTCTTTCTCTATTATTTCCATTCTATAGTTACTAAACAAAGAAAAAGGGCTTACTTTTTTCTTGTTTTACTCCTTTTTTAACCCCTGTTTTCTTGCTGTATCCGAATCATATTTGTATGGAAGCCCTTGAGGCGATAAAGACGGTTTTCCTTTGGACAACAGCCCTGACTCTCCGGAAAATAGTAAACAAACAAAAAAGGGAAAACAGTGATCCTGAGAATCACAAGTACTTTCCTATAGGGCACAAACTGTTTTCCTGAGGAAAATCACTGTTTCCCCGTTTTCCTGAGGTTGTCAAAATTAAATTTTCCCCATTTTGTTTAGCATTATAACCTGTATCCTTGTTTCCAGAAGAAAGCAAGTACTATCACGAGGAAAATGTCGTTAACAGGGAAAAAAAGTTGTGACCGCAGTTTACTATAACAAGCGGGGTCAGAAATGGGGTCAGCAAAACAGGGAAAGTAGTTGCGACCCCAAGGATCATATTCATTTTCCGATTTTCGTTGTCCTTTAGAATAATAACGTTTCTCTGCGGCAATAGGGATAACAGTTGTGATCCTTAGAGATAATACCGATAATGACTGTTCTCCTGGAAAAGAAAACAGGAAAAATATTTGTGATTCTTAGGGAAAACAGAGAAAGCAACTATTGTCCTGCGGAAAACAGTTGTGATCCTTAAAGCTGCTACCGATAATGACTGTTCTCCTTGGGAAAATAGGAAAAACATTTGTGATCCTTAGGGAAAACAGGGAAAACAGCTATCATTCTACAGAAAACAGTTGTGATTCTCAGGGATAACAGTCAGTCAGTCATTCCCCTGACCGCTGGGGTCGTTGGGAGGACGTGAGGGAGGGCAGCCGCCATTTCTCTCCAGGCTTTTCTGTTTGTAGCTGTCGTGAGGAGATCTGGCATGGTCATTTTGGGCCAGTCCTCATATTTTCGGACCGAACTCTTTCTCTGCCGTCCTCGTCTACGCCCTCCTTCAATGGTACCTGAAGGATGGTTTTGGAGAGGGTGTTGTGACAATGACGTGGCCAAACCATGCTATCTTCCGTCGTTTGACGGTTGCCAGAAGTGGTTCGTGGGGTCCGACTAGGTTGGTGACCAGGTTCCGCACATAATCATTGGTCTTGTGTTCTTTGTAGGAGATGCGGAGTAGTTTCCTCAGGCACCTGGTCTCAAACGCCTTGGATTCTTCTTTCTGTTTCGGCCATCAGTGTCCCCATTTTCCTGTGGGATAACAGCTGAACCCCATTTTCCTGTGGGATAAAACAGCTTTAACACCCATTTTCCTGTGGGATAATAGCTGTTTTCCTGGGGAAAGATCTTGTTACAGCTCATGAAACTAGTATGCTCCTGTATACTTTTCCCCATTTTCCTATTCTGCTTCTCGTTAACTGTCTTGGAGGCCGTTGATCTGTGAATTTCAGCCCGTGGTGGTCAGAATGCTACAGAATTACTGGTGGTGAATTTCTGTTAGATGCTTAAGGTGGATTTACGTAACTAGACCAAGATCTCCTGATGGTCCAGCAAGGAGATGTTGCTCGGCACTGGACTGGTGAAATAAACGATTCTGTTCACAGGACAGAAGACGCCGTGAATAGTTTGATATTGACACTTGAACACCCTCTTCATTATCCCCATTCATCCCTACCCTCCCCCCCCCCCCTATTTCCCCTATATACATGTTTACTAAATCGTTGTCGTTCGGAAGGAGGAACTGTTTTCCTGCACTTGTTTTCCATTGGGCCCATGGTCAAAAGACGAAAGCGTTTGCTTGGGAACTGACGGTCGTAACTTCGACCAACACCTTGGTCGGAATTTCACGGCTTGAAAACCCAAAATCTAGCAGTGAATGGGTACCTGAGTCAGTTCAAGTAAAAGAGTGGCAGAAAAGAGAGTAATGGGGTCCGCCCTTCCATCGTGCCATGACCTACACATGGTGAATCTTTCAAGTTCACTGCCCCTAAAGGTAATAGGGTATGGACACTTTAACCTTTAACCCTCTTGTTTCTTGTTTTCCTCCACTATGTTTTATGTTAGCAACACTCAACACATTCGTGTAACTTCTGCACCAAATCTCATTCTTGCTACTTACATCACTGTACATGCTTTTACAGTTTGAAATACAACTTTCCTTTTTACCCTCAGTGGGTTTAAGAGTACGGCGTTCAATAAAAAAAAAAATGTTTACCGAGTCGGATATCGAAATGGGCTACACATAATCTATGAGTTTGATGAGAATTTCTTTCAGTTATTGCTAAAAGGTGTGGTCATTTCATAAAACAGTTGAATACATTTTCTCAAAACTTGCTTGCTGCTTCTTTAGACTACCCACGACTGCAACCTACAGTTATCGAACTCAACTTCAACTGTTTCTTATTACTGATATCATCACAACCTTTATAGTTACAAGACGTAACAGTTACGCCCCTTGCGGAACAATTGACCCGCTATATTCTGGAGACGTACCCTTCATGAAAAAGACGGTGTTAAAAGAAATAAACAAAAAGCAAGGACACATAAGCACTACATTTAAGCGTGTGTTTTACCAATAATTCACTACGGAACCTGCATGTTTTCTGTGTTCCTTGCTGTTAAAACCTAGTGTTTTGCGACTCGGAATGAATAAAAGTTAGGCGATTTCGATATCAGGTCTTTAGTGAGAGTTATTTCATTACCTGTATCGTGTCCTCATTAATTACATTTTCGTCTGAGTTATGTTTTTCAGGAAGGCTCACGTTATAGTGCGCTGCCAAGACATCAACTGAAATTGTCATTGGATTTTAAGATGTTTTCACTGAATCTTATGCAATGCTACGAACACTCTTGGCCGGCGTTTAGTGAATTTAACTAGTTTATTTAACAATATGTTATTTCGGTTCCTCTTATTGAATTACTTTTTTTGTTGTTGCTTTCTTCACGATCATGCACACATTTACTGACTGTCTTCTGATTAGCTCATGTCTTCCCCCCGGTATGACCTTTAATTTAGGCCCTGTGCGCTCTTGATAAAGCTAGTCATTAACGAATGTTTCTTTACCTTCTTTTACTATGCTGTCACTGTGTGCGGTGAGTGAGGTGAGGTGAGTGAGTGAAAGTGAGTGAGTGTTGTGCGTGTGCGTGTGTGCTGTCGTGTGTGTTGTGTGTAGTCGTGTGTGTTGTGAGTGAGTGTGTGTGTGTGTGTGTGTGTGTGTTGGTGTGTGAGGTGCTGTGTGTGTGTGGTTGTGTGTGTGTGTGTGTGGGTGTGTGTGGTGTGTGTGTGTGTGTGTGTGTGTGGGTGTGTGTGTGTGTGTGACAGAGACGAGAGAGAGAGAGGAGAGGAGAAACGGCGAGAGAGCGAGAGAGAGAGGAGAGAGAGACCGAGAGAGAGAGAGGGGAGCGAGAGAGACGTGTGTGTGTGTGTGTTCAGGCATGAAAAATGTCTAATGCCACATTTTAAAAAGAAAAGACATAATGGTTAATTAAAAAAGGAAAAAAAGAGAGAGAGAGTGTGGACGACGACGGAGAGAGAGTGAGAGAGAGAGAGACGAAGACGCAGAGGAGAGGGAGTGGGAAGAGAGAATGAGAGTGAAGCGACCGAGCGAATGGAGAGAGGCAGAGAGAGAGAGAGGCGAGGAAGAGGAAGAGAGAGAGAGAGATGATGAGTAGAGAGAGGAATGAGGAGAGAGAGAAAGGGAGACCGCCCCAGAGAGATGAGAGCGCAGGAGAGAGGAGAGGATGAGCAGAGACGGACTGAAGAGGAAGATATTTCGGAGACGGAGAGAGGAAGACGAGAGGAGAGAGACGGGATGACGAGAGGAGAGGAGTAACGAGCGCTGGAGAAGGAGATGAGATAAGGATGGATGACCGGAGGGTGAAGGGAGATGCGAGGAGAGAGAGAGAGAGATAGAGAGTGAGAACGAGAGAGAGTAGACGAGGAGAGGAGAGAGAGAGTAGAGATCGAGGAACCCAAGGAGAGAGAAGGGAGAGAAGAGACGGATGCCCGTGTGACGAGAGAGAGAGAGAGACACACACACACACCACACCACCAACTCACACACACGCACGGCACCCGCCACCCTCAGCACACAAACACCACACACTCACTCTCACACACACCACCACAAACACACACCACCAAACTCACTTACACAACAAACACACACACACACAAACATACACACACACACACGCAAGCAACCGCAACGCCACAAAACGCCACGCCCCAACACCCCGCAACACGCACGAACACACACACACACAGACACCACAAACACGGACAGAGATAGAGGAGACACAGGGGAGAGGGTGGAGTGATGTATGCGTGATGGAGTGTCTGTTGGTAGGGAGTGTAGCTTTGGAACGTGAAAAGTGAAGTACAAACTTAGATAATGCTTTACCATCCCAATCACTCTCACAATATGAATAGACTCAGAGAAAGAGGGAAAGTTACCGCCGACACAATTCCAGAAACCCACAACCAATTTCTCCAGGTCTCGCCACTCCTTCCCTCCCCTCCCAGCACCCATAATATCACACACAAAAACCAACCACAACAACAAGGGAGAAAACAAGAAAGAAAAACACACACACACACACACACAACACACACACAAAAACAACACACACACCACCACGCACGTACGAACGCACGCACGCCACCAAGCACGCACGCACACACACACACTCGCACGCACACACACACAACACACACAACACACACACACACACACACACACACACACACACAGGAACACAAGAAGAAAAAACCAGTAAAGAAGGAAACAAGAAGGAACGCCCTTTCACCATTTCAACTAAAATCCTCTAGATCTTCTTTCCAACAGGACACAAATATCATTGCGCTGTGTTGGTGATAATGCTGTGGAAATCAGCCCCCCCCCCCCCCCCCCCCCCCTTCCCTATCATCATCCTCCCTTCCCTTCCAGATTTCATACCCTCCTCACCCAACCTACAACCAATCTGTGACTCCTCCCCCTTTTTCAACACACAACAACGCGCGCGCCGGCCACACACACCACGCGCGCACACACACACACAACACACACACACACACACACACACACACACACACCACACCACACACACACACTGATACAGACACACACAACCACCACACACACACACCACACCACACCACACACACACACACACACCACACACATACACACACACACACACACACACACACACACACCCACACCACCACACACAAAGTGGACACACACACACACATACATGCAGACACACACATACATGCAGAACACACACAAACACACAAATACACCCACCAAGCACACACACACACACATACACACCCACACACCCACACACACACACACACAAAAACACAAACACAACACGCGCGCGCGCGCGCGTAACACATGTTTAACGCCGCTATTTTCTGGCTCCCCTCTTCCCCGGATCCATCTATTACTCTCCTCCAAAACCTCCCCCTCCCCACCACCTTCCTCCACCCTCCTTACCACCCCCCCCTCCCCCCCCCAACCACCCCCCGTCACCCTACCGCTGTGTGCACACTGACGTCATCAGAGCGAAGTCAGACTCCAGGCTAAGAAGAAAGGGGATCCGTGGAGAAGAGACGGCTGGGGAGGAGGGGTCCCGGTGCCCGTTCAGGGGGAGGGGGGGCGAGGGGCGGGCCGGGGAAAGAGAATGAAGGTGGGAGGAAGGGGAGCGGGAGAGAAGAAATGAGTGGAGGAAGGGAGTGATAAGAAAAGAAACTTTTTTTTATGGGTTTGTTGGCTCGAATTATGAAGTGGAGAAGTGTATTTGCCAGACAGCAGGAGGTCCTTCCTTTCGTTTGATGTAAAATGAGAGAGAGGGAGAAGAGAGAGAGTGGGAGAGAGAAGATGATATGAAAGAGTGAGAGAAGAGAGAGAGAGAGAGAAGAGAAAGAGAGAGAGGGAGAGAGAAGAGAGAGATAGAAAGCAAGATGAGTGGGCAGTGTGAGAGAGAGTGAGAGGTGAACAAGAGGGAGAGAGAGAGTGAGAGGGAGCGGGGAGAGAGAGTGAAAAAGAGAGAGATGGAGAATGCGAGCGAAGAAAGGGAGAGAGGGAGGGAGAGAGAGAGGAGAGAGGAGAGAGGCGTGAGAGAGAAACAAGAGGAGAGAGAGGGGGGAAGAGGAGAGAGTGACGAGAAGAGAGAGAGAGAGGAGAGCGCATGTTGACAGTAGAGAGAGAGACGCGTAGAAGAGAGTGAGAGAGTAAGCGGAGATTGGAAGAGACGAGAGAGGAGAGAGGAGAGAGAGACGAGAGAGAGAGAGGACCAAAAAGAGAGAGAGAGAGAGAGGAGAGAGAGAGTGAGGAGAGAGGAGTAGGAGATGTGAGAGAGAGAAGTGAAGAGGAAGTAAGCGAGAAGGAGAGAGAGTGAGGAGAGAGAGAACGAGAGAGAGAGAGGAGAGAGAAGGAGTGAGAGAGAGCAGAGAGAGAGAGGAGAGAGAGAGAGAGAGTGAGATGAGAGTAACCGGGAAGGAGAGAGAGAGAGAAGAGAGAGGAGAGACGATATGAGAGAGTGAGAGAGAGAGAGAGAAGACCAAAAAGAAAAGAGATCTCAGAGAGAGCCGAGCGAGAGAGAGAGAGAAAGAGGAAAGAGATAATGATTCAGAATTTTATATATATTATAGAATGGCAAGAGAGAGGGCGTGAAACAACGAAATGAGAGGGGAACAAGGAGGGAGAGAGGAGTGAGAGGGAGGGGGGAGAGGAGAAAGAGGAGAGAGAGAATGCGAGAGTGAAGGGAGAGGAGAGGGAGAGAGAGAGAGAGAGAGACGGGGGGGAGAGAGAGAAAAAGAGGAGAGAGAGGGAGAGAGAGAGAGAGGAGAGAGAGGGAGAGACGAGAGAGAGAGCTGGAGAGAGAGAGAGAAGCGGCAAAGACGAGACAGAGACGAGAGAGAGAGAGAGAGAGAGAGAGTTGAGAGTGTAAGCGAGATGAGAGAGAGAGAGAGAGAGAGGAGAGAGAGAGAGAGACCAAAAGAGAGAGAGAGAGAGAGAGAGTGAAGAGAGTGGAGAGAGGAGTGAGGAGTGAGTGAGAGAGAGAGTGAGACAGTGTGCAAAGAGAGAGAGAGACTAGAGAGTGAGTCATGAAGACAGAGACAGAGGGAAAGAAAAACATAAAAAGAACCCACTTTGTAGGTATGTATCCATCTATAGTTGAAGCAAATTCCCCCCCCCCCCCCCCCCCCCCCCCCCCCCCCCCCCCCCCCCCACCCACCCCCACCATACACACACTCAGTTTCACTCAGGAATTCCATATCATGCATATTACCACACTCTCCTGCTATGCTAAACCCTCAACGCACGCACACACACACACACACACACACACACACACACACACACACACACACAATCTCGCACGCGCGCGCAAACACACACAAACGGAGAGAGACTCAAACAGGCCACAACACACCCACTTCTGCACACACACACACACACACTATTATACATAGATAACAGTCAGTGGTGGACGAGGACAGAAGATTTTTTTTCTTTTTTTTTATTTATAGTGGATTATTTTTTTTTTATATTTTTGTTGAAGCTGTAGATAAGTTAATTCTATTGACACGTGGTGTTAACTTTTCTTCACGGTCCCGGTTTTTCCCGTTCTAATATTTATACGTAATGTGGAAGAAGCCAAAACAAAAAAATACACACACGTTTTTAAAACAGACTTTTGAATATCGCATGCTAGGGATAAAATCATGGATCTGTATCATCTTAAACGTTATCATCTTTTACTTATTAGTATAGTTTGTGGATGCAGCGCGCGCTCGTGTGTGTATGCACGTAACGTTGAAAGAGGTAACATAATGAAGAGAGAGTGATCCACAAAACAAGTTGGGTAACTCTTGCTCCCACAAGACAATCTAACAACATAGTAATTTTATATTCCTAGCATTGGCACAAGCCTTGTAAATTAAATATTGTCGGACGAATAACAAAGACAACACTCTAATAGTAGGGTAAAAACAAAGCGCAGGCTGAATCCTCTGTCATCACAGAAATTAACCTGGCAAAGATTTGGATTGAGGTGGGGAATGTTGAAGATGGATACATGAAATTAAGAATGTTTATTATAAATATGAAAACACTTCAAGGCTGCATGAGGAAACCATTCGTTATCTATTCAAATGCAGATCTGTCTTGTATTACCTGCTCCTAGGCCTATCGTCCGCTGGATCGGACTCACAGAGAGACACAGTGGCTGTTTCTTGTACTCCTGGCGTCAAAAGAAGAACAACACAGTCCATAATTCTGTGGTGTTCTCACCACCAATGTTTAAAAAAAAATCCAACAGCACCCCTAATGCAGCCATGGAAGGGTGTAAAAAGAAACAAAACGAATGTCGTGGGAGGAAAAAAGTTGCTGAAAAACTAAAGACAATATGCAAACAGTATAAAATTAGCGAGACAATCTCTGAGCGTTCGACTGAGGATCCACCCAAGGATGCAAGGGATATAAACAGGCGAACCAAAGGACGGACAGATAGAGGAGTGTGGATAGATGTATGATTGGTAATACCTTCTTTGTTCTCTCTCTTCTCTCTCTCTCCTTCTCTCTCTCTCTCTCTCTCTCTCTCTGCCCTCCCTCATCCATACCTCATCCGGTTCTCTCTCCTCTGCAGAGCCTGTAAGGATGCCCACATGGTGTGCTTGTCAATCTCTACCCTCCATCAAAAACCTTTGTCCTTGTCCACCTCTCTTTCGGTTTTTGAATACCTCCCCACCCTCTCCACTCTCCCTAAACACACCTCTTCTCCCCCAATCTCCATAAAGCTCTTCTTGCTCTTCCATTCTTTCCATGGCTCTGTCTGTCCATTCGTCTGTCTCTCTTGCAGGACAAAATTTCGTGAAAGAACGTATTTATGTCAGAATCCTGCTCCCAGGGATAATGGACGGATGGTATTGCACTCTGGGGAAGTATCGTCTGATCAATTTTCCGATAATTTGGACCGCTGGTGAGATTTCCCCACACTCCATCATTCCTGGCTTCACTCTCCAAAA
>CM031608.1:53250150-53262650 GCA_018398815.1 Conus ventricosus
GAGAAGAAGAAGAAGAAGAAGAAGAAGAAGAAGAAGAAGAAGAAGAAGAAGAAGAGGAAGAAAAAAAGAAGGAGGAGCAGGAGGAAGAGGAGAAGAAGAGGTGGTGGTGGAGAAGGATGAGGAGGAGGAAGAGGACAAGAAGGAAGAAGAGGAGAATGAAAAAGAAGAATTAGGAGAGAGGAGGAGGAGGAGGAGGAGGAGGAGGAGGAGGAGGAGGAGGAGGAGGAGAAGAACGAAGAGGAGAAATTGGAGGAGGATGAAAAAGAAGAATGAGGAGTAGGAGGAGGAGACAGAGGAAAAGGAACAATAGGAGGAGGAGAAGAGGAGGAGCAGGTAATAGAGGAGGAGGAGGAGAAAGCGAAAGAGAGGAAGAATAAGAAAAGAAAAAGAAAGAAAGAAAGAAGAAGAAACTGAAGAAAAACAGGAATAGAAAGGAGAAAGAGAAGAAAAGGAGTAAGAAACTGAGAAGAAAAAAGGAGAAGAAGAAGAAGAAGAAGAAGAAGAAGGAGGAGGAGGAGGAGGAGGAGGAGGAGGAGGAGGAGGAGGAGGAGAGAAGAAGAAGAAGAAGAAGAAGAAGAAGAAGAAGAAGAAGAAGGAGAGGACGAAAAGGAGGAGGAGGAAGAGAAGCGGCAGCAACAGCAGCAGTAGTTGTAATTGCATGACAACAGCAACAGACAGCAGCACAGCAGCAGCAGCAGAACAGCAATATCAGCATTAGTAGTAGTAGTAATGAATTAAAAAGGGGAGGGAAGAAGAGAAGTGAAAACAGAAAGTGATGAAAGGCCCTGTAAAAACCCAACACATTCTGTCTGCAGACACAACACTCTCAAAGAAAAGAGCCTATAAAGATTCCCAAGTGCCGGCAAATACATTCATCGGCGTTTCTTTGATGCCAGGAGGGAGAAAAACGAAGACAGCATCAAAGAATAAAGAGCACCCCCCTCCCCTCAAGAAAAAAGAAAGAAAACCACACACACACACAAACCAGAAGAAAAGAAAATGTGAAGAGAAATGATAACAACCAGAGAGAACGTGTGAAGCAAGGTAAGAAGGAAGGAAAGACAGCTGTAAAAAAAACAGAGAGAGAGAGAGAGGAGAAAGAGAGAGAGAGAGAGAGAGAGAGAGAGGAGAGAGAGAGAGAGAGAGGAGAGGCTTCCAACATTAATACTGTTTTTGGTCTTCTTCGGGGTGTGGGGGTGTGGGAGGGGGTGGGGGGTGGGAAGGGGAGGGCTTGAAAGCCTCTCAGTCCACCAAGCAGTAATTGAATACCTGATTCAATCCAGAGAAAATTGAAGGGAGCGGAAGGAGAGAGTGGGCTCCGCCTTCGATCATACCGTGCCCCATTCATGGCGAGCGTCTGACAGTTCCTGCCCCTACGGGCAATAGGCTTTAGCAGCTTTACTTTTAATCTTCTTTTTAAACCTAGTTTCCTCCACTGTTCACTTGTTGACGCACTCTTGTACGCATGATACATTCAGTAACACTTGCATCGGTTCTTACTCTTGCTTTTACATTACTATACATTCCTTCAATACATGTTGATCCCATTATTTGAAACAAATGTTAGCGAACCGCCAAGAGAAACGTGGACAAACGAGTTACAAGACAAAACACGATGCGTTTCGACTCTTAGGTCTTCTTCAGGCAAGATACAAACAAATAGGATAATGAAGATGAACGAGCAATCACTCATTCAACGCCTACCTTGCGCTGAAGTGATCAAAGATCAGTGATTGCTCGTTCATCTTCATTGTCCTATTTGTTTGTATCTTGCCTGAAGAAGACCTAAGAGGTCGAAACGCGTCGTGTTTTGTCTTGTGACTCGTTTGTCCACGTTTCTCTTGGCGGTTCGCAAACATTTATTTAAGATTTGTTTAGATTTCCGCCTGCAGTCGTCTCACTTTGCAACTAAACCCTTTGTTTGAGCACTCGAGACTTTTCACATACTTGAAAAGGTTACATAAAATTCATGACTCTGCGAAAATTGTTTCCATGTTGTTGCTGAAAATGTGATCCTCTCATCAACGGTTGAATAAACTTTCTCAAAACTTGCTCAGTCACGATATGACTTAGCTGAATCTACTCCTGTAACCTGCAATTGATAATTGAACATACTGCATATTACTACTGGTATTACATACAGACATACCTCTATAATTACCAGCATTAAAGTTTCGTCCTCTTTGAATAATGTTACAGTTATTGACCATGTCAATGTTTGGAAATATCTCTTTTAAAAATACATAAACGGACTTTTAGAAAAGTCAGGAACAATTACAGCACTGTATTTCAGTAGTTTCCCAACAATTCCGTCTGCTGTATATTCTGGTTTTCGTTGCTGTTAAAATCTCCGCTCTTGCGACAGGACGAAAATGGATAGGCGTTTTGGTATCAGTTTCACTTTCAGAAAGATTTATTTCATTAACTTTATCAAAAATAATCATAGTAAAATGTTTCTGGTTGTTTGTACCTTTTAAGTGAGCTTAAAGTATTGAAATTCATCGACATTTAAATATCTTCAATTTAAGATGCTTTAATATCTTCTACGGCCTTTGTGATGTCGTTTTAATACACGCTTCCTTCTTCTTGTCGAGCTTTTTTGATTCCCGGGAATACTATTTTGACTCTTTTACTATGGGACATTTTTCGTAATTCGCCGGTATTTTTTTCAGCCATTTGTCCCTTTCCATTTTCACGTGTAACTGCTTTCTGCTGCTCATTCGGCTGTACATTTTATTTACGGACAAGGGTTTATGTACATTGAAACAAAATAGCAGTAATAAAAAGAAAAAAGCGAAATCATCAAATAAGAAAAATCGATTAAATGTAATCACGAAGACTAAAATTATGACGTATACGACGGATACATACAATTTCACCTCGTATTCTTGTGTCTAGTTTCTTTTCCTTCTTCCCATCTGTTTCATCTAGCTTTACAAGTGCTGAGCAGTTGGGTGAGAGTAGAATAGAGGAGTAGAGGTGTATGTAGATAAGAGAAAAAGAGGAAAAAAAAAAAAGAGAAAGGAGAGAAGAGACAAAGAACAAGAAGAAAAAAAGAGGAATAAGAGGCGAAGAGACAATAACGAAAGAAGGAACAGAAAGATAGAGAAACAGAAGGAAAAGAAGACAACCCCTCGTCAAACCGATGGAGGTCAGTACCCATTCCCTGGTGTCTGAGAAAAAGTGAGAGAGAGAGAGAGAGAGGGGAAAGAGAAGAGAGAGAGAGAGAGAGAGAGAGAGAGAGAGAGAGAAGAGCGAAAGAGAGAGACAGAGACCGAGAGACAAAGAGACAGAGAGAGACAGAGACAAAGAGACAGAGAGAGAGACAAAGAAAGAGAGAGATAGAGGCCGAGAGACAAAGAGACAGAGAAAGACAGAGAGACAAAGAGACAGAGACAGAGAGAGAGAGAGAGAGAGAGAGAGAGAGAGAGACAGAGACACACTGAGAGAGAGACAGAGACAGACATAGACATAGAGACAGAGAAAGAGAGAGACAGAGACCGAGACCGAGGGGCAAAGAGACAGAAAGAGACAGAGACAGACAGAGAGACAAAGAGAGAGAGAGAGAGAGAGAGAGAGAGAGAGAGAGAGAGAAGAGAGGAGAGAGAGAGAGAGAGAGAGAGAGAGCGAGCGAGCGAGAGAGAGCGAGAGAGAGAGAGAGAGAGAGAGAGAGAGAGAGAGAGAGAGAGAGAGAGAGAGAGAGGAGAGAGGAGCTCTACTACTACTACTGCTAGAGCTGCAGTGCAACAGACCTAGGTTCTGTTTGTTTTGGCAGACAAAAAAAAATGCTGTGACAAACAGACATGCAATGTGAGAAGCGATTAGCACCGCGCTAGGGTCATCTTCGTTTATCTTTGCAAATGCTTCCGTCTGTCTTTTGGGCATATATCCCCTTCGGGGTCTCTGTGGGCAGAAGAATCTTTTGTTGAACATTATTATTTTCAGACAGGAAATCTTGAGTGAGGTAGAGAGATGCAAACAGTACACGGAAAACCAGGAAGATCACTTTCTCATGAATGTTAAACATTTACGTCTCTATGGCTTAATGGGCTATAATGAAAAAAACAAAACAAAACGTGTCTAGCGTCAAAGCATAATGGAAAGAGGAACAGACATTCTCCTTCTGCCGCCTTAATCTTTCCTGAACTGAATGAAGAACTGAATGAAGTCCTTTTTCTTTGCTGCTGGATGGACAGGAAGGATCTCCAAAATCTGACTCCATGAGTAACTGGAAATCATGACCGTGAGCTCCCTCGCCGAACACGGCACTGTTCTGTGTGACCGAGCACCCTTCCTTTCATTTGCTTTTTCCTTAAACGGTTCGTCTCTGCTTCGTTGTGCAAGGGAGAGAGAGAGAGAGAGAGAGAGAGAGAGAGAGAGAGGAGAGAGAGAGAGAGGAGAGAGAGAGAGAGAGAGAGAGAGAGAGAGGGGCAAAAGGGGGGGGGGGGGGGGGGGAGAACCCTGTGAACAGGAGGCAGACATAGAGTTAATCAGATCAACGGGAAGTGGCGAATACCTTCAATGCGTGCACTGGAAATCCAGCGGGCGACAGACCAAGACACTGATCCTGTCCCGTCTACATCTTTGATTCTTATTCACGGTTTCCCGTCTGCTACTAAAGCTTTTATAAACTGTTATCAATCGTATCTAGCTTACCTGAAATGGTTTCTGTTTTCCACGAAGACAACGTTCAAAATCAAAAGCTAAGCCACTCCCAGTCAGTGTTATGTTGTGTTTATACGTGTGTTTACCTGATGCTGTGTACACGTGTCAACTCCCAGTCAGTGTTATGTTGTGTTTATACGTGTGTTTACCTGAAGCTGTGTGCACGTGTCAACTCCCAGTCAGTGTTATGTTGTGTTTATACGTGTGTTTACCTGATGCTGTGTGCACGTGTCAACTCCCAGTCAGTGTTATGTTGTGTTTATACGTGTGTTTACTTGATGCTGTATGCACGTGTCAGCTCCCAGTCAGTGTTATGTTGTGTTTATACGTGTGTTTATTTGATGCTGTGTGCACGTGTCAGCTCCCAGTCAGTGTTATGTTGTGTTTATACATGTGTTTACTTGATGCTGTGTGCACGTGTCAGCTCTGTTTCTGTGGGCAAGCTTGGAACTACAGCAAGCTGGAACTATTCCTTGTTTGTGTCAGGTGAACAGGAAGCGTAAGCAAAAGATTTATGTGCATGCAATTGTTACACCATGTTCTTACAAAGTTGTGACATGGCACGTCTCTCTGGCTGTGTGTCTGCCCGTCTGCCTGTGTCTGTCTGTCTCTCTATGTGTCTGTCTGTGTCTGTCTGTCTGTCTCTCCCATCCCTCCTTTCTGTTCACGTTTATTCCTTCTATTCCCTTTGATGAAACTTTTTTTCTAGGTTCTACTGTACTATCTTCTTTAACCCTTTCAACAGATGAAAGACGATCTTACCAGTTAACAATCAAATGGAAGTTTGCGAAACTCGGCAAATCGGGCCGCCACGTGCGGCTGTGGGATGCGCGCACCAATTTCCCTGATGACGGTGGCTTTTGCGGGTAGCCTCTGCAGTCATGAAATATGGTCTCCTGCGGAGATTCTATGGAGTCGCATCCAGTGGCCATCACACAATGACATCTTCCAGAGAGAGAGAGAGAGAGAGAGAGAGAGAGAGAGAGAGAGAGAGAGAGAGAGAGTTATGTCCTTATGTACCTCGACATCTCCATGGAATGCCCTGTGCGTGCCTGCACTCTGTTTCAACACAGTGCAGGCTTTCAAGGGTGTAATACAGGATTGCTCCCGGACGACTGGTTCGCCATTTGAGGACAGGACTTCTCTGTGTCCGATTGGCATCTTCGAACGTATCTTTTTCTTGGCTATTACTAAACGTAAAGAAAAGAAATAAACAGCGAAAGACGAAGTGTGAACAACAGAGTCTCTGATTCAATTTCTTCCTTCCCGTTTTAAGATTTAGTGGTCGAACAGATATTCTTTGTAAGTACAGGCCAGACAAAGCCGTTCCCTCTAAAGACAACACATTCTAGTGGCCTCTTTTTGGAAGGTGAAACAATCGGAATTGTCACTGTTTGAATGTGCCGTCAAGTCTCCCTGTCTTAACCACACCAACCCATTTCTCGCCGTGCTCATTTTTTTTGTACCATCACCTCATCTTTGTCTATGTGTCAGTCTGCTGGCCTGTTTGTGTCTGTCTGTCTGTCTGTCTGTCTGTCGGCTTCCTCTTTAGCCTCTGAATCCGTACGTTGGCTCGAGGCCATTAATTGTCAGTAACACGGTATTGTCGGTCACCACAAACACTTAGGAATGCCGTGGTGTGGGGAAAAAACCTCATACCTTGCACACACACAGAAAAAAAAAAGAACAGAAAGACAGAAAGAAGAAGGAAAAAAATCAGAAAGGAAAAAAGAATTTAAAAAAAGAAAGAAAGAAAGAAAGAAAAAAAAGAAAGAAGACAGATAGAAACCAGATGAGATGGAACAAGGAACAAAGAGAGAAAGAAAAAAGGAAGTGTGCCATAGAAGCAAAGCAAATAAAAAACAGAGCGTAAGAATGGAAGAATGTGAGATGTAAACAAAGAAAGTAAAGAGTTAAATATATTTTCAAACATACAAAAAAAAAAAGAAGAAAGAAAGAAAAAAAAAAGAGAATGAAAATAAGCCAATGCACATACCAGGAAGGGCTTTGTAATACTAGTATTACACGTAGTCTTTTGTTTCTTTTCTCTTGTAGGACGTTTATACTGTTTGTTTCTTTTCTCTTGTAGGACGTTTATACTGTTTGTTTCTTGCTTTTGCTTCTTCTTTCTTTGTTTTTTTGTTTCGTGTTTTGCCGTATTTTGTTTGTTTCTTGGCTGTAGTTTCTCCCCTGTTTTGCCGTATTTCACTTTTATTTACTTTTGTTTCTCTTCTGTTTCCCCGTGTTTTCCTATTCGTCTTTTGTCTTGTCGCCCCGTTCTGCTGTGCCTCATTGTGTCGTATTTGTTTCTTGTCTTTTGATTTGTCTTCTGATTTATTGCATTTTTCCGTTTTTTGCTTTTTATTTCTATTTTGCTTTCCGTGTTTTGTTGTTTGCTTCTTGTATTTTGTTTCTCTTCCGTTAAGCCGTGCTTTTATGTTTCTACTGTTTCTCGTTTACCATGTTTTGCTTCTTGTTCCCATCTCTTTTGTTCCACAACTGCTTTGCTGGGTTTTGCTGTTTTTTCTGTCTTTCGTTTCTCATTTGCTGATTGTCTTTTGAAGTATTAACATATCTTTTTGGTTTTCTTTCGCTTTGCAACGCTTTATTTTTCGTTTCGTATGTTCTGATTCTTTTCTATTTTGTTGTGTTTTCCTGTCTGTTCTTGCTTTCTGCTTCTCTCTTGCTTTGCCGTATGTTGCGTTTGTCTTGTGTCACTTGTTTCCTCTCCGTTTTGCGTGTATCGCTGTTTGTTTTATGACCTCTATTTCATCTCTGTTTCGCTATCGCTTTGAGACTTTGTCATTCTGTCTGTATCGCTGTTTGTTTTATGACCTCTATTTCATCTCTGTTTCGCCGTGACTTTGTGATTCTTACGTGTCTTTTTTTCTCGTTTATTTTACCGTATTTCTTGCTATTTCGTTCATTTCTGTTTTGGATTTTGTTTCATGTTTCTTGCTTTTTCTCTTTTGCTTACCCACGATTTTCTGCTGATTTCTAGCCTCGTATTTCTCTGTGTCTTTCCTGTATTTTGCTGCTATCATTTTCCCTAATTCTCTGTGTCTTTCCTGTATTTTGCTGCCTATCATTTTCCCTTTAATTCTCTGTGTCTTTCCTGTATTTTGCTGCCAATCATTTTCCTTTTAATTCTCTGTGTCTTTCCTGTATTTTGCTGCCTATCATTTTCCTTTTCATTCTCTGTGTCTTTCCTGTATTTTGCTGCCAGTCATTTCCCTTTTAATTTTCTATCGCGTTTCCGTGTTTTGCTTTAATTGTTTTCCGTTTCTCGTCTGCTTTGCCATGATTTGTTATTTTGTGTCTTTTGTTCCTCTGCCGTGCTTTGCTGCTTGCATCTTGTCTTTTGCTTCTCTTTTCTTTTGTTATATTTTGCTTTCTTGTCGTCTGTTTCTCCTGTGCATTGCTGTTTTCTGCCGCTTTCTTGCCGTTTTTCTCCTGTGCATTGCTGTGTTTTTACTGCCCCTTTTCTTGCGTCTGTTTCCTGTGCTTTGCTGTGTTTTACTGCCGCTTTTTGCTCTCTTGTTTTCTCCTGTCATTCTGTTTGTTTTTATGCCGCTTTCTGGTCTGTTGTTTCTCCTTGTTGCATTGTGTTTTTTACTGCCCTTTCTTGCCGTCGTTTCTCCTTGCATCTGTGTTTCTGCGCTTTCTTGCTCTGTTTTCTGTCATTGCTGTTTTTACTGCCTTTCTTGTCGTCTGTTTCTCCTGTGCATTGCTGTGTTTGCTGCCGCTTTCTTGTCTTTCGTTTCTTTTGCTTTAGCGTAATTTACTATTTGTTTCTCGTCTTTTACTCTTCTGCTTAATGTGTTATTGCTTTCGTTTCTTGTTTCTCTTCTGTTTGCCTTGGATTTTTTAGTTTCTACTCTTGTTTCTCTTATGCTTTGCTCTATCATTCTTGCTTTGTCTTTTGATTGTTTTTCGGTGGTCTTTTGGTTTCTTTTGTTTCACTTTTGTCTCTCTCTCTCTCTCTCTCTCTCTCTCTCTCTCTCTCTCTCTCTCTCTCTCTCCTCTCTCTCTGCATGCGCGCGCGCGCGTGTATGTGTGTGTGCGTGCGTGCGTGCGTGCGTGCATGTGTGTGTGCTCTCTCTGCATGTGTGTGTGTATGTGTGTGTGTGTGTGCGTGCGTGCGTGCGTGCGTGCGTTCGTGTGTGTGTGTGTGTGTGTGTTGTGTGTGTGTGTGTGTGTGTGTGTGTGTGTGTGTGTGTGCGCGCGTGCGTGCGTGCGTGCGTGCGTGTGTGTGTTGTGTGTGCTTTCTGTTACTCTTTCTTTCCTATGTTTTGATTTGTGCTGATTGTTTCTCTTCTTGTTTGGTTTATTTTACAATTGTTTTTGTTTTCATTAGCCTTGTTTCGCTTTTCGTTTCGTTTTGCTCAGCCTTGTTTAACCTTTTCTCTCTCTTATGATTTATTTAATGTTTAGTTTTGTATTGGATATTTTCTTATATTTTGCTTCCTTTTTGCTGAGTCGTCTTGCTTTTTTCTTTGTCTTTTCTTGATTCGCTTTTATTGCGTCTTATTTGTATTCGTATCTCTTCAGCAGTTTTTTTGTTTGTTGTCCACTCTTTTGCGCTTGTTTCCTTTCATTCTCTTTTGCTTAGCCTGGTTTTGCTTTTGTCGTTTCATTCTCTTTTGCTTAGCCTGGTTTTGCTTTTTGTCCTTTCATTCTCTTTTGCTTAGCCTGGTTTTGCTTTTTGCTAGTTGTCTCTTGTATCTTATTTGCTTTTTTCTCTCTCCCCCCCCCCTCCCCCATATTCCTTTGCTTTTGCTAAGACTTGTGTTGTCTTGGTTTGTCTTCAGAGTTTTGTCTTGCAACCCTTTTCTCTTTTGTATTTTCTTCGCTTAGTCTTGTACTACTCTTTTGTCGTTTGGTTCCATTATGTTTAGGATTGCATCCTTTTGTGTTTCTTGTCATTCGATTTTGTTTTGCTTTGTCGTATATCGCCTTTGTTTCGGGGTCGCAAGGTGCTTACTGTCCTGATTCCCTTTTGCATACTCTTACATATTTGTTGCTTCTTATCATTTGTTTCAGGTTTCGTTTGAGTTATAACATTTTCCTTTTTCGTTTCTCTTTTGTTTCCTCTCCTCTCTCTCTCTCTCCTTCTCTCCTCTCTCCTCTCTCTTCTCTCCTCTCTCTCTCTCTCTCTCTCTCTCTCACACACACACACACAAACATACACACGCACGCACGCACACACAGACAAATACACATCATATGCTGAAAAATAAGGATTTGATTATGCGTCTGTCTGTCTGTCTGTCTGTCTTCTCTCTCTCTCTCTTTCTCTCCCCCCTTTTTCCACAGTAACAAGGTAATGCAGACCACAACCATGAAGATTAGACCTCTGTGTCATTGTCGATGAAGTCATACATTGAAAGAAAGAGAAAGAAACGGGATACGGCAGAAAAGACATAAAACAATACAGACACGGTGTGTGATACAAAGACACGGTGTGTGATACTGTGATTAAAACATTACACGATAAAAAGAAAACAATATAGAAAAGAAGAAAAAGCGTAATGGTACGAGAGAAAAAAGAATCACAAAACAAAAAAGAAACCCAAAACAAAAACATAAGACTGAAAAAGCATAAAGGAACAGAAACCTGAAGAAAGAAAGGGAAAAAAAGCAAGAAAGCAAGCATGTAAGCAAGCAAAAGAACAGAAGCACTTCTGAAATAAAGAAGAATAAAAGACAAGAAGGAAAGACAGACAGACAGATAGAAGAAAGAAAATATTAAAAGAAAAGGTAAAAAAAAAACCGAAAACAGAAGAAAGGAAACAGAAAGAAAGAAAGGAAGAAAAAGAAAGAATGACACAAAACAAAGATTGAAAGAAAAAGAAACAAAGAAAGAAAGAAAACAAACAAACAAAGAAGCAAACAAACAAAGGAATCAGAGAAAAATGAAAACAGAAAGAAAGAAATCTACGGACCCAAAACGTGTCTGTGAGGTACAGTCCACATGGAGAACTACCTGTACAAGTAACGTGTGCAGATGGTAGCGCATCCTCTCATGGCAGTGTTCTTTAACTGCCTTTCTATATTCCGAGCCGCAAGGCATTGATGCTTTTTTTCTTTTTTCTTTTCTCCTCTGCGTTACTTTCGAGTGCTTCTTTTCCGATGTCATCTGGGTTTTTTTCCTTTGTTTTGTGCCAATAAAAATATGGGTCAACAGCATGGTAAACACAAAGTTCAGACTGACTGTAATAACCCACAAGTGCCAACAACTTTGCAAAACACCAAAACGAAGGAACGAAGGAACGAAGGAACGAAGAAAAGAAGAAGAAGAAGAAGAAGAGAAGAAGAAGAAGAAGAAGAAGAAGAAGAAGAAGAAGAAGAAGAAGAAGAAGAGACGACGACGACGACGACGACGACGACGACGACGAAGAAGAAGAAGAAGAAGAAGAGAAGAAGAAGAAGAAGAAGAAGAAGAAGAACAACAACAACAACAACAACAACAACACAACAGCAACTCATCGTAGCATGGCCGCTCAGGAACAATCCATATTAAACGTCAGCTCATTTCGGAACTGCTGTTCCTGCATTGGAATGCGTCATTAACAATCCGGTGTCCTGAAGTGTGTTCACGTAACTTGTCAAAACATGATGCCCAATGCATGTGAAGCACTTTACTCTCTAAACGTCAGAGAGAAGAGAGAGAGAGAGAGAGAGAGAGAGAGAGAGAGAGAGAGAGAGAGAGAGAGAGAGAGAGAGAGAGAGAGAGAGAGAGAGAGAGAGAGAGAGATGTACGACTTTGTTTTCTTTGCGAAGTGGATAATGGCATCCTCAATTTCTCGATCTCTCAGAGTTTCTCTGTCTGTTTCTATTCACGTGTGTGTGTGTGTGTGTGTGTGTGTGTGTGTGTGTGTGTGTTGTGTGTGTGTGTGTGTGTGTGTGTGTGTGTGTGTGTGTGATAGAGCGTGCATGCATACGTGCGTGCGTGCGTGCGTGCGTACGTGCGTGCGTGCGCGTATGTGTGGACTTGAACCAGAACTAAGTCCCCCCTACCCCACCAACACCACCACCATGCTCCAATACCACTTTCCCGGTGAATGATTTGGGGCATGACCCTAAAACACCCTATGGAGTGAATGCAGGTACGTGCCCAAACTTAA
Organism: Conus ventricosus; assembly: GCA_018398815.1. Lineage (NCBI taxonomy): Eukaryota > Metazoa > Mollusca > Gastropoda > Neogastropoda > Conidae > Conus > Conus ventricosus. Next base: position 53,261,943 of record CM031608.1, read on the forward strand.
AAAAACCATGTTGATCGATGAGAATGAGGATGATGAAGATGATGCTACGGATTTCCATTCCGGTCTGAGACTGTATGGCAGGGTTGTAGTTTACGCTTCCTTTCATAAATACCCCGGCGTCAACCAGGCCCGAGAGATACAGGCACCTGCAGTGTTTGTCAGGAAATTTGAGCAACACTCTCAGAAACGCATCCATTAAGTGGATGAAACTCGACTGTGCGATCCCAGTCTTCCCAACTGAGCCCGTAGCAAACTCAACACTGAGTAGGAGCCGGTCGGGGCAGAAAAACTCACATGACTCTGATGGGAATCGAACCCACGATCTCCTAGCCGGCAGTCCGCGACTCTAATCATTTTGTCACGGCGGCTGGTACGTGCTGAAACTTACCTGCCCTTTGTGACAGGGAGGTGGAGATAAGGACGTGTCTGTGTCACTTGATGGGCTGTCTGTGGACCATGCCGTCAAATCACTGGGTGGGCAATTAGATCAGGGTAAAAGGGCAATCCCAATTCACGTCCAGAATCGTCCCTACTCACCCTTCCTCACACCTCAAATTCAGGGATAATGTGCTTCGATTGATGTGTTTAGTTGTTTGGGACACTTTGAGATTTTTTTTTTTTTTTTTTTTTTTTTTGCAGAAAGGGGAGTGACTTTGGAACTAAGAGGGAGGTCGGTGTGGAATTTACTCCCGTGGGAGAAGGGAGGGG
>CM031608.1:53267650-53300150 GCA_018398815.1 Conus ventricosus
TCCAACGATAGCTGTTTGTTCGTTGCTTATCATAAAAGATAACTTTGATACGACAACTCTTTGCGTTCTGTTGTCAGAAGTAGATGTAGAATTTCTCTGTCGTAGAAATGCTAATTCTCCTTCAGTCTAAGCAACAAAACTTTCACAGTTTTTTTCTTTAACGAGAGCTAACATGTCTTTTCGTTATCGACAGCCAATTGTTTGTGAACGAGTGTCACTAGGTCAGATAATGTCCCTAACCTGTAAATCGAAGTACAACTGAGATATGCTCTGAAGCTGATTTTGAGCTAAACCTGAATCAAATTTATGTAATAATATACTTTAACTACGCAGACATCATTTGATAACCGCTGGTTAGTTCTCTAACATACTGATTACTTCAATCAATAAGTTTAAACCCTAAACACAGTTTCTGCTAATACACTATAGAACAAAATCCTCAAAATTTAACAGTGATAAATAATAGTGTCCTTGGATTGAAGGCTGGATTTCGGCCACATTGTTTGACACAGCAGAAAGTGACATAATAAAATCGAACCTTTGTCTTTAAGTGAATCTCCGTTGTATCTCTGTGAAATAGATAACGGTGATTAATTGCCAAGTCTCACCGCTAGTGGTTTTTTTTTTCAGACCTGTGATTTTGGTGAAGCAGTGCCGACTGACGCCTTGACCAGTGAGGTGATGGTTTGCTGATGCACTGCCGACTGACGCCTTCACCAGTGAGGTGATGGTTTGCTGATGCACTGCTGTCACTCTGTATAATGGTCTGGTTAAAGACACGTTGTTAACAATACACTCACCAAGACAACCTAAACTCACACTGATCCACAGCCTGACATCTAAACAATCTCGAAATCGATGATGCTTTAGGTCTTTAAAGAGCCATGATGTATACTAGAGTTACAAGGGTGAAATCAGATGCATATGTTTTATCAACGATTGTCCTTTATAATCTGGGTGTCTACAATGTCGGCGTTGTTTATTCAATGCAGTCTCAGTAAACGTCATGAGTTAAAGCAACAAATGCAGAAAACAGCAGTGAACAAAACGAACAGGGCCAATAAACAAGGCCAATAAACAAGGCCAATAAACATGTTTCACAATCACAATTGATGCGTTAAAGATTAATGGAGACAAATTAACCACGAATGTAGAATACACACAACCTCAAGGAAACTAAAAGAAGACACCAAGTTATTGTGAGTTTTCAAACGGTTTGCTCTTATCAACTTTTGCGATATCTCTGTTTGTCTCTGAATCACAATACCGACCAGTTATATTTTAACGTTTATAATAGTCGCACTTTTGGCGCAACAACAACAAAATGCAGAAAACTCAGAATGGGCTTATAACTTCACAGCGCTTCTTGATGTGAAACATGGAGGCGCTTTTTCCTTTGCAGCACTGGCCTCTGTCCAAACACCGAAGGCAGTCCCTTTTTCCTTTGTGGAAGGTATGATGAATCCGACCTGTATACTGGCGTCAACGCTAAAATGAATTTCCCCACGAACCAAGAAGACAGCTCACTATCTTCTTAGTGAATAATCCAGTTTAAATAATTTTCTTTCGTGGTAACTAATGCACAACCGCACAGCATATGTGTACCTTGAAAATGCCAACAGAATCGTGAGGATGGCCAGCCTCTTTCAGCAATGGTGGCACGATGCCACTGACAATTCCATAGCCAAAGGCCAGACTGGGAGTCTCCTCTTTGAGCCCTGCTAGCAACGCAGTCGGCATAGCTGCTGGATTTCCTTCTCTGCAGACTTTAATCGAAGAACGCCTTCTCGCTGGAATCTGAACAGACCTCCACAACTCCTATAGAATCCACAGTGCGTTTGGCATGAACATGTCAGCTGTGAAGGGATGATCCAGATTCAAAATGCATCATCCAGACTCTGGCATGGTGGAAAGGACGACAAACAGAGCAAAAGCAGGAGTTAAGGTCATTGCGTTCTGTCATCAGCACTATACGGTAGATAACATCATCTCTTTGTCTCTCTGTCTGTCTGTCTGTCTCTCTGTCTATCTGTCTGTCTGTCTGTCTTTCTGTCTGTCTGTCTGTCTGTCTGTCTGTCTGTCTGTCTTTCTGTCTGTCTATCTGTCTGTCTGTCTGTCTGTCTGTCTTTCTCATGCCCAGCAGATATCAATGACACCCTGAAACCTCTTTCTTTTCTTTCCTTTCTTCCCAGTACAACATTACTCTTTGAATATTTACTCTGGCCAGCGCTTGTTGTGAAGTGTGTGTGGTGTCTTCATTTCAGCTATTGATTACTTTCAGCAAGCTTCAGGGAGATATTTTAATTCTTCAATGGATTGAAGAATCAGGGTTTTTATAGGGGCAACACATTTCACCTCCTAAAGCAGGCGTGTTTCTCCCTCTCTCTCTGTGTCTCCCCAGTTTCCCCACTTGTTTCCAGGGCTGGGATGTAGATCTTTCTGTAGGTGTTCTTTCATTCGTCCAGGAGGGGGATACAATCCTGTGGAGAGTTGTCACGGCACACCCGATCCCCGGGAAGACGGGGAGATTGGTATTGATTCAACGCTCATCGGCAAGCGCAGCTCCCGTGGTGACAACACCCGAAGCATGTTTCATCGGAACAGACGTTTGTACAGGGCTGGAGGGAACCCCGTGTTGGTTCACAACCTTTGAGGTTTGCATTGGGTGTTCACTGAGCGACTCAGGAGAAGACTTCACCTGATGACGAGCGACTGATCGGAAAGGAACTGGAGCCCTCCACAAATATCAATACTGTAAGACACGTAACATCGATTAATTTGAATATCATGACAAGAAAAACTTGACTGTCATTTGTCCTTAGACTCCTGAAGCGATTCGCGCCGTTCATGTACGAAGAAACCCGATTGATAAAATGGTGAGAGCGGTGGAGGGATGGGAGAGGGACGAAAGGGAGAGGGGACAGGGACGACGCGGAAGGATGGGGAGGGGAGAGGGACGAAAGGGGAGAGGGGACAGGGACGACGCGGAAGGATGGGGAGGGGAGAGGGACGAAAGGGAAGAGGGGACAGGGACGACGCGGAAGGATGGGGAGGGGAGAGGGACGAAAGGGAAGAGGGGACAGGGACGACGCGGAAGGATGGGGAGGGAGAGGGACGAAAGGGGAGAGGGGACAGGGACGACGCGGAAGGATGGGGAGGGGAGAGGGACGAAAGGGAAGAGGGGACAGGGACGACGCGGAAGGATGGGAGGGGAGAGGGACGAAAGGGGAGAGGGGACAGGGACGACGCGGAAGGATGGGGAGGGGGAGGGACGAAAGGGGAGAGGGACAGGGACGACGCGGAAGGATGGGGAGGGGAGAGGGACGAAAGGGGAGAGGGGACAGGGATGACGCGGAAGGATGGGGAGGGGAGAGGGACGAAAGGGGAGAGGGGACAGGGACGACGCGGAAGGATGGGGAGGTTGGAGATCGGAAGGTTGGTTGTTCTTTTGGTGGAGATGAGTGACCAAAAAAAAACTTCATCAACACTTTGATCAGCGAGACAGAAGATGACAGAGCGACAGGTGGCTTATGTGAACGCTTTTCCTCCACCACTCTGCTTCCATTGCCCTGCCAGCAACAGTCCTGGATCGTCAACAGTTCATGGCCTGGAACACTGGCCTCCTGGATTGACCTCCATTAACATCTGAGGTCGCTGAGCGGTGGAGCTGATGGTGAAAGTAGTGGAGATGGTGGCAATGGATGGAAGTGGTGGCAGTCGGCTGAGAAAATGGGCGAGTGGTGTCGTTAACGAAAACTCGACCTTCAGAGCTGGTTATAACCTGTGTAGAGCAAAAAGATCATGTGAAAAACAGGAGAGAGAGAGAGAGAGAGAGAGAGAGAGAGAGAGAGAGAGAGAGAGAGATGGTTCATTCTGTCTCAAAATCGAAAAAGGCAACAGACAATTAACAGTTCTGACAATAATGTTTTTAAATGAAAGCCAACAATATGAACATGAGGTCTATGACGGAATAATAGAAAGCCAACTTGAAATTCATATATAATGTTATCATCATTGACCGAAACTTGAATATTTATACTAAACAGCTTTCGTGTATTTAAAAAGGTGTTATAGCATATGGTTTGGATGCAGTTCACTGCATTATCTAGTCCGTGCATAGTGCGCTGTACGGTGACCATTTTTACCTCCCCTAGAATCGTGATAACTCATTTCCATCATGTGCATATGTTTTGGTTTGGTCTGGTATCTACGTTCATATGTAAATTCTGACAATATCAGTTAAGCATTATGAATCTTGGATTTGTAAAAAAAAATCGCCGTAACTGATATAAAATCAAAGATTTGGTTTGTTTTTGCTTTGTCTGTTTCAACACCCAGCGAAAATCTGAAACAATATTTACACTTTTGTTTCACGCATTCTTATTAACGGCTTGCAGCATCCCTGCCATGTACAGCAGATCCACAAACAGCATAAATTGTGTCTCATTCAGTTTTTCACTTTGTATCTATCGTTATTTGTCAGACCCATTCCACTCGGCTGGATATTTATCATCTGATTTCTATGACATATTTTCAACTGAAACCATCTAAATCTTATTTCTTTCATTTGTCAGACCTTTAAAAGAGAATGTTCCAGTCTACTGCAGAGATTTCACATTTAGCAAAATATTCAGTATATCTACTTTACCCAAGAATTTATTGTCGATCGTTTGCCACCACTAAGTATATATTTTTTAAATACTTGCCTATTTTCATTCTTAAGAATGCGTTTTAACGGTCAAGTTTCTTTTTCTGGCGTGGTCTTTAACTGCCTGAGCACACGTTAAATAATGGAGATAGTTCACATACATTGCCAACTTTGTTGCCACTTAAATATTGTTTTCACGCATCATGCCCCCCCCCCCCCCCCCCCCTTCATAATAAATACTTTTTCCTACCCACGTTTTAAAGAACAATGAGTATCGTTAACTTTACTTTTTAATCATATTAACAGATAGTTTCGGCTGCAGTCTTTTCATTATTCTGTAACTACGTGTGAATGTTCAGATTGTCATAATGTCTGCACACGTATGTCCAAAACTGGTTACACTTTACTATGCAAGTGTTTCTCTGATCTAAAGAATTTTTCATGCTATTCATATCTGGACATAGTATTATGACCACAATTCTCCACATTGAACATTTACAAAATGATTTTAATCCCGGAGGATTGTAAGTGTTTGTACACAACTGTTTCTGAGAGATGCATTTCCGTGATCTCTCTCTCTCTCTCTCTCTCTCTCTCTCTCTCTCTTCTCTGCCCCCCCCCTCCCCCGCGCGCGTGTGTGTATGTGTGCGCGTGCGTGCGCGCGCGCGCGCGAGTGTGTGTGTGTGTGTGTGTGTGTGTGTGTGTTGTGTGTGTATATGAGTGTGTGTGTGTGCGCGCGCGCGCGCGCGTGTGTGTTTGTGTGTGTAAAAAGCCCACCCTCCTCACGCTCCATGTTGACTACAAATATTTTCCGATGAAGATGGAGAAATATTATACTCTATCAAAATCGTGTTCCTCTCCTTGAAACGATGTGATAGCAAAGTCATGAACACCGTGATTTTCACGCTGAGACAATCCATGGGGCCAAAATCGTCGGAGTCTACAAATGCAGTAAAAATGAGTTGCTACGAGGCAACTTCAACAGGACATCCTACACCAGTATCATCTTCATGCTTCTCATTGTCATCAACATTATCACCATTATCATTGCGATGATGATCATGATTATGACGACGACGACGACACCGGCGACGACGACGACTACGACTACGACGACGATGATGATGATGATGATGATGGTGATGATGATAATGCTGCTGCTCCTGCTGCTGCTGCTGCTGATTGTTGCTGCTTTTGTTCTTCTCCTTGTTCATGTTTTTCTATTTCTTCCTATTTTTGTCATGATTATTACTGTCAACAAATATCAAGCAATGACACGTTATTTGTTGTGTGTGTGTGTGTGTGTGTTGTGTGTGTGTGTGTGTGTGTGTGTGTGTGCGTGTGTTGTGTGTGTGTGTGTGTGTGTGTGTGTGTGTGTGTGTGTGTGTGTGTGTGTGTGTGTGTGTGTGTGTGTGTGTGTGTGTGTGTGTGTGTGTGTGTGTGTGTGTGTGACGAGAAGAGAGAGAGAGAGAGAGAGAGAGAGAGAGAGAGAGAGAGAGAGAGAGAGTACATCTACAAAATACAATATGATAGGCAAGCACCAGGCAAACAATTCCACTCAGTCCCTCCGCACTCCCTCCAGAGCAGCTCAGACTGTTCCAGATTCAGTCTGCTGCACTTCAGCATAGGAGGGAGTAAACAAACAAACAAACAAACAAACAAACAAACAACGACCGGACACCCAGGCTTTGTTCAATCGATGGCAGAATGTACACTGGGTCTACAAACGCGCCCTCCTCCCTCCTCCTCCCCTCCCCCTGTCCCCCATTCCAGACTCCCCAGCCTCCGTCTCTTGTCCTCTTCCACTCAGAGCGAGAGCTTCTCCGGGCACGTGCAGCCCGGCATTGCAACTCTACATCACGTTCACAGTGGACGCGGGGTCAACCCGGCACTGCAACTCTACATCACGTTCACAGTGGACGCGGGGTCAACCCGGCACTGCAACTCTACATCACGTTCACAATGGACGCGGGGTCAACCCGGCACTGCAACTCTACATCACGTTCACAATGGACGCGGGGTCAACCCGGCACTGCAACTCTACATCACGTTTACAGTGGACTCGGGGTCATGTAGCTGAATGACAATATTTAGCGTCAGATTATAATATTAGTGTAGCACCTTAATTGATGAAGGTGAAAAACAACAAACAATAACAAACAAGTAGGGTAACTCTTCTTCCCATGATGAAATTACCACAGGCCCGTAAGGATGTGAAATGTTCACACACACACACACACACACACACACACACACACACACACACACACACAACACACACACACACACCAAAGACGACGAAGAAGAAACACATACACACCAAACAAAACAAATTCGTCGGTTACAAAGGTCGATTTTTTTTCCGAGCGTCAGTCTACTTAATACTACTTGTTGGACCATCCCCATCCTTTCGCTTCCTCCCTCTCTCCCTCCTTCCCTCCTCTCTCTCTCTGATTTTCATTTCTTGAAATTGCCCTCTAATTATTCTTGTTTCGTTCCGTGATTTAATTTCATGTAACTTTTGTACTTGCGCGTTTCGTACACCCCTTCATTGGGGGCCTTGGTTTGTTCTACGAATAAATCATAATCTGAATATCTGTCTGTCTGTCTGTCTGCTGTCTGTCTGTCTCTCTCTCTCTCTCTCTCTCATCTCTCTCTCTCTCTCTCTCCTCTTCTCTCTCTCTCTCTCTCTCTCTCTCTCTTCAAAACGATTCTTGAGCATAAAATACATCGACATTTTAAAAATGAATCTAATGATCACAGTTTGGTCGACCTCTTCCCGTCGCCTCGCCATCTCTGTTTTTGCCGTTAAAGCAAATTTTTTGCTCTTTGTTGTCTCCCTTTAGCATTACCACAAGTAAATAATGGCGCATGGTGGGAAGAAATCATCCAAGATCTTCCAGACTGTACTTGTTCGGAGACAGTGCGGGAGACTATCTCTCATTTCTTTTAAGCTGGGCCTCAAGGGGATCTATCCACATCCTTCTAAATCCTAAACCATTATTCTACGCACATCGTTCTATACCCGAAACCATTATTCTACACGCATCGTTCTATACCGAAACCATTATTCTACACGCATCGTTCTATACCCAAACCATTGTTCTAACACACATCGCTCTATATCCTAAACCATTATTCTACACACATCGTTCTATACCCGAAATCACATCATTCTACACACATCGTTCTATACCGTAAACCATTATTCTATACACGTCGTTCTATACCCTAAACTATTATATTCTACACACATCGTTCTATACCCTAAACCATTGTTCTACACACATCGCTCTATATCATAAACCATTACTCTACACACATCGTTCTATATCCTAAACCATTGTTCTACACACATCGTTCTATACCCTAAACCATTGTCTTTCCACGTCTTTCCTAAACCACATCTTTCTAAACCTGAACCACTATTCTACACACGTAGTTCTATGCCCTAAACCATTGTTCTACACACGTCGTGCTATACCCTAAACCATTGTTCTACACACGTCGTGCTATACCCTAAACCATTGTTCTACACACGTCGTGCTATACCCTAAACCATTGTTACTACACACGTCGTGCAATACCCTAAACCATTGTTCTACACACGTCGTGCTATACCCCAAACCATTGTTCTACACACGTCTTTCCAAACCCTGAATCATCATTCTACACACGTCGTTCTATACCCTAAACCATTGTTCTACACCCCGTCGTGCTATACCCAAACCATTGTTTTACACACGTCGTGCTATAAACCCTAAACCATTGTTCTACACACGTCTTTCTAAACCCTGAATCATTATTCTACAAAACGTCGTTCTATACCCTAAACCATTGTTCTACACACGTCGTTCTATACCCTAAACCATTGTTCTACACACACGTCGTTCTATAGCCTAAACCATTATTCTATACCCGTCGTTCTATACCCTAAACCATCGTTATACACACTTCCTTTTAAACCATTAACCATTGTTCTACACTCTTCATACTTAACCCTAAACCATTGTTCTACACACTTCATTCTAAACCCTAAACCATTGTTCTACATACTTCATTCTAGTCCCTAAACAATTGTTCTACACACGTCGTTCTAATACATAATCATGTTATGTACCGAAGTTCTAAACTCTAGACCAGTGTTCCATAGACTTTGTTATAAATCTAGCTCTACTGTTCTACGGATTTCGTTCAAAACCCTGGTACATTGTTATACAGACTTCGTTTTGAACCTAGATCGTTGTTCTATACACTTCGATCTACATCCTTGACCATTGTTATACAGACCTCATTTTAAAACCTAGACCATTGTTCTATAGATTTGATTTCGTTCTACACCCTGGACAGTTGCCCAACAGTCCTCGTTTTAAAACCTAGACCGTTGTTCTATAGATTTTGTTCTACACCCTGGACAGTTGCCAAACAGTCCTCGTTTTAAAACCTAGACCGTTGTTCTATAGATTTTGTTCTACACCCTGGACAGTTGCCAAACAGTCCTCGTTTTAAAACCCAGACCACTGTTCCATAGACTTCGGTCTACACCCTGGACAGTTGTCAAACAGATCTCGTTTTAAAACCTAAAACATTGTTCTATAGAAGTTCTTCTACACCCTGGACAGTTGTCAAACAGATCTCGTTTTAAGGCTCAGACTGTTCCTTGCTCCACAGACTTCAATGTAAAACCTAGACCACTTTCTTACAGACTTCAGTTCAAAACCTGGACCACTTTCCGACAAACTTCAATTCAAAACCTAGACCACTTTCCTACAGACTTCAATGTATAACCTAGACCACTTTCTTACAGACTTCAATTTAAAACCTGGACCACTTTCCTACAGATTTCAATTCAAAACCTAGACCACTTTCCTACAGACTTCAATTCAAAACCTAGACCATTTTCCTACAGACTTCAATTCAAAACCTAGACCACTTTCTTACAGACTTCAATTCAAAACCTAGACCACTTTCTTACAGACTTCAATGTAAAACATAGACCACTTTCTTATAGACATCAATGTAAAACCTAGACCACTTTCCTACAGACTTCAATGTAAAACCTAGACCACTTTCCTACAGACTTCAATGTAAAACCTAGACCACTGTCCTACAGACTTCAATGTAAAACCTAGACCACTTTCTTACAGACTTCAATGTAAAACCTAGACCACTTTCCTACAGACTTCAATGTAAAACCTAGACCACTTTCTACAGACTTCAATGTAAAACCTAGACCACTTTCCTACAGACTTCAATGTAAAACCTAGACCACTTTTCTACAGACTTCAGTTTAAACTATGGACAATTATTCTACAACCTTCCTTTCAGAAACTTAGCCCATTGTTTGGCAGACTTCTTTCTAAATCCTAAACCATTGTTTCGCAGATTTCGTTTTGAAACCTAGATCATTGTTGTACGTATTTTGCTTTCTTTTATAAACCCAGATCATTGTACTACGTGGTTTATTATTGATCTTCGATCATTGTTGTACGCATTTCGTCATACACAATGCAACGTTGTTCCACATACTTCCTTATTAACCTGAAATCATTGTCTTACACACATTGTTTCAAACTCTCAGAATACAGATTTCGTCTCTAAGCCTAGATCTGTGCTCTACTGATTATTTTACAATAAAAAAATGCCAGACTATCGTTGTCCAGACTTCGTTCCAAACTCTTGAGCATTGCTCTAAGTTTTTTGTTTGTTTGTTTGCTTTTTTTCATAAGATCTAAGCAACTGTTTCACAGACTTTTTTTTTTAACAACCATTTTCCACTGGTTGACAAACTTCCTTATAAAAAATAAACCTAAGACCATAGCTGAGCACAATTCATTATAAACCCTAGACCATTATTCTACCGATATGGTTATCAGTCCAAGACCAATGTTGTAGAGAATTTGTTATCAACTTTAGACGATTGTGCGACACACATTTTTGCATTCGGCCTAATCATTGTTCTAGATTACTAACCACAGGTATTGTCCTACAGACGTAGTTGTAAACCCTAGCACACATTTCCTTACATGGTAATGCACACTTCGATATTAATCTCGACCATTGTTTTTCCAGCAAGTTTCCTTATCAAGCTCTAACCATTATTACACAGATCTGGCTACCAACCCTAGACCATTATTTTACAGATTTGTTACCACCGACGACCTTTTTCTTTGTGAGAGATTTCGTCCTCAATCCGAAACCATTGTTCTACACAGTTAATTAAATACCACATACCATTTTTTGCACAGACTTCGTCATATATTGTAATATATTTTTCAGCATACTTCCTCACCAACCCTAGTCCATCGTTCCACACACATAGCTGTAATTTTGACACCATTGATTCAGCTATTACATGTTGTTTGATAATAGTTTATTTTCTTCTGTTCGCGCTATAGCTGCTTGAGTTAACATGATGCTTTTAAGGGTGGAAAACGAAACAGTTTGCAAAGACATTTGAAGCCGCTTTAGTTCAACATGAATGGACATTTCTAATTTGATTGTTGATTTTAGTTTCTGAGACTAGTCATACCTGTGTGTAATTCTTTCTTTGATGGTTGTTTTTCCCTCAATATTTATCCCGAAGGTTTCAGTAAGCACGCGAATTTTGAAACGACGTTTACTTTTTTTTTTTTTTTACATTGTACTCGCTAACACTTCATTCTTACTGTTTATTTTATTCTTTTCTTTTGTTATCTCTACATTACTTGGCACTATTCTAACTCTTGCCACCACTATTACCATTTCTAGTAGTTCTACTGATACTGCTAATGTTGTTACTGTCTCTTTGTTCTCCCCCCCCTCTTTCTCGCACAGTACACGGTTCATGAATCAAAAGTTTAAAGGCAGGTAACTCCGTAACTTCTAACAGCAACTTTTTTTTTCTTTCCCGCTCACTCTGAACTCACAAGAAATCACAATCCACAAACCTGTCATGACCACAAAGCTTCCCCGCAGATGCACACCCTGTCTTCCAGTCCTGCTCACGAAGTAAGTGGGATTTTTTAAAACTCCCCTGTTCTTCTTCGCCTTTTCTTCTTCTTCTGCCCCCCTCCAGTCCAGGCTACAGCTGGCTGGCTACCTCACTCTTGGCACTGACACCATGTGCAGCCTCTTCAGTCCATCAAAACTTGTTGAACGGAGCAGCAGCTCAGCGGATCGGGCGCCCAATCGATGGTCCCACACAGAGTATTGACGACCAATGCCTCGCACGTGTGGCTGCCGAAGTGGACGATATGGCGTTGCCGACCCCCCCTCCAAACATGTCAGCAGGTTGTTGATGTTGCTGGTAGTGTTGGTGGTGGTGGTGGTGGTGAAGGGGATGGTGGACGGGATACTGAGCAACCCCTTCACCTCTCCCCGGCTTGGCGGCAACAACCGTACGTCTCTCTTCCTGGTCGTGCGTGGGGTTGTAAGGTTGTACGATAGTAAGTAAGGCGCGCGCGCGCAACGGGAACACCGTGTGGAGGCGACCTCCCCTCCCTTCTCCCTCACTCACCCCCCCCCCCCCCCCCACCTGACTCTTTCTCCCTCCTACCCTCGTTCTCCTCCTCCTCCTACCCTCCTTCCTCTCTCTCTCTCTCTCTCTCTCTCTCTCTCTCTCTCTCTCTCTCTCTCCTACTGCCTGTTGAGTCAGTTTGTTAGAGGAGGAGGAGGAGGAGGAGGAATGGAAAATCGTTTCTGTTTGAACCTCCCTCACACTTAACACAACACGCCGCACGCATCTCTCCGTGCAAATGAGGGAGGTACGGGGCCAAAGAAAGGAAAAAAACCCCATCTTTCCGATACACTTGTGCTGGAGGTGGGCCTACAGACGGTTCCTGTGGCACAGTTCTGGTAATTTCGCTGACTTGAAGGTGTGTCGCTTCAGACACGGGAGTTGAAGCAAGAGCAGAGCAGATCGGTGATTACATGGCCAATAGAAGGGAACAACACATGCATGCTCATGCATAGGCAGCGCGTTTCGGTCCTGAAGGGTCTTCTACAGTGGGAGCCGAACAGCGCGAATCAATAGATTAAAAGTGCGAGCCCATGTATGGCTCGGGTGTCAAATGATGTCAAAGACAACGTACTGTCCACATTTAAAAATAATATGAAATCCCCGAAATTCAAAACACTTGGAATTTGGTTTACACAAGACTTAAAAGAATGTGAAATGATGAACTATAATGACACATTTTCTGAAATCAAAACGTTGTTCAAAATTTGGACTCAAAGAACTATTACACCAGTGGGAGACTCGCAGTTTTAAAGTCATTAGTCCTGTCGAAATTGATACATCTTTGGATTCTCTTGCCTGATCCACCTGACCCCTTTATTAAAAAACTTCAAAAATGTGCTTCCACTTTGTGTGGAGTGGTAAAAAAGATAAGATTAGCAGGAAGACAACGATCAAAACGGTAAAAGACGGTGGTCTAAACACACCTGACATTAGAAATTGGAAATGAATACCTGACATTAGAAAATACATTTATGCTTTGAAAATCTCGTGGATAAAAAAACCACGATTAATCATAAATGGAAAAATAGTATAAGGAAAACCCATCAATTTATTGAAAAACTTGAAAGTTATGGATCAGCAGTTGCTTGTGAATGTACGAACTCAAATTTATTTTGAACTCATGTTTTTAAGGACTTACAAAGAATTTTGCTTATGTGTGGAACCCCAGACAGTGAATGAACTACTGTCGGAACCTGTGTTTTATAATGACAAAATTAAAGTAGGTAACGTCACGATCAAACAAAAGAAGCTGATTGAGAAAGGAAAATGTGCAGTAATGCATTTCTTAAAAGAAGACGGGAAATTAATGACATATGAAGAATTCACTACTAACCTTGATTATAACATAAATTTCGTTACTTACAACGGATGGATTTCCTCCATAAAAAGGTACATAAATAAACTGGGATTGAATTACACACGGCCACCACCTGTAGACTCGATATACCAAAAGCGGTGAATATTATTTTCAAGGCAAGCAGAGGAGTCAAACAATACTTTGAAATTTTAACTTACGATGGACAGAAACCAAACAGTTGTACAAAGTGGGAACGAAAGCTAAATTCTGAAATCCCTTGGAAAAAAAAAGTATTTCTCCACATCCACAACATAAACTATATCAAATTCAAATGGTTACAAATCAGAACTGTTCATAGAATTATTGGTACGAACATTATTCTCAATGCTATGGGAATAACAATACGACGAACTGCACTTTTTGTAATGAAGAAAGAGAGTCAGTCGAACACTTGTTTTGGGAATGCAACCATGTACAAACATTCTGGAAAGCTGTTGAACATTTGCTGAATGAAAAATGCAGAAACATCTTCAATGCTAAGATCACTTGTAATATTGTAATTTTCGGGGTGGTCACCATTATACAACAGACAAAACATTTGACTTTATCATAATGTTTGCAAAAATTTATATCTGTAAATGTAGACATGTATAACTGGATTCCAAAATCAGATGAACAACAGATTTAAAGTCGAGTTACACAATGCCAGAGTTAATGATAATCAGACAAACTTTGAACCCCCATGGAACAACTTTACACCAATGTTTCTTCAGTCAGATACATAATAGGCGCCTACCTGTATTATGCTGCTCGTTATAATGATATACATGTATGTATGTGTGTGTATATATGTGTATATATATTTCCCCTCCCTCTGTACCCAGCCTACAGTGTTAAGTCTTGAACAGCAATCTTCCTTGCAGAATAGTGACACTTGATAAAAATTGTATAAAGATCAGCGACAAGTAATTATCAAACCCGACAGACTCTCCATCGATACAGCATTTTTTTTCTTTTAAAACCCCTTGATGTGTACATGGATCTATGCTTGATTTTTCTTTTTTTTATGTGCTTGTTTCGTTTCTTTGTCTCTCTAAAAAAAAAACAAACAATGATGACAACTTTGCGCACTGTCCTCTTTCTGCGCACTTGTAAGCTCTGATATCATTTGATTAAAGAAAACACACAGACAAACAAAGAAAAAAAAACCAGGAGTATGCCAGAGATGATGCAGGATGGATAAACAGACCGACTAAACTTTGTTCTTAGTTCTCTTTTCTTGAGTTTTGGTTTCTTTCTGTTTTCCCCATCACTCCATCCAGGTGCTCACAGTAAAGTTATGTATATGAAAATTCACTTGAACCGTGTCGGTCTCTTTATATAAACTGCATCATTATCTACACAAGATGTCTTTGATGATGCTCAGAAGATTAGAAAAAAGGACAGAACAAGCATCTTCAACGTTTTCGGTCATAGACCGTCGTCAGGACTTGTGACATAAAAAAGGCAAATAAATACATGCAGGAAATGACGTATGAAAACATGTACGTAAACGGACGAATACGTGTTTAAAAGGTGTGTGTGTGTGTGTGTGTGTGTGTGTGTGTGTGTGTGTCTGTGTGTGATATCTAGCTTCGGTCTCGCTCCGACTGTTCCCTGTACAGTTTTTTTTTTTTTACCATCATAAAGTTACATCAAAGTCAGGTGCGGTTTCAGGTGGAGGTTGTATTGCTTGAAGACACACACACACACACACACACACACACACACACACACTGTCTCTCTGATGTCGAGTGACGTCATCAGCTGGGCTGGTTTGCTGAGTAGCTTGCCGTCTGCCTGAGGCCGCGATGGCCTCCAGTCACAGCCAGGTTGCCCGGTTCTTCTGGTGCTTCCTGTCACAGCCAGGTTGCCCGGTTCTTCTGGTGCTTCCTGTCACAGCCAGGTTGCCCGGTTCTTCTGGTGATTTAGCAGAGCCAGCTGTGTAGCATTCAGTGCTTGGCCTCTAGCTGGGAATGTCCCCACACTTGCCCACTGAACTGTCAGGAGAGTGTAAGGTCTCAGCCGATGTAATGAGACTTCATATTGGCGTAGTACCTTTACTTTCCGGCTCCACTGTAATTCCTTACATAGCGGGTGAGTGGATTTGAAATAGTGGGGTCATACTTTCCGGCTCCACTGTAATTCCTTACATACCGGGTGAGTGGATTTGAAACAGTGGGGTCATACTACGAGGACCCAAATCAGTCAGTTGAAGCGGAGTGGGTGGCTGGGTGGGGTGAGGGTGGGGGGTGGGGGTGAGGGTGGGGGGTCTTTAGCCCAGTCAAATATTTAGATGGTTGAAATAACAACTTTAATGCGGTTCCAAAGCATAGGTATCTTTTAATCATCCTGGCAATTTAACCAAACGTTGGTATGAAGATAAATTAACCTGTCGAGGCATGCCTGAACGCAAAGCCACACAGACCAGACTTGGAAAACAAACACAACTGACATGAGACTGATGGGCCGAGTGCCGTGAACATCAAGTTAGGATCTCAGCTGCGCCATGAACATTAATCACACTGTATGCACCTACAGTATTTTTTCACTTCCTTTCGGAGTACCTGGGCCAGTTGACCATTAATCACAACTGTATGCACCTACAGTATTTTGTCACTTCCTTTCGGAGTACCTGGGCCAGTTTGACCATTAATCACACTGTATGCACCTACAGTATTTTGTCACTTCCTTTCGGAGTACCTGGGCCAGTTTGACCATTAATACACTGTATGCACCTACAGTATTTTGTCACTTCGTTTCGGAGTACCTGGGCCAGTTTGACCATTAATCACACTGTATGCACCTACAGTATTTTGCATTCCTTCGGAGTACCTGGGCCAGTTTGACCATTAATCACACTGTATGCACCTACAGTATTGTCACTTCCTTTCGGAGTACCTGGGCCAGTTTGACCATTAATCACACTGTATGCACCTACAGTATTTTTTCACTTCCTTTCGGAGTACCTGGGCCAGTTTGACCATTAATCACACTGTATGCACCTACAGTATTTTGTCACTTCCTTTCGGAGTACCTGGGCCAGTTTGACCATTAATCACATGGATGCACCTACAGTTTGTCACTCTTTCGGAGTCCTGGGCCAGTTGCCATTAATCCCTGGCCCAGTATTGTTGCATCTTTGGGAGTCCTGGGCCAGTTTGATGGCATGTTGGGGAGTACCTGGGCCAGTTTGATGGCATGTTGGGGAGTACCTGGGCCAGTTTGATGGCATGTTGGGGAGTACCTGGGCCAGTTTGATGGCATGTTGGGGAGTACCTGGGCCAGTTTGACGGCATGTTGGGGAGTACCTGGGCCAGTTTGATGGCATGTTGGGGAGTACCTGGGCCAGTTTGATGGCATGTTGGGGAGTACCTGGGCCAGTTTGATGGCATGTTGGGGAGTACCTGGGCCAGTTTGATGGCATGTTGGGGAGTGCCTGGGCCAGTTTGATGGCATGTTGGGGTAGTGTGCGTGGTGCCAAGGCATGTTATGGGACGTCCTGAGCATGTATGATGGGCAGTTGGGGAGTGCCGTGCCGTGTGATAGGCATGTTGGGGACGTATGGCCAGTTTGATGGCATGTTGGGGAGTACCAGTGCGGGGCTGGACCAAGGCACTGTTATAGGACGCTATGACGTCATCATGCTGGTCGCCAGAACAATGACAGGTTTTCAGTGGAAAGAAACAGTCTAAGTAGAGGTAACCCTTTAACCCCTCCGAGTATACAGCCAGGGTACCCTTCCTAGCCTCCCCGTTCAAGCTGATCATCATCTAAACATTAATATCCCTAAAACTATTTTACTGACAGGCTAACAATTTCATACGCTTACTGAGGACATAAATTGTGTTAACGTATTAAAATGTTATGTAATTTGATGCACTTTTGGATTGCTGATGCGTCGACAAATTCAAACATGAACTCATTCGTTGCAAAACTCCATTTTTGAAGGTAAGCATGGGAACACACACTAATCCGGTTAAATTACTGTATCTTATTTGGTCTGCCAATGAGGAAGAAAATTCTGTGTAGGTTACGTCCCTTTCCTAGCAGTTTAATACATATTTAAAGGCTGATAAACCGGTTTGAGTAAACATGCTACTTCGCCCAAATGCTGTTTCGGCAGACGCTGAAAATGATGGTCAGTGACACCCGAACTGCATTCGAGCTTCAGGTTGAATAGATTAAACTGAGCGGAGCTCACCATGCATTTGGGCGAAAAACTTGAGAATCTGTCTACACAGCAGAACTCACTGTGTCAGTGTAGGGCAGCCCTAACAAGTGCATCGCGTTAAACAGACAGCACAACAAGTGCATCATGTTATACAGACAGCACATCAAGTGCATCACGTTATACAGACAGCACAACAAGTGCATCACGTTATACAGACAGCACAACAAGTGCATCACGTTATACAGACAGCACAACAAGTGCATCACGTTATACAGACAGCACAAGTGCATCACGTTAAACAGACAGCACAACAAGTGCATCACGTTATACAGACAGCACAACAAGTGCATCACGTTTATACAGACAGCACAACAAGTGCATCACGTTATACAGACAGCACAACAAGTGCATCACGTTATACAGACAGCACAACAAGTGCATCACGTTATACAGACAGCACAAGTGCATCACGTTATACAGACAGCACAACAAGTGCATCACGTATACAGACAGCACAACAAGTGCATCACGTTATACAGACAGCACAACAAGTGCACCACGTTATACAGACAGCACAACAAGTGCATCACGTTCTACAGACCGCACAACAAGTGCATCACGTTCTACAGACCGCACAACAAATGCATCACGTTATACAGACAGCACACCATCAACATCAAACATGTGTCCCTGCACTGAGGGAGATGTCGAGAGGACATGAAACGTTTACATCTGCGCCATCATCGGTGTCCAGAGGGAGGAAGACGTGCACCGGATATATGCTGTAAAGACATTTTATTTGTGGGCGGCAGTTTGCCCGAACTAGTTCACAGTCATTACATTCATCTGGGTGAGAGGAGAGAGAAGCAAAGCGTAGGGGAAGGCCCCTCTGATGCTTTACTGACCTGTCTCTCTCTGTGGCGTAGCCTCAATCTCTCTCTCTCTCTCTCGTCTCTCTCTCTCTCTCTGGCGTAGCCTCAATCTCTCTCTCTCTGTCTCTGTCTCTGTCTGTCTGTCTCTCTCTCTCTCTCTCTCTCTCTCTCTCTCTCTCTCTCTCTCTCTCTCTCTCTCTCTGTCGGTGGCGTACCTCTCTCTCCTCTCTCCTCTCTCTCTCTCTCTTCTCTCTCTCTCTCTCTCTCTCTCTCTCTCTCGGTGGCATAGTCTCTCTCTCTCTCTCTCTCCTCCTCTCTCCTCTCTCTCCTCTCTCGGTGGCGTAGTATCTCTCTCTCTCCTCTCTCTCTCTCTCTCTCTCTCTCTCTCTCTCTCTCTCTCTCTCTCTCTCTCTCTCTCTCCTCTACGAGTGTCTACAAAAGAGCGCTTAAAGCAGTCCTATTAAAATCATCTAGTCTTAGTGAAGGGGATTATACTAAAGCGGGGGCTCTTCCGTTTAAAGAAATGTTTGCTGTCAACAAATGTCTGCTAATGCAAAAAATTGCATCGGGTTTAGCACCCCAAACTCTTCAGTCTAAATTTAGCATAAACCCAAGGGATTCAACTAAATTTCAGGTTCCCACACCTAGAATAGATCTATTTAAATCAAGCTTATCTTACTCATGTAATGTGGTTTGGAATTCACTTCCATTACATTTCCGATGTACTCAAATTACAGAACCCTTTCCCGGGGAAAAACTAATTACACATTTCACAGCAGACCATTGCTATTAGGGACAAAACACATATACCAGGGCACACCCCGTTTTGCTGCATATTAAACTGATACGCCGTTTCCTTTCCACTGATGTTTTTTAAAACCAGAAAATGATAAATGAGAGATAAGGTTACCATCGGTTTTATTAATGATTATTATTATATCATGATGAATGACTGTTGTGGTCGCTGGTTTTATTGGTGCATTGTCACTAATTGATTGATGTCTTAATACTTTGATTTCTTGGAGCACTGTTA
The DNA here is from genome assembly GCA_018398815.1 of Conus ventricosus. Taxonomy (NCBI): domain Eukaryota; kingdom Metazoa; phylum Mollusca; class Gastropoda; order Neogastropoda; family Conidae; genus Conus; species Conus ventricosus. Next base: position 53,287,215 of record CM031608.1, read on the forward strand.
ACTACAAGGTGATAATGTGTGTCCGGATTACTGTTGATCATATTGATGTATTGCTCTTTATTCAAAATTTATAGTAATGTTTAGATGTGTATTTTGGATAGGAAAAATGGTAATTATAATATCCTCTCTCTCTCTCTCTCCTCTCTCTCTCTCTCTCTCTTCTCTCCTCTCTCTCTGGTAATTACGGATGCGTTATCGTATTGTCACTTAATTAAATAATTATAGTTTTTGGGTAGTGTATGAAAGGGTCAGAAAATAAACAAACAATATGGAGGGGGAGGTAATAATTATATGGCATCTCTCTTCTCTCTCTCTTCTATCTCTCCTTCTCTCTCTCTCACACACACAACACACAACAATCAAAACACACACACAACACACACACACACACACACTCACTCACACACCACACTCACACACACACACACACATACACACCACGCGCGCGAACATGCACACGCACATGCACCACGCACACGCTCACGCGCATACATCATTAAAAAAATATTGTATTATGATTATCAGATGCTCTGGAATTCATTGTGCGTACTTATAACTGATTGTAGCACCGTTCGTTCTCATTTTGCCTTGTAACCACATCATGTATATTGAAAGAGAGTTAAAATGTTGTTGTATTGATGCATTGTAGTGGTCTAATTAGGAATTGTAACTCTCTCTCTCTCTCTCTTCTCTCTCTCTCTCTCTCTCTCTCTCTCTCTCTCTCTCATCTCTCTCTCTCTCCCCTTCGATTGAGGGATCGTTATTCCACATCTGTCTGTGGGCTGATTCATTTTCTTCTTGGTAATCAATTTCTTTATTCTTGTTTGTTGTTTACCAAGGTTCTTTTTTTTCCCTTTAATGTCATCTGCGCCTTAAATGTTAATGGATGAACTTTTTAATGTTGTGAAGTTATGTGTGTTTGTTAACAGTTTTGTAAGTCTTAGGCTAGTCGTTAGTCATACTTAGTACCTTAACGGGGCAAGGGCGGATGAAAAAAAGCATGTGTGTTATGTTTGCTTATCTGTTTACCCTTGGATATAAAGATTATCTATCATCTCATCATATCATCATCAGCATCCTCTCATCATCTATCATCTCTTATGTGGCTGCACTCTCTCTCTCTCTCTCTCTCTCTCTCTCCTCTCTCTCTCTCTTGTGCGTTTTCTGTCTGGTGCCCGCTGCTGGCTGCCGGGTTCGTCCGCTGCTTTCTTTTGTCTTTCCCCGCTTCTTTCTTCTCTTCTGTGGAATGCTTTGGAAAAAATTTCTTTCCCTTCTTCTCTCTTTCGGTTTCAATGAAGGATTTGGTTGATTTAGTTTCATCGTTTCGGGGGGGGGGGGGTGGGGGGGGGGCGGGGCCCCGTAGGGGGGGGAGAAAAGGGGGAAAGGGGGGGGTTGAATTCGGTTTCACCCTGACGGTGGGGAATGAAAAAGGGAGTAAAGGATGGGGGAAACGGCTACAGGGTGTGGAGATGACAAGGGGTGAAAGGATGGTGTGCTGATACCAGCTTCTTCATCTCTGTACCCGGGTGGGAGATGACAAGGGGTGAAAGGATGGTGTGCTGATATCTGCTTCTTCATCTCTGTTCGTCGTTTGGTCGGTCGATTTCGTTTGACCGTTTAGTAAACTCACTTAATCTACTGTAAATTGTGTTGTGTGTGTGTGTGTGTGTGTGTGTGTGTGTGGTGTGTGTGTGTGTGGGTGGGGTGCGTGCGTGCGTGCGTGCGTGCGTGCGTGCGTGCGTGCGTGCGTTGCGCGCGCGCGCGCGCGCGCGTGTGTGTGTGCGTTATGGGGGAATGCTGTGATTAGTAGCCACAGAAGGACCGTTCATTTGCAGACAAAAGTTTAAGAAACAGCCAGAGTACGCAATACATTTTTGAAAAAGAAAATCATGAGCACACACACACACACACACACACACACACACACCACCCCACACACCCCACACACACCCCACTGAAAACAATCTTACATCTTCTATTCTTTCTGCTTTTCTATTCTTCACTCTTATTTTCTTTTTGTCGTTCCTTTTCATTCTGTCTTGCTGTCTTCTTTTCCCCTTCTTCTTCTTTGTCTCTTCCTCCTCCTTTCTTCTTCTGCTTCCCCCCTCCCCCCACCCCTTTCTTTACTTCTCTTCACTTCTGTTCTCTTCTCTCTCTCTGTCTGTCTGTCTGTCGTCTTCTTCTCTCTCTTCTCTCTCTCTCTCTTTTCCTCTCTCTCTCTCTCTCTCTCTCTCTCCCCTCTCTCCAAAATAAGGAGGAGAACTTTTTCCGATTCAGTGCCAGGGAACGCGCGCTGTATCCTTGGAACTGGAGGGGAAAAAAGCGAGAAAGCCGAGAGGGCCTCCAGGTACGTGAAGAAAAAATAGGTGGAAAGTTCAACGTAGTAATGGGTTGTGTGGTGTGTGTGTGTGTGTGTGTGTGTGTGTGGTGTGTGTGTGTGTGTGTGTGTGTGTGTGTGGGGTGTGCTTTCGGGGGTGTGTGTGTGTGTGTGTTGTGTGTGTGTGTGTGGGGGGTGTGGGGGGGGGGGGGGGTGGGGGGGGGTATAACAGTAGAGGGAAGGATTGGTCTAAGATGGGGAGGGTGCGGAGAAGAATTGCCCTGAAAATGATTAAAAAAAAGGGGGAGTGAGCCAACTTGTTACCCCAAAAGCGAGCTCGTAACTGCCAGTTTCGGTCGCTCACTTACACACACACACACACACACACCACACACCCCCACACACACACAACACACACACGCCGCGCGCGCGCGCGGGGCCCCAGCACGCACGCACGCACGCACGCACGCACGCAGCACCACACACACACACACCACCACCACCACGCCCGCACGCACGCACGCACGCACGCGCGCGCGCCACACACCACACACACCCACACACACACAAAACCCCACACAAAACCACACACACACACACACACACACACACACCCCGTGCACGCGGGAGCGCTCACACATATGTGTACTATTGGGCATGTGCGCGCGAGCGCGACCACACACACACCACACACACCACACACACACACACACACACACACCACACACACACACCACACTAGAGCGCGCTTGCGTGCATGCTTGCAGCCTCGCAGTCGTGCTCACATAAGGTCATACACATCAAATTCTCTCCTCTCTCCTCCTCTCTCTCTCTCTCTCTCTCTCTCTCTCTCTCTCTCTCTCTCTCTCATCAAATGTCATCGGAATTTTGTTAAAAGGACGATTAATTGAAAAAACGGCGACAACGACGACGCGACGACGACAACATAACAACAACAATAACAACAACATCTACTATACTTCCTGCCTGCCTCTGTGCTTTGGCTAACTGCTGCTCATTTCTACTCCTACTTTCTACTACACTTACTACTACTACTACTACTGCTGCTGCTGCTGCCTACAGCTTACTACTACTTCTTTCTTCTGCTGCTGATAATGCTACTCACTGTTACTGCTGCTGGCTTGCTGCTGCCCAATACCCTATACTACTACTAATAGTTACTACTACTACTGCTGCTGTGCTGCTGCTGCAGCCACTACTACGACTACTAGATGCAGCTACATCGCCACAAGGTGTTTCTTTGTGTCGGCACATTGTTGAAGTTTGTTGATCACTGCAGGGAACGCACGACAGTTGTGTCGACGCGGGAAGTTTAGATTAATTCATCAGCGGTCGGCCATAGACACACGCAGACGAACATACGCTTCCACATGTCATAATGATAATAGTATCTCATTACACGTCTAAGGCGATGGCCCCAAACGCGTTCTTTCCCTCCCTCAAACTTCCCCCCCCTCCCCCCCGGAATCCCTGGTCATGCATTCCACACTCATCTTAACGCACTTCATTGGCACAATATGGCGCGTTACGCGCTCGCGTCGTGTACACTAACTCACACCACACTCACACACACAAACTCACTCTCTCACACACACACACACAGACACTACTACAGACATATATTTATATTTTATAGATTATATTTTATCTATAGATTATTTTACTATATATAGAGTATATATTTATAGATTGGTTTATATGTATTCCAGAGAGAGAGAGAGAGGAGAGAGAGCGAGATGAGAAGAGTGTGAGCTCCACCCCGCATCCACCCTCCCCCAGGCCTCTCCATGCTGCCCCCCCAGCCCCCCCCCCCCCCCAGATGCAGCCACGACGGAGAACCGAGTGAGACCCGGGAGCAGAGAGGCGAGAGAGAGAGGAGGGGGCCGGATGAAAGGGAGGAGAACGAATGAGTGGGAGAGGACGGACCGAGAGGGAGGCGGAGCTTCCACGCAGAGAAAGAGAGAGTCGAGCGATGGGACGAGGAGAGAGAGAGAGACCGTGTGAGAAGCGAGGAGAGAGGAGGCCAGCATTAGGGCGTGACCATGCATCATTTGTGCTCATTGAGTGGGGCTGATTATTTAAAACATCTAAACCCTACTATGCGGGGGGGGGCGGGTCCCCCCGACCTCTGTTACTGCGCCTGTAAAAAACAAAACAAACGGGGAGATGATTTGGATTATCGAAATTCGATTGTGATATCAGCCTTCGTCTTCTCGCATATATGTAGTCGCGGCGTGCGAGGCTTGTGTTATAACGTGCGTGGGGATACCGAATCTACATTGTGTGTTGTTGTGGGTGGTGTGGATGTGTTGTGTGTGTGTGTGCTGTTGTTGTACACCTTTGTGTGGGGGTGTGTGTGATGGGTCCTGTGTGTGTTGGGGTGTGTGCGGTGTGCGCGGGCGTCTCGTGTGCGCCCCTGTTCTGTGCAGTGCGTGCGTCGCGCGGCGCGCGCAGAGCCGTGTTGCTCTCAGAGTTCCTTCGTCGAGGGTGTACGTCAGTTAACGCATAGGCATCTGTTATACGACTCATACCCTAATACCATTACCTCCCTGCCCTTCAGTCTGTCCTCTTCCCTACGGCCTGGTTCCACTCTTCCCCCTGACATGTTCCCCGGCTCTGTGGGCCGATTACCTAGACCAGTGGGCCCTACCTAATCAGCCACAACCGGAACAAGTCCAATCACCTGGCCTCGTACTGAACCTGATCTGCGACTACTCCCCCTCACCTATATATACCCCAACACACCACGATATCCACGGGCGAACTTAGGCCTAATTGCGGTGTCTAACCGTTAAAAACATCTCGGACCCCTCCGACTCACACCCTCTCTTCTCCAGACACACTCGCCCAGCACTATCTCTTGCTTTTAACTAGCAGCACAATGTCACAAGCTCCGAACCACACCTCAGCACCAGTGCTCGATTATACTTCACACATGTTCCCTCCAAGAATTAACCTGGCTAATTGAAGACAATATCCGCTCGACAGACTGGGACAACCAATAATTCCATGCGCGGGTGTCGGTTTTGACCCTTTCCCTGGCGCCTTGGCAGGTGTTTGTGGTGGTGGTGGTCCGCGGACTTTCTGACCGCTGGGTAGGTAGGTCATCCATATATTTATAATGATGATAAGATTGAACATTTCTTAATACTTTTTTTCTGAGGTTTTGAGGATGAGTACGAGTGCATTTAGAACATTCTAATGAGGTGTAACCCTCTTTGACTACGTGCCTCTCTAATTTTAATAAGGAATACCCTGTTAATAAAAAATTAAAAAAAAAAAAAAGAGGGAAAGGGGGAAAACCCACCACAAAACAACCGATGATATTTAAACATAATAAACATCAAAAACAAAAAATTAACTGATTTATTTGGCAGCAATAATTTGTATTCACATCGTTCACATTCTGTGAAGGACATGAGCACTAACTAACTATACTTGGCACCGTACAAACAAATCACTGAAGCAACGACTTATTGCTAGGAAGCGCTTCTCTTAACGTATGGTATGGGGACCCCCGAATGGACCAAAAGTCGTCAAAACCTTTGTGAGCGGCAACTTCTGCTAGGACCTGCCCAATTAACTTGTTGCTACGCGCCCCATCAAAAATTCAATTTGATCATTCTATGGGGCTGCGTACTGTGACGTCCATAAACTCTTTCCTAGCAATCACAGAGCGTAATTACGGCAATGTACCGTGTCTCCTCATGCCAGCCAAGGCGGTGTCTGTGCGTGTTCAAATGGTGTAAGGCAATGGATTCAGGTTTTGTCAATTAACGCTACGTTCTAGAGGGCTGCCACATTTAACTATCATTCTCTGGTTATCTCGTATCCATACTTCATTCTTTCGTGTTGAGATCTACTCTTGTTTACTGGGGTGCGACCCACCTTAACTCAAAATTATAGGAGGAAAATAAAAAAATAACAATTTACAAATAAAAATAAAACGCCGGTCGCCCGACTGGGGTGGGAAACTGTGTGACTGACCGTACTAACGGAAATCTTGAAAAGTAGACTTGCCTGTGGAGTTCCACAGATCATAGAGGGGTATAACCCGTTTATACACCGTACTTAAAGCTTTCTGGCACCAGAAATATTGTCAGCGACTTCTGCCCCACCACCATCGTCCTTACTAGGACCTCTTTGCTGATGTTAACCAATCATGATAACAATGCCGCGGTCCTGTGCATGTCCACTCGTCTATTTGTCTCAGCTGCACTTGCACCGTCTTGTGCATGGCCATCCGCCTTTCTTGCAACCACATCTGCTGCCACATCGTCTTGCACCCTTGCATGCAATTTGGTCAGTTCTCTGCAAGCTGCAGATGCTATCGGCAGTGTCGTCTAAAAAGGCAACCAAGCCTTGCTGTCCTTGTCCAGAGTCCAGCCCCATCCCTCTGGAGATGGTGCTTGCTGCTGGGGCTGGTCCAGCAGTAGTCCAAATGCTTGGCCTGGTAGACAGCACGGTTTGAATGCTGTAATAATGCTCCTTGTGATGGGAGGAAGGGCTTCCATCATCATCTTGTCTCATTGGCAAAACAGCTCTCTACGGGCCTCATCAACAGAGCTCAGCTGGCTGGTTTTGTCATACAAGACAACTGTTGTAGCGTTCCAGCAATCTGAAGTGGTGGCTGTTAGATCCAGGGCAATGAAGGGATTTTCTGCAATGAACCTGAAGGCCTCAGTCCCCTGCAGGATAACATTTCCATGCAGCCCATGCAGACAGTTTTCATTTGCGAAAAAGGCAGACACTGTGTCACACCCCGCGAAGCTGTGGAAAGTGGCGAGGGCTGTAGACTTTTCCTCTCCAAGGGCATGAGTGATAGCATTGATGTGAAAGTAGGTGAAATTCTTCCCTGTGCTGAAAGCAACCCAAACGTCTGCTGCTGGACACAATACCTGAAGCTGCGGAACTTTCCGGTGATGATACGATGACATCAGTGTCTACAGTGCGAACATAAGCAGGTATAGGAGCCAGTCTGCAGTGCATCTTGCAGGTGTAGCAGTATCTTTGAGCCTGCTTCCTCATGATCATTGTCTGCATGCTGTGATCCGCTCCTCTGATCAAACCTTTCTGCCCTGATTTAATAACAACAACTTTTCCATTAGGAAACTGAGCCTGTGGCAACTTTCTCTGACAGGAAGGCAGAGTTCTTGTTTGTTGTCAGAGATCTCTGAGAAACTCTTGCCTCTTTCTTTCAGGATTGCTTCCCTGGGCTGTCCCATGTTTGTCTTTGTTGAAGACTGGAACAGACTAATGCCTGTTCCATGGAAAGAACCTGTGGCTGTTGTGCTGGAGGGGTTGTGGTCGAGATTATCTTCAGCGCCCACTGTAAAGAGACCAAGACGAAGCTGGGGTGGGCACACACCTTCTTTCTGAGTACGCAAGCAGACTGCGGTTGCCAGCTGATTCTCCATCTGCAAGACGCGATCATAGCTGACACTGAGACCCAGTTCATGGAGCTCTGTGACTATCTTCTTTGACCTTAAGCGGGTAATGAATGTCAAGCCCGATATACAGAGGCAGTGGTGGTTCAAAGTCCACTGAATGACGAGATTTTCCTGCTGCTAGACCTTTCTTCTTGAAGTTGAAAAGGATAGTTTTGAGAAATGGTCAAACATGCCTGAGAGTCATTGTGTCCTGTTGTTTTACATCTGGTAACATTGAGGAGCATATAAACAAGCATCTTCAGTGTTGACGGAACAGTTGTTCTTGACAGAAGGCTGGAAACGAAGCATCAAAGTGAAATCTAGCTGGCTGGGAGATGTTACGCGAACTACTTTTGCAGCTTTTGCAAGAATGGCAGCACTCCTTCATGGTCACATGTCATAGCCTGTTTCAACATTTCTTGCATTCCCTCTGGAAAAATCAGAACAATGTGTTTTCCATCACTTTGTTCTTTGGGCTTGAGGGAAGTACTGAAGGATCTTTTTCTTGAAACGGCTTTGTTTATTTCCTTTCGAAGACCAAGGTCTTGGAAGAGCTTTTTCGTACAGCTTACGAAGATCCACAAGCCGGAAGTGGAAGATTCCATCTTCTACAGAACTTTCGATGGAACTGGTAAGCTCAATGAAGGCTCTGGCCTCAGTTTTGTATTCCTCATTTTGGGATTCACATGACTCACGAAATTGCCTTGTCATTGACCTGTGGCGATTTCTGAGCTCAGTCAGGCAGGTCAGGTGGTATTTTGCTTCAGTAGCAATGAGGTCACCGCCAGAAATTTTTGCCAGTAGTGCTGTGTCCTGTAAATCAGTGGCCATCCGCCTAATATTCTCGTCTGCGTCACGAGTTCTGAATTCATGCAGATGACCATCCTGTTTGCCGCAGAAAATGCACACGGATTTTGGCAGAGTTTGGCGGGCTTTCGGCGCTTCTCATCAGTGACAGAGCCTGATATCTAAATTCAGCTCTCTTTTTCGTTCAGCTCTATCTACTTTGGTTAATTTTTTGCAGCAAGATTTGTGCCACTTCGCCACCTTCATCGAAGCACATTTTTGTGGGTAATCTGTCTATTTTGCGGAATGCACCAACATTAGTCAGGCAAGTCTTGTATGGTGCTGTTTTGTCTCCAGTACCTGGACCATCCAATGGGGCACTTGAGGTCCTCACTGCTTTTCTGCTGGCATATCACACATGCACTCCAATCCATGTCGCGTTTTCATTTAAACCTGAACCATACACAGTACTCATGTGAGATATGCCTTTGGCAATTATTCAGAGTCACTATTTCAACACAGAAATGTAAAACAACCATTGTCTAATCTAAAACAGATACTGTATACAAACAGAGTGCCGACTTACTACTTTTAAATTCATCATTTCTATCTAAGGGTGATTTTCCCAATTTTCGGAGTGCGAAACATGAAAAATTGCATTTGGCACGTACATGCTGTCAATATGACCTGTGCACATGGGGCCTAGCAAAAACTGAAAGTATTTTGCATGTAGATAGCTAGGAAAAAATGTCATACTTTTGTCCGGTCTGTCCCCATCTAGTCAAAAAAATCGCCGTAAAGCTCCCTAGCTATTATGGCTCGTATGCCAGATATCTGGGACAGGAATTGATGTGATTTCAGTAAGGGTTAACCCTTCACTGGCGGCCTGCGGGGACCATCATATTCCGTTTTGATAGGATAGTCGTTGTTTCACCTGTCCAGCGCCCACTTTCGTATTCTGGGTGAGCTAAGCTCGGCCTAGCTCGCTCATAGTATAAAAAAGGAGCTTATGCCACCTATGACTGTGTGGTATTCTCACTGCCACAGTGAGACAAAAATCCAACGGCTTCCCAGGGGAGACAGCTAACGACAGATTGAAAAATAGTAAGAAAGCACCAATAATAAGTAGATAAGCGAAAAACAGTAATAAATAGAGCAGAAGACTTTTAGTAATGGACGCAGATCCAAAACGAATAAGGGAGGATGAAAACAATAATGCGAAGAATTTCGGAGATGTGCCCGTTTGTGTTCAAATATTTCAAAGACAGAGAGATACACACATGGCAGAAAGCAATCTTCTAAAGGTGTTGATCACAAGCAACAAATTGAAGAGTAAATGAATAGAGCTGCTCATGAGCAGAAAGTATTTGAGTAATATGATTTTTTTTTTTCAAAACTGCTACAAGAAAGGAAAAAAAAAAAAACAATGATGAAAAAGTCGCAGATGCGTCCAACGTTGTTCAAGTTATTTCAAAGACAGAGAGACCCACACACGACAGAACACGACATTGTGGAGGTATTGACCTTACAAACAACAAAGTGGAGATCAGTGGAACAGATTTCCAGTACAGTTTAAATGACCATGCGGACAGACAGACAGACAGACAGACAGACATCCCGATAGACATGGGAAAACCAGACAGTCCACTGACAACAAACAACACGGAAGGCAATATCCTGCTCGACACTTTGACGCTTGTGCGCAGGATACTCAGTCAGATGTGTCGGGAATCCTCGGTGCATATTGCTAGTCTGGAATCTACTGGGTGTTTACCTTGAAGGTGATTTTCTATCTATTTCTTTTTTTCTTTTTTTTTTCTCATTGAGATTATTTTGCTGGATGCGCCACGCTGGAGATTTTGTTTGATGTGTGTGTATGTGTGTGTGTGTGTGTGTGTGTGTGTGTGTGTGTGTGTGTGTGTGTGTTTTGTGTGTGTGTGTGTGTGTGCGTGCGTGTGTGCGTGCGTGTGTGCGTGCGTACGTGAATGCGTGAATGCATGCGTGCGTGTGTGTGAGTGCGTGCGTGCGTGCGTTTCGGTCTATAGGGAGTGGGTTATTTTTGTTGTCTGGAATGTGACTGCATTTATTCTTGTTGTTGTTGCTCTCACAGTTTCTGTTGTGTTTGGTATCCGTTGACTGGGATGAATGATTTATTGTTGTTCCCCGCCATGAGTATCGCCACTGCCATGGTTGCTGTCAGCTGTTCTGATTGTTGCGTTTCTTAACGACAGTGTTCACTGTATGTTTGGCCCAAGAAGGCACGCCAAATCTCCGATGCACATACAAATATAATGTAAACATGAGGCTGTACATAAAAATGCCACGTAAACATGACTAAATGCATATATAATTAGGCATGAAGAAGTAAAAATGAAAAAATACCACATAAATGTAGAGACACGTGTAAAATATGACATAAACAGAACAAAATACATGTAAAATATCCGTGAAAAAAAAAAAAAAACGATAGGCGTCCCACAGGAAATATAAAAGATACACATATAATTACCACATAGGTCATAGAGACACACGCGAATACACCATAAGCATAAAAGAACACACACACACACACACACCACACACATACACACACACACACACACACACACACAAACAAACACACAAATAGCATTAGCATCATAATATCTTCTCTCTCTTCTCTCTCTCTCTCTCTCCCCTCTCTCTCCTCTCATCTCCCCTCTCTCTCTCTCTCTCTCTCTCTCTCTCTCTCTCTCTCGGGATAACGACGAAAAGGGTCGAGAGATAAACATAAATATAACCACATACACAACATTGATAGACATAAAACTACATAAACAGAACACGATATACCACGGAAATGTAAAGAGACACATCTGAAATACCACAGACACGTGAAGACATACGCATTTGAAACATACAAAGATATAAAAGATGCACATTTAAACATACACAAAAAATTCGCATAAAACAGAAAGAGAGGAAAATGAAAATACTATGTAAACGCTAAGAGATACTAATGAAACCATCGTGTAAACTTATAGAGACACACTTAAAACATCCACGAAAACAGAATAAGGTGCATCAAAATATTACATACACATAAAAGAAATACATATAAAATACCATGTAAATAGAACTCGGTAACATAAAAAAAATATTGCACAAACAACACACAAACCAATTACGTAACATTTAAAGAGATGCACATACAATGACTTACAAAATGTAAAACGATTAAAAAAAATTACAATGACATGTTTTGCTTGTTTATTTTATCACTGAAATCTACAAGGAAGTCTGGCTGACCGGATAGTGGCCAGCACCTTGGACTCGGCCAGTCATTATCACCGTTCTCAACAAATGAAATTTTACAGCAGTGCCAGAACCATCGATGTCATTAACCACGCCACAAAGTGATGCTGAAGTCATCTGCACGGTCAAAATCCACAAGTTGAGGAAATGACGGCCGAGAAACAGGATGGATCTCGCTGTGAAATGAACACCAAAAGACAGCCTGCAACCTGCAACACCTTAAGAGAAATACAGTAAACATCAACGGGACGTCTACCATGTGCATTTGACACCACAGACAGCCTGTCAACCTGCAACACCTGTAAGAGAAATACAGTCAACATCAACAGGACGTCTACCATGTGCATTGAGCACCACAGACAGCCTGTCAACCTGCAAACACCTGTAAGAAAATAACAGTCAACATCAACAAGACGTCTACCATGTGCACTGAGCACCACAGACAGCCTGTCAACCTGCATCACCTGTAAGAAAATACAATCAACATCAAAGGGACTTCTACCATATGTGCATGGACTTCAAGAAAGCGTTTTACATGTTATGTCATGTTACCACTGTTTTGCCACAGAAAAACAAAAAAGGCAAGAAGCTGATCGAAACTGGTAAACAAACGCAATAAAGGCCTGTTACTACATTTCTTGTTTAAAACGCAGTGAAAAAACAGTTCCTAACATTAGTTGCAGCCCTAAAGGGCCCTGTAGCGTAATACCTATATTGCTCACCATCTTTTGGGAACGTGTAACGATGATGCCTTGGAAGAATACTCTGGTGCAGTGAGCAATAGAGGACAAACCATCACAACACTCAATTTCCCCATGACACTGTCGGGGAGTGAGCGTAAAACGCTACAGCTGGGTGAGCCGCCGGATGACACGTCTGCGAGACAAAGGCACAGAAATCAGTACAGAAAGAGGAAGCTGATCACCAACAGCACGCAGCAAATTTGGGACAAAGATCGAACACTCACAGGAAAGGACTGGATGCGGTTGAAACAGTGTCACCATCATCTTCAAGACAAGATCGAACACTCAGCAGGAAAGGACTGGATGCGGGTGAAACAGTGGGCACCATCCCTCTGTCAAGAACAAG
>CM031608.1:53305150-53307650 GCA_018398815.1 Conus ventricosus
AATTGACGTGAATAATTTGCCTACACAACTTAACAGTGTTATCCCTCTGTAGTTATTGCAGTCTTGTTGATCTCCTTTGCCTTTATAGAGTGGTACAATTAACCCTGTCACCCAATCTTCTGGTATAATACCAGAATCCAAAACACGATTAAACAATAAACAATAAAACTTTGTCATATAAGGAACACTATTCTTTTTATATTCATTCCTTACTAAATCAACTCCTGCTGCTTTATTATTCTTTAAACATTTAATGACTCTTTCAATTTCATCCTCAGTAATTGAATCATTTAAATGTCTAGATTGATATATTCCTTCAGATACTTCGTTACTAAAATGATATCATTACATCCAGTATTTTGATTAAGGGACTGGAAATGATTTTTAAGCTCTTCAAGAGGGTATAGGACACGATGAAGCTTTTTTGCCTTTAATTTTCCTCAATAATCCCTTGGATTTTAGTTTTTAAAGCTCGCAATTCTCTATGCCATTTTCTCGTTGCTCTTCTTTCAGATCGTCTCAAAACATTTTTATATTCTTTGCTTTTAGCAGCAAGATTATTTAGATTGGGCACAGTATTTGAACATTTAACTTTATGCTTTGCTTTTAAAGTACTGGCTTCGAGAAACTTTACACTCCTTATCAAACCAGCTTTGATTCTGCCTCGTTGAATATCTATTATTGTAAGTATTAGAGTAAGTACCAAATGTATCCTTCGCTGAATCAACAAGAATTGACGAAAACCGCTTTATTCATTTCACTGATTGATATTGTGCCTTGTTCAAATAAAGTTACAATTTCATCAGCATTGTAATTTGCTAATGTTCTTTATATTCATTACATTTGTTGTTATCCCATCTTCTAATCTCTGCACCATCATAGCTTTGATGCAGAGAGTGTTTAGTACCATTAGGTTCATTGAAAAACAAAACAGGTTTTAACTGGAAGAGACAGGCATTAATGGGCAGTGACATCAGAGAACAACGCATCAAAAACATCAACTTTAAACTTACTTGCATTTTCCATCAAATATCTAGAACCAATTGATATAATCAACAACTGTGCTTCCTTTACATGTGCATGTTCCAATACCAGCATCTGAACCAATTCTTCCGTTTAAAAATGTATATTGACAGTGATTTACATAAATCTAAGAGACGATAACCATATTATTAGGCCTCTGCTTATCTTGAGATGATCTTTGACAAGGTTGGAAATTATCTTCGCTCATATCATAGAGAACATCGGAGAACACAGACTGAGTGAACTGATTCATATCAATAAAATCATTCATACTTTTGGTATAAGCATTAAAATCGCCCAACAACAAAACTAACAATCCTTATATTTATCTTGTAATGAAAGCAATTCCGTTTCAATCACATCAAACAGTTCAACATTGCTATAAACTGAACTTTCGTGAGGGATGTATACGCCACCAATCAGACAGTCTTTATCATAACTGACAATGATCTTTTTAATAGACACCAAGCCACACATCCACCAGAATAAGGTAAAATCTCCACACACGTAGATAGCTTGCTTTTGATGGCTATTCCAATACCACCAGAACGTCGATTAGACAGGCATTTTCTGTTAAACAGTTTAATGTCATATCCAGTCACTGAGCAATCAGAGATAAATAAAGCATCTTGGTCATCAGTTTTAGTTAAGGAAAACGGCAATGTCGAATAGTTGAATTATGTTCACAAATTCCAAACACTGGAGACGGGAACGCAATCCACACACATTTAAAGATACAAAAGCCAGCTCACGATCATGGCGAACAGTGTGATCCACATCCATATCAAGAACATAGTCATCGTTGACATCACAATTAGAAACGCAAGGTTTTAAAGCAAAAGGGATTCACAGTTGAAGTTACCGCACTAGATGATCGCTCATCAGAAGATTGATTGGAAGAATAGAAACAATTACCAACACATAGACAAGATGAAGAATGAGTACTGCTACAAGCACATAACGTTGAGACTACACATGAGCAGATGAATCACCACGACCTCCGGCAAACCCTAGCTGGTGTAGATGAAATGCTGAAGCCGAAGCGCCGTGTAGTCTACCTTCGTCACACCGATCCGGAAAAGGTCGTCAGGTGACTCTACGTACACCGCGTTGCTGCCGGAAGATCCCGCACTGCCACTGCTGTTCCTCCCAGGGGCGGCCTTCAACTGACAAACAATTTTGCCATCATGGGTTAGTGGATACCCTGTCCACACCAGGTGCTGCCTTACAAATTTTGATAATTTGAAGCGTAGGGGTGTCAGTTCGTCGTTCAGGTAAATCCTTCATGTCATGGTTTGCGCAGATCTCTCTTCTCATCATGAGGTTCGCCTTGCTTCTTCGTGAAGTGAACTTCACCAGCACTGGTCTTGGGGCTTTCTTGGTTTTTAGGCCGGTTCTATGCACAACAGATATATCCTTGACTTCTAGATCTACCCAACTTTCTTCCCCAACTCCATCACTTTTTCCACCAGATCTT
>CM031608.1:53310150-53315150 GCA_018398815.1 Conus ventricosus
CAAGATTGGCAATGTATGAAAACAGACAGTCAAGTGAATATGACAAGGCGTACATATTTTTGAACACACAAATACACGCACGTTTGCACGCATAGAGAGAGAGAGAGAGAGAGAGAGAGAGAGAGAGAGAGAGAGAGAGAGAGGAGAGAGAGAGAGAGAGAGTGAGAGGGAGCAAGGCACCACATGCATTCATTTTTCGCAAGGCATGAAAATACGTAGAACGTATTAAGCAAAGTGAATGACATTTGGGGGGGGGGGGGGGGGGGGGGGAGAGAAAAAAAGATAGAGAAGAGAGAGAGAGGATAGAGGGAGAGGGGGAACGCATGGGATGTAATGATTTGAAATGGAAACTGTACTAAACGTACAATAATTAGCCTGTAAAAATCAGACAGTAAATGAACATGACAAAATATGTACGGAATTCGGAACATACACACGCACACATGCACAGACAGAGAGAGAGAGAGAGAGAGAGAGGAGAGAGAGGGGAGAGGAGAGAGAGAGAGAGTGAGGAGAGGAGAGCAGGCAGAGAGAAGGAGAGAGGGGAGAGAGAGAGAGAGAGAGGAGAGAGAGGAGAGAGAGAGAGAGAGAGAGAGAGTGAAAAAAGGGGACAACATATAATCATTTTTCATAAGATTATATCCATATGCACACATATATATACCCACACATAACACACACACACACACACACACACACACACACAACACACACACACATTATATATTATATTATATTATTTTATAATATATACATATACCCACACATATATACATATACACACATACATGTACATACATACATACACGCACACACATACACATGCATGCGCACACGTACACATATATATTACACAACATACATACATACATACAACATACTACATACATACACACACACTGGTGATATATATATATATATTATATCAAGATACTTGATACATGAAAAAAAAAAAGAAGAAAAAAATTAGAAAAGACAAATTGGTTAAGTACATGAAAATGGGATGATTTATGCTTTTGAGATTAATTGGTATTACTTATGGGTGTTTTTTTATTTTATTTTTATTTATGTTTCTTTTTTATTATGTTTTACCGCAGAAGATGGGTAAGGTAAGTGTTTTTGAAAGTTGTGGTACAATGGATTTGTTTGATGTATTCTGGAAGGGAGTTCCACAAAGAGGCTCCCGAGTACGTTAGACTTGATTTAAATAGGTCATTCTGGGATTGGGATATGGAGTTTGTGGGAGTTTTTCGACGAGACTTTTGAGAATCGTTCTCATAAGTTGTTGGAGCATTCCGGTCAGAATCTTGTGCATCATTAGCCCTTTGTTGTATTTGAGTCTCTGGCTGAATGGAAGAGAATGTGAAGCGTTTATAATCAGAGCTTTCGAGGCTAGTTTTCTTCAGAAGGATTAGTTTGAGCGCTCGTTTATGTAGGCTGAACAATGGTTTTAGTGTGTTTGCACTTGCAGAATCCCATATAGTCGATGCATAATCAACATGAGACTGAATATGAGCATGGAAAAAAAGTTTTCGTGAATGAAGGTCAAGAAGTGTTTGTTTTGGTGAGCTGATAGATCTTTCTGGGAGAGCTATTTGCATAGTAACGTTATGTGGGGATTACCAGCTGAGACTATTGTCAATTATTAGTCCTAATACTTTATGATGAGTGACTTGTTCAACAAGTACATTATTGAGGTGTTATAGGAGGGAAAATCATTGGTGAGCTTTTGTCTTTTTTGCCTAGTTGTAATGTACATGAGTTTTGTTTTTTGAGGGTGAAGTGACATATGATTTAGTTCGGTCCATTTACAAGGTCGTTGGTACTCTCTTGTAAGTGTTTTGAAAGACTGGAAGGATCATTATGGCTGGTGTGAATTGTGGTGTCATCTGCAAGAGGTCGCATGTAGATCTCACATGTAGGGGCAGGTCATTAATGTAGATTGAGAAGAGTAGCGGGCCTAAAATGGAGCCTTGTGGAACGCCTACTTAAGAGTTGTTATAGAAGAGACAGCCGTCCCGATAAGACGCATTGTTGTCGTTTTGTGATGTATGATTTTAGAAGGATAAGGGCGGATTTTGAAAGACCGTATATCTCCAGTTTTCGAATAAGGAGATTGTGGTCAATGACATCGAATGCTTTTTTAAAATCAACGAATAAGACACCACAATATCTGTTGTTATTAATATTATTAAGCCACACATCTACAAGGTTGATTAAATGCAGAATGGCAGGAATGTTTCTGTCTGAACCAGACTGTCCGGGATGTAGCAAATCGTACTTGTTGAAGTGATGAAGGATGTGTTATTTAAATGCTTTTCTAGAGGTTTGGAAAGGATAGATAAGATTGTATTGGTCTGTAGTTTGAAGGTCAGTATTATCACCAGATTTATGAATGGGTATAACTTTTGCTTTTTTGAACGCATTAGGAAAATAACTTTTATCTATGCACAGATTAAAGATATACGTTACGTGTCAGTTATAACTGGAGCCGAGAGTTTCAGAATTTTGCCATCTATGCCATATAGTCCCGTGTTCCTGACTGTTTGAGATGAAGTAGGTACTGATACACCTCGTGCACAGTTATGAGTGGAATGTGTAGTTCAGACGTGATTTTTTGTCGTGACAAAATTGATGGAGTTCTTTAAGTTCATTAGAGCTTGAATGATCAGTAGTAACAACTGTATCTGGAATGGTATAGAGAAGTGAGTGTTAAGTTGTTCAGCAGAAATACCTTTGATAACAGTTGATTTTGAAGAAGAACTGTTGTTGTTAAGCTGGTTTATTGCTTGCCAAACCAGTTTTGGATTTTGTTTGGAAGTAATAACTCGCGATAGTATTAGTTTTTTCCCTGCGCTTCTGAGAGTTTATTGCATTTCTTAGTGATCTTGATTCTTCTTCATAGCCATGTTCTTTCAAAAGGTCTCTAAGGTAGCACGCCTCCTGTAATTCTTTCGTGTACCACGGTGGTTTGGGAATATGCTTTACTCTGATTGTTTTTAACGGAGCATGTCTGTTATAGACTTCTGTAAAATTTCGATCCAAAAGTCAATCGCTGAATCTGGATCAGCAATATTGTATACTGTATTAAGTTCTGAGTTCATTAAATCAAGCAAAAAGTTTTGCTCGTAAATTTTGAGAAGCAACGATAGGTTATGGTTTTGTGGCCTGGTTTGGGGATTTTCACTCCATGTTTAGACCATGTAACACACAACTGGGGTAATGATCACTAGAAGAGAAAACTGGTACACAAGCTTCTAGTATGTTATTTTCATTTGAGACTAGATATGGTCAATGATTGTCTTTGAAGTTGGTGTTACTCTGGTGGGTGTTTTGATAATCTGATGTAAATTCAACCACATTATCGTTTGGCTCCATTGGCTGTTTGATTTCAATAATGATCTACATTGAAGTCACCGAGTAAAACAATCTCTTTACATTCTAAGGAAACTGCGTCCATCATAGTAACAAATTTGAGAGAGAGAGAGAGAGAGAGAGGAGAGAGAGAGAGAGAGAGAGGAGAGAGAGAGAGAGAGAGAGATGCCTAACACACATGAACTGATAACTCATAAAATCTTGTCAGGAGAGGCATGCATGCTTTTCGCATCAAAATTGCAAAGAGGAGAGTTA
This sequence comes from Conus ventricosus, assembly GCA_018398815.1. Taxonomy (NCBI): domain Eukaryota; kingdom Metazoa; phylum Mollusca; class Gastropoda; order Neogastropoda; family Conidae; genus Conus; species Conus ventricosus. The sequence continues at coordinate 53,313,781 of CM031608.1, forward strand.
TGCAAACAAGGCATACCATATTCCTCACCACCACCACCATCTCTCAGCATCCCCCTCACCCCACCCTTTCCCTCTTTTTCTGCATTTGAAGTAGCTGTATGCATCAGTTTGCTCTCAGATTCATCGCACCGACTTCAGAGGTCGTTTAGAATTTGGGGCCATTCTTTTATATTTTTATTTTTTAATTTTTTTTAATTTTATTTTTTAAAAAAAAACTCACATGCGGCAAGAGAAATGAATATTCCTTTTGCATGATGCAGGAGAAGGAGCATGGTGAAATGAGACCTTCCCTGCAACGGTTTCTCAATATGTCCGTCTGTCTGTCGTCCGTCTGTCTGTCTGTCTGTTTCGGTCTTTCTGTCTGTCTGTTCTCTTTCTCTCTCTGTGCCTGTCTCTCCGTCTCTGTTTTTTTCTCTCTCTCTTTTAATATGTGTGTGCATATGGCCGTGTGTGCGTTTGTGTGGGCACGTGCGTCCATCCTATGTGTGGTATGTGTGTGTGTGTGTGTGTGTGTGTGTTGTGTGTGTGTGTGTGTGTGGTGGTTGTGTGTGTGTGTGTGTGTGTGTGTGTGTGTGTGTGTGTGTGTCTTGCACTGACGTGGATGAAGATAAATGATTGCTCGTTCATTTTTCGTTGTCATGATCGTTCTGTATCTTGCCTGAAGAAGACCTAAGGGGTCGAAACGCGTCGTTTTGTCGTGTGATTTCGTTTGTCCACGTTTTTTTGGGCGGTGCGCTAACACAAATATTTAAAGTGTGTGTAAATTTCCGCTTGCAGTCGCCTCACTTTGCAACTAGATCTTACGAGGACTTGGCAAATATGAAAAAAAGATAGAGTGGGGGTGAGGGTGGGGTTTGGTTTGTGAGTATGGGGGAGATCTTGAGAAAAAAGAAAACGGAAATGGACGAGGAGGGCATTGCAATGCAAAATCCTTCGCCAGCGACTATGAGAACCATAAGACTTTGTCCTCCATATGCCACCCCAGTGGCACTAAACATGTACGGCTCTTTTCAGCTTGCTGTCCACAGCCACACCCTGGCTTGTCCCTCCGCAGCCTCGGTCTCGGCAATCCACAGGAAAGCGGTCAGTGTCAAGTCGATATAAGGCCACTGACCAGAGGAGACATGCGCTGCTACCTTGTTACCTTGGTGATGTTCAGTATTCTATGAATACTTTTAAATACTTATGTAGCGCCTATCCTCGGCTAGAGACCAAGTTCTAAGCGCTTTACAATCCACACTCGTTTACACAACGGCTGCCTACCTGGGCGAGTGGCGAATGAAGAGCTGCCAGCTGGCGCTTCATTCAGTCGTTTCCCGTGTCATCCAGTCAATATAGTTCAATATCGATCACTCAGTTTCCTTACTTCC
>CM031608.1:53320150-53327650 GCA_018398815.1 Conus ventricosus
GGCACTAGAGTGAGTTTATTCCAGATAATTATACTCAAGGGAAATTGTTCCAGGTTATAGAACGAATTTGTTCGAGATATACTAAAGTGACTTTGTTCCTGATGTATTAAAGTGAGTTTGTTTCATGTACTATAGTGAGTTTGTTCCAGATATACTAAAGTGACTTTGTTCCTGATGTATTAAAGTGAGTTTGTTTCATGTACTATAGTGAGTTTGTTCCAGATATACTAAAGTGACTTTGTTCCAAGAATGAGAGTGAGTATGTTCCAGATCATATAATAAAGTGACTTTGTTCCAAGTACCAGTGTGAGTTTGTTTGGCAAGGTAGTCTACTCATTACTAACAATACACGGACCAGAGTGAGTCTGTTTCAGTCATAATAAAGTGGCCTTGTTCCAGGTACCAGACTAAGTCTGTTCCAGTCATACTAAAGTGACTTGTTCTAGGCTTCAGACTGAATTTGTTCCAGACATCTTAAAGTGATTTTGTTCCAGGTACCACACAGAGTTTGTTCCAGATTTATTACAGTGAATCTATTCCAATCACACTAAAGATTCACAATCACACTAAAGTGACTTGTTCAAGGCGCCAGACTGAGTTTGATCCAAATACACTAAAGGCATCTTGTTCCAGTCATACTACAATGACTTTGTTCCCCCGTCCCAGACTGCATTTGTTCATACTAAAGTGATTTATTCCAGGTACCATAAAACGGGACCAGGTAGGCTACTCATTGCTAACGATCCACGGATAATGAATCAACACACAGAAACATAGACTATAACCAACACCACTGTATGACACAATGAGCCAGACGACTCAATTCGTGGTTGAAGTCACAAAAGCTACCGGTCTTGGAGGCAATACCTACATCATTATATCTATCTATCTCTCTATATATGTATCTATCTCAGTGTCACAACACACACACACACACACACACACACACACACACACACACACACACACAGCGTGTTTGTGCGTGCGTGGGTGCGTGAGTGCCTGCGTGCGTGCGTGCGTATGTGTGTGTGTGTGTGTGTGTGTGTGTGTGTGTGTGTGTGTGTGTGTGTGTGTGTAAGTGTGTGTGTGTGTGTGTGTGTGTGTGCGTGCGTGCGTGCGTGCGTGCGTGCGTGCGTGCGTGCGTGCGTGTGTGTGTGTGTGTGTGCGCGCGCGCGCGCGTGTGTGTGTAAACAGGTGTGTTCCCCACACACATAGATAGCAGATACAGCCACACGTGCATACGAAAAGGCATATAGGAATAAGGTGAGCACGTGCGTCATTTATGGTTCGCTGAAATTTTAACTTTCATCAGCAAAGCAGGAAGAGTTATATACACGTACACAGATTCAATCAAGGTTGGTCTTAAACATAGGAGAATGCACGTGCACGCTCGCACGCGGGCGCGCGAGCGCGCGCGGACACACACACACGCACGCACGCACGCACACACACACACACACACACACACACACACACACACACACACACACACACACACACACACACACACACATCGTCAAAATAATGATGATCTGAAGATGGGTGAGAGATGACATCACAAAGGGTCACTTTGCGCGATGAATTAATGCACAACAGGTGTAAGAATGCACGCGTGGCAACTCAAAAGTGTAAAGAGTTTGTTAGACGTAAAAGTGTAAAGAGTTTGTTAGACGTAGACCGCTAGCGTTGTGAAGGAAATCACTACAACTCATCATAGCGTGGGAAAACACTGATTTATCTAGTCAATGTGGAATATTTGGCAGGTCTCTCAAAAATATATTTTTTTTAACAACAGAGAAATGGTGTGCCATAGAGATGTTAAAAATATGAGAGAGAGAGAGAGAGAGAGAGAGAGAGAGAGAGAGAGAGAGAGAGAGAGAGAGAGAGAGTACGAATACGAATACGAATATCTATTCAGATTTAAGGCCATGGCCCCATAGTGAAGGGGGCATTTGCACAGTTAAACAATACAATTTACGCCTAGGACAAAACAGATTGTAAGCCTATCCACAGCAACAATGAAAATATAAGCAGAGAGAGAGAGAGAGAGAGAGAGAGGAGAGAGAGAGAGAGAGAGAGAGAGAGAGAGAGGAGAGAGAGAGAGAGAGAGAGAGAGAGAGGAGAGAGAGAGAGAGAGAGTAACCTCTACTGCACACACCACAGACATCAGAGACATTATTTTCAGCATGGGACGCATGGGGGATGTCTGCTTCTCTGCCATCAGACTACAGATTATTGGAAAGGGGTTAGGGAGCGGGGATGGGCGGGTGGGGGGGGGGGGGGGGGGGGGGGCGGGAGGAGGATGGGGGATAGGTGGGGGGGGGGGGGAGAGGGGGATGGGGGATAGGTGGGGGGGGGGGGGGGGGGGGGGGAGGAAGAAAGAAAGGAAGTGGGTGGGCTGGAAAGAGGAGAAAATGATGCTGAACAGACACAACAGTGGAGGGGGCTCTTGTACTTCTGTTTTGTGTTGCACTATGCTTTGTCGTTGTTTTGGTCTCTGTCTCTCTGTCTTTCTCTCTCTGTCTCTCTCTCTCTGTCTGTCTTTCTCTGTCTATCTGCCTCTGTCTGTCTGTGTCTGTGTCTGTGTCTCTGTCCATCTCTCCCTCTCTCTCCTTCTCTCTCAAGAAAGAAAAAAAAATGGTGTTATTGAAAGGCAACCATTTTTTCGCGTTGGGGTCAGCCGGAAAAGTGGAGTTTCACACACACACACACACACACACACACACACACACACACACACACACACACACACACACACACACACACTGAGTGGTTTTGACATGTTAATCAAGCACTCCCCGAATGACGTCAGTGCACGCGCGCTAAGAGCGCCGCTGGCACGGGGCTCTATCTCCTGGACCTGCCACTGATGCAAAACCCATCCCACGCCTTTTCAGACCCTGACCCTCTCCCTCACCACAACTCCCCCCCCCCCTCCCCCCCATCCTCACCTCTTCCACATACACTCCTCATCCCCATTCTCTGTATTACCCTTCCTCTCCTCTGGAACCCATCCTCATGCTGAGTGATTCCCCAAATCGCCTGACATAATAACAGTGCCAGACTCTTTCAAACGAGAACGATATAGTTTCTCCTTTTTGTCTTCCTGCCAAAACAGTTCCTTGGTAAATATAATTAAAATCCAACGACCAGTATTGAAAGCAAGAACAGATGAACAGTAAAAGTCGTATTTTTGAAAACGTATGATTTTTCCTCCCTAAGTTGTTCCTGGATGTAAACAGTTTCTAAACATGGACAATCTTTTCGTCGAGTGATTGTCTGCCTAATTAATGCTCTTATGATTGATGCACTCATCGTAAATGCTGGATTTAAATAGTTTTGTTTCCTTCACATAACCATATGAATTCACCCTGATGCTGACAGAATCCTGCCAGGAAAATGAAAAAGCTAAGCTAGGAAAATAAGACGAAATGGATGGATATATGGATCTCATCGGAATAGAAATCCGCTGGGTGCCAAATAAGATTTCAGAGAAGGCTATATCGAGCATGTAGGGATGTCAGCATGCTTCTGTAAGCTATCCGACGGAGATTAGCAGTCTCTCAGGGCAACATGTGTGCATAGCTGTCAGTTTCTGAACCCCTTCATGCACGTCAGCAGGAAAAGACAATTATTGAATGAGCGCAAACATTTTGATCAGGGGAGGACATTCTTAGAATCTTTAAAGCGAGGTTTCTTTTGATGTTTTATAAGTGTTTTTTTTTTTCTTAAAGATTGCGGGTAGGTTAGATTATGCGAAGGTGCAGTTAGGGATTGGAAAGGATGCGGGGTCAAGTTAGGATTAGGGTAAGCGTACGAAGGTCACAGAAGATAGAAATATATGAAACGTTTGAGGACTGGTACTCAAGAATTGCGTGTTTGTCACTGTCTGTATGCATGTGTAAGATCAGAAACAGATGTAAATGAAACTCATCAAACGTCCAAAAATTTTCACACCTGTCTATGATCACTGTTAGGTGGATAGACGTTAAATTAAAGACCGAACACACACACACACACACACACACACACACACACACACACACACACACACAGATTCAAAGATTTAATCCTGTGACCCCTTTTGGGGCATGGAGGACTTAAAACAAAATAAACAAATGTAAATGAAACACATCAAACATCCAAAAATTTTCCCGATAATTAACACACTGGATACAATGTTACACAACTTTACTAAGTTTTTATAACTTCGCAAAGTTTGGCAACACTTTTTTTTATTACCACAGAGCAAACGACAATAGTTAAATACGGACTTTATACATGTAAATTGTTTTGGTTTAAACTTATTTCTAATATCATCATATTTGGTGCATTTCATTACAAAATGAAATTCGTCGCCAAGGTCATTCTGGTCGCAGTCCCGACAGAGTCGTTCATCATGAGATATTCCAAATCGTCTGCCAGTTTCGATCATGAGTGTATGATTACCACAGCGGAACCGAATTGGTGTGTATATATAAACATCAGGCAACATTTCAATATATTTTTCACGGCAAAACTCTGTTTTAAAATTCCTATAAAATAAACACTTATTACTAGATTCTAAAGCATCGTTCCATGCACGTATGTAAACATCTTCTAATGAATTACGAACTTTCTACAGATACTGTGAACAGATGAAAACTTTTGTGTCTCCCACACAAAGTCGAATCCTGTTTCGATAAGGATATTCCGTATACACATCAACCACCTAGATGTAAAACCCTGATTTCTGTATAAATCATATAATACTTGATACAATCTAGATGAATATTTGTTTGTTTGTGGGGAAAGTAAGGATGACCAGAATTTTATCATTCGTGCATATACTTGAACTGAAACAGGATGCATTCCTAGTTCTCCATATATTAGTTCTGTTTTAGTAGAACGATTTAAATGAAAAAAATGCTTAAAATATTTAAGCTGAAAACTTTCCATTAGCTTTAAATCACTATATCCCCAAATTTCACAGCCATACACATCATCCACCTTGATGTAAAACCCTGATTTCTGTTCGTAGTAGTAGTACTACAAGTAATAGTAGTAGTAGTAGTAGTAGCGCGCGCGCGCGCGCGTGTCTATGTGTATGTGTGTGTGTGTGTGTGTGTGTGTGTGTGTGTGTGTGTGTGTGTGTGTGTTGTGTGTGCGCGCTTCTATCTATTTATGTTTCTTTTTCTAGACATTTTTTCCTTGCAAAAACAAAATCTCAAACACGACAGGTCAGCCAGAAAAGAAGATCCGCCACGCACACTGAACAGTTCAGACATTCTAATCAAGCGTTCGCCGGTAACAGCAGAGCACGAGTATGGCAGCATATTAGCATCATAAATCGTTAATAGCTGGAAACAGCAGAGCACGAGAATGGCAGCATATTAGCATCATAAATCGTTAATAGCTGGAAACAGCATAGCACGAGTATGGTAGCATATTAGCATCATAAATCGTTAATAGCTGGTAACAGCAGAGCACGAGTATGGTAGCATATTAGCATCATAAACCGATAATAGCTGGTAACAGCAGAGCACGAGTACGGTAGCATATTAGCATCATAAATCGTTAATAGCTGGTAACAGCAGAGCGCGAGTATGGCAGCATATTAGCATCATAAACCGATAATAGCTGGTAACAGCATAGCACGAGTATGGCAGCATATTAGCATCATAAATCGTTAATAGCTGGTAACAGCAGAGCATGATTTATGACAGCATATTAGCATCATAAAATTAATCGTTAATAGCTGGTAACAGCAGAGCACGATTATGGTAGCATATTAGCATCATAAACCGATAATAGCTGGTAACAGCATAGCACGAGTATGGCAGCATATTAGCATCATAAATCGTTAATAGCCGGTAACAGCAGAGCACGAGTATAGGAGCATATTAGCGTCATAAACCAATAATAGCTGGTGGCAAAGTAAGCCGACTGCAGGCGGAAATCTTTAAAAGTGTTTAAAATTAATTCCGCCGAGCAACATGGACAAACGAATCACGAGACAAAACATGATGCGTTTCGACCTTTTAGGTCTTCTTCAGGCGAGATAAACAACATTCAGGAAAACGAAAATGAAGAACGAGCAATCTTCATTCAACGCCTATCTTGCGCCGAATTTGACAAAGATAAATGATTGCTTGTTCTTCCTTTTCGTTATCCTAACTGTTGTTTATCTTGCCTGAAGAAGACTTAAAAGGTCGAAACGCGCCGTGTTTTGTCTTGTGATTGGTTTATCCATGTTGCTCGGCGGACTAAATTTCAAGCAGCTCTCACCCTTCAGGAAACAGGCTTAAGCTACTGTTCCTAAGGATCACAACTGCTTTCCTCACGATGATAGTTCTTCCCCCTGCTTTCTCTAAGGGTCACTGCTGTTTTCTCTATACGCCGAGGAAGGCAGCTATTATCGGGGGTTAAACATAAGCATCGCAACTGTTGTCTCTGTTTTCGCGGAGAAAGCAGTCATTAGTCTCACGTGAAACAACGACAAAAGGAAATAGTTGTGGTTTACATGTATTTGTTAGGGCAAACAGCGATCTTTGATTTTTTCCTCCTAACGGCGTTGTACTTGTGGTCATATCTGTTTTCCTCAGTGGAGCAAGGTTCTGGTTGTTATCCCGTGGAGAATATGGAAAATAATTGTGATCTTCTGGGACAACATGGAAAAACAGTTGTTCTCAGGAAAAAAAAAGGAAAAACACTTATGATCCTAAAGAAAACAGTTGTGATTCCAAGGTAAATCATTCTGATCCTCAGGACATTAACTGTTTTCCATCTTATGCAGCACACCGTCATGTACGCCGCTTGAGCCATCTGTACCACAGAAGGCACAAACAGTATTATAAACCAGTCATCCTCTATAGAACAGCCCTGCCGTAATGTTGTCACCTGAGTTTCAGGAGTTCCAAAGGTGACATCGGCGACAATCTACAAATGCAGAGATCCCTTTAACCCTCATTCCCACTTCTTCACTGCCCTCTCTGCACCCTCCCCTTCCTTCCCCACCCCCACCCAACCCTATTACACCATTCCTACTTTTAACTCCTGTGATGCATTCTGACTCTTTTGTCTTTGCGTTTCCTTGTCACATGTCATTGATCGTGACCACCTAATATTCACTGAGAGAGAGAGAGAGGAGAGAGAGGGGAGAGAGGAGAGAGAGAGAGAGGAGAGAGAGAGAGAGGGAGAGAGAAATCAGACAGACAGACAGACAAACAGACAGAGAAGAAGAAGAAGAAGAAGAAGAAGCAGAAGCAGAAGAAGAAGAAGAAGAAGAAGAAGAACAACAACACAACAACAACAACAACAACGACAACAACAAATAGAAGTTGAAGAAGACTGTTCCTTCGCCACGCTGATGCAGCAGTAACCTCTTTTAATTCCACCCTGTCTGACATTGGTCGGTTTCCTCTGGTTCCCCAATCGTGGGCTCCAGTCTCTATGGGTTCACAGCCTCTTTGATTCCAGACAAATGAAACAGTGTTTCATTCGATGCTTGCCCTGAACCTG
>CM031608.1:53345150-53349067 GCA_018398815.1 Conus ventricosus
TGAAATTTTCCTGAAATCGTGCAAAAACGCATGCCCCGTATTTTCTTTACAACCCGATTGGTGCTTGTGGGCGAAAAGTCTTCTTAAAAAAAGCCCATAGCTCCATTTGAGGACTTCCCTCTTGGGGAATTTTTTGGGGAATGGGGGGTTTTAAAGGGAAAATTGAGTACATTGGACGGGTTTTGTTCTCCTTTGTCCTTCTGTCAAAGCCCCTTTTCCCCTGGTTCTGGTTTTTCTTTCCCTTTTTTCTGTCCTTTTTTTTGGGTAGTCTAGTTTTGATGCGATCTTGACGCCGTGTGTTTTCCCGTTTGTTCTAAGGGAATGAGTGGGATCTCATCATGGGATTTTGCTCAGCTGTGATGTCTCTTCGGTTGCCCACGGAAGTTGCCCCTTTCTTCTCTTATATGATATTTTGTGGGTTTTAATGGTATGTTTTTTTCCTTTTCCTTGATCGATTTAGTCGCCCTTATTGATTTTTGGTGATTTGGAAAGGTCCCTTCCAAGCAGCTGTAGTCTCTTGGTTTGTCGGGGGGTTGTATTTGATTCTTCCCCCTCTATGAAGTTGTGTTGAGTTTTCCCCTTTTTCCCAAAAATGCTTTTTTGTGGTTTTTTCTCGCGATCTTTGGTGTTTGTGCTTTCGGAAGTCTCCTCCTTTTATTGCGATGGTCTGTGAGTCTCCGCCGAGAACGGTTTTTGGTGCTCTTTTCATGTCAGCCTTCTTAGGACTTGTAGGGCCTGTTACTGTTCTCCCTACAGCAGTTCGAAAGGGGAGAATTGTGTGGATTTTTGGGGTACCCCTTTGGAGGCAAACAGCTAGCGGAGGAACCCGTCCCTCCCTTGGCTGCTCAACACACAATTTTGAAAATTTTTTTCAGGTTTCCCCTTGAATTTTTCCCTAAGCTTTGCTGTGCATGGTATGGCGTGGTGTCCACCTTTTGCTTAGGAGTGGTACATTCTTTCTGATTTGAGGTGAATTTGTTCTTGTCGTAAACATTTTTCTGGTCCCGGTCTGCTCCACATCTCGATAGGCCTCAGCCTGTGATAGTATCCCCTTTGGGTAGGCTGCCGCCCCCGCGATTTTGGGGGTAATCAATCATGGTTTGCCGTATTATTTCCCCCGTGCTACTCGGGTTTGATTGGCCCCCCGAGTCCAAACTACCTGTGAAACGGTACTGTCCTTTGATTTGGTTTTGAGGGGCTTTCGCGGTTGCTTGTGCATACTTTTTTGGCATGCATCACACGACATGCAATACCTTGAAACCCCGACCGGCCACAGAATGACCCTGTGACTGATCTTGGTTTTTTCCCCCGATGACCCGAATGGGCGGACGGGGGCCAGTTCCAAGATGGGGGTCCGGTTTTTTCGGACCATAATTGGTTCTCGTTCTTTGGTTCTTTTGTGTATTTCGGTACAATTTACCCTTTTTCATGAGTACCGCTCTGAGTCCCTTGGCCTGGTGAACCTTTGTCCCCCTTTTTTGGGGCCCTTTTATGAAATTCGCAAAGGGTGCGTCCCTTTGCCTGTCTCTTTTTGTTCTCGGGGAAACTTTTGCCCAAAACGATTGTTTACTCCAAGGGTGGGTTTCTCTGTTCCCTGTGAGGCTCGGGTCAATCGCCCCCTCACCGTCTCTGTTTTCTTTTCCCGGAAAAGCATGGGGTCCTCGATCTCTTCTCGCTCATCTGGTACCCTGTTTTTTAATGGGCCCTTCCCCTTGCCTATAAGGACCGGAACAGGCGCATCTTCTGCGCAGCACTCGACCTTCCCTGTAGTAGGCGTTTCCTCCCAAATGGAGTTGGCAAACGATCCCTTGTGTTGTTGGCGTATCGCAGACCTTACTCCTTCAGGTAACACCCCTTTAGGAACGAGATCTTTGTGCACCCGGGTTTGTGGCCCCGTTCTGCATTTCCCCGCGCTTCGGTTCCCCCGATCTTCACCGTGGTGATATTTGCTTTCTGGTTTGTTATCTGAGGTTTGTTGGTGTTTTACACTCGCCGGCATGTAGCCCAAAGTCACTGAATTGGGCTTTGTGGGGGGCAGTCCTTGATCTGTGCTGACCCCCACATTTTAAACATTTCCGTTCATTGTCGGGAAGTCGGTGGCCCTTTTTATAAACCGGTTTTGTCGGATACCTTTGAAATCCGGTTTTTGGGGCCCTTTTCCCCACGCTCTTGGGGTTTCTTGGAAGCTTCTTGGGATTGCCCCCATTCGCGTTTCCCTGTTTCCCGTATGGTTTGAGCTTCCAGTTCCCCTTATTTTTTCTTTCTCAGCAAACGGGACTCCCCGAAAAGGTTGGGTGCTTTGATGAATCTTGTTTATTCATAGGTTTCTTTCCCCGATGAATCTCGCCTTGTCCGGTTCTGGTTTCAAGAAATTTCCGTCAAAGGGATTCTTTCGTTTTTCCTTATTTGTCAGACTCTCGTCCCGTTCATATTTTTGGGCGAGCCTTTCCCAATCACATGTTCTTTCCCCTTTAGGCTTCGCGCTGCGGAAGTTTCTGTCATGACGCGCAATGAGCCTTTTTAGGGTCCCCTTGATGGCGTGGTTTCAGCGTTTCTTTAGCGGCAACTGCACATATGCTCTTTGCCCCTCCTTTTTGAACGGTGTAATCTTGTGCCCCTTTTTTTCCCCCAACGATTTAGGGTTGCGACACCAAATTGTGCAGATACGCCTCGATGTCATCTTTTTCGTCCCAAAAATGGATCTTGACTTTATTGCCCGCCTGACTTTGGCCCCTTTTGCTTCATAGAAATTGCATGTTTGAGTCGAGCGCTTGAGTCAAGCTGTACTCACGAGTCGCACGCGTCTGTGCGTCCGTTTCGTGCCCTCGCTTGCATCTCTTCTGGAATCGCGTTCTTCCCCTTCCCGTCTGTCTTCGCGTTGTTTTCGTTCTTCGGGAGTGCTTCTTTTTTTGTCGGCGCCAATTTCGCTTTACGTTTTCGAACGAGGGTTGCTTCGGTTCGGCCTCCAAATTTAGCTGGGCTCGTTCGCATTAATCTTGTGTTCCTTTATTAATTACAAAGGGCCTTTCCCCGGCCTGGGGCCTCCCTGGCCCTTTGGGATCCAAAAGCGGATCATTCCCGGACGTGCTTGTGACGTGCCCCACGCCTGTTCTTAGGGACATTCAAAATTTCATAATGCACCAAAAAATTACGTTTACACATAGTACATACAAAATATCTCGATCCCCCGGATTAAATTTCCTTGTGTTATAAGACAAAAAATATTTCCTCTAATTCCCCGGGTTGGGTAATTTTAAAATCACTTTCTTTCCCCAAAAAAATAAAATAAGAAAGTATCGGTTTTCTTTGCCCAAAAAATCTTACCAAAAAATATACAATTATTCTCTCAAGTGAATTTACGAATTTGGATTCAACTTTAGATTTTGATTTAAGAGAAGGAAAATCGATTGTTTAAATGTGTATGCAGGCCCCCGGGAGCGAAATGCTCCAACTCCCGTGTGAGAGCAGGATGAGAAAACTGGGGTAGCGGGTTAGGGGAATTGGATTTGGGGTTTCCACCGCTGCCCCCATATGTCACACGGGGAGGTGTGACAGTTCAAATTTTTCAACCAAGGGCACACAACCGATCTCCCTTGACCCGTAATAACGTGATACAACAATTTAATTTTGTGTGATCGCGCGCAAGAAATCTTCAAGAAACTAAAATTTTTTTCGCTTTTTTTTTGCTAAATGTTTAAGCTTTCCCCAAATGTTCAAAAATTTCCCCAAGTGTTCAAAACTTGACTTATCTTTTTTGGCGTCGAGGGGAAACTTTAAATGAAAGGGGCCCCAAAAAAGTCGGGATGGGAGCGGAGGCCCCCTCCGACGGTGAATTTTTCCAAGCGTCGAAATTGGCGTAGCCGGAACGAGTCGGTAAGACATTGGGTTTGTAGTTAGGGTAGAAAATCGTAGAGCGG
>CM031608.1:53350067-53352567 GCA_018398815.1 Conus ventricosus
GTGTATGCACAGGAGACACAATAATAACGCTTCAGGGGAAGCTAAGACAGATTGAAAAATAGTAAGAAAGCACCAATAATAAGTAGATAGCGAAAAACAGTAATAAATAGAGCAGAAGACTTTTAGTAATGGACGCAGATCCAAAACGAATAAGGGGAGGATGAAAACAATAATGCGAAGAATTTCGGAGATGTGCCCGTAGTGTTCAAATTATTTCAAAGACAGAGAGATACACACATGGCAGAAAGCAATCTTCTAAAGGTGTTGATCACAAGCAACAAATTGAAGAGTAATGAATAGAGCTGCTCTGAGCAGAAAGTATTTGAGTAATATGATTTTTTTTTTCAAAACTGCTACAAGAAAGGAAAAAAAAAAACAATGATGAAAAAGTCGCAGATGCGTCCAACGTGTTCAAGTTATTTCAAAGACAGAGAGACCCACACACGACAGAACACGACATTGTGGAGGTATTGACCTTACAAACAACAAAGTGAGATCAGTGGAACAGATTTCCAGTACAGTTTAAATGACCATGCGGACAGACAGACAGACAGACAGACAGACATCCCGATAGACATGGGGAAAACCAGACAGTCCACTGACAACAAACAACACGGAAGGCAATATCCTGCTCGACACTTTGACGCTTGTGCGCAGGATACTCAGTCAGATGTGTCGGAATCCTCGGTGCATATTGCTAGTCTGGAATCTACTGGGTGTTTACCTTGAAGGTGATTTTCTATCTATTTCTTTTTTTCTTTTTTTTTTCTCATTGAGATTATTTTGCTGGATGCGCCACGCTGGAGATTTTGTTTGATGTGTGTGTATGTGTGTGGTGTGTGTGTGTGTGGTGTGTGTGTGTGTGTTGTGTGTGTGTGTGTGTGTGTGTGTGTGTGTGCGTGCGTGTGTGCGTGCGTGTGTGCGTGCGTACGTGAATGCGTGAATGCATGCGTGCGTGTGTGTGAGTGCGTGCGTGCGTGCGTTTCGGTCTATAGGGAGTGGGTTATCTTTGTTGTCTGGAATGTGACTGCATTTATTCTTGTTGTTGTTGCTCTCACAGTTTCTGTTGTGTTTGGTATCCGTTGACTGGGATGAATGATTTATTGTTGTTCCCGCCATGAGTATCGCCACTGCCATGGTTGCTGTCAGCTGTTCTGATTGTTGCGTTTCTTAACGACAGTGTTCACTGTATGTTTGGCCCAAGAAGGCACGCCAAATCTCCGATGCACATACAAATATAATGTAAACATGAGGCTGTACATAAAAATGCCACGTAAACATGACTAAATGCATATATAATTAGGCATGAAGAAGTAAAAAATGAAAAATACCACATAAATGTAGAGACACGTGTAAAATATGACATAAACAGAACGAAATACATGTAAAATATCCGGTGAAAAAAAAAAAAAACGATAGGCGTCCACAGGAATATAAAAGATACACATATAATTACCACATAGGTCATAGAGACACACGCGAATACACCATAAGCATAAAAGAACACACACACACACACACACATACACACACACACAACACACAACACACCACCACACACACACACACACACACACAACACCAATAGCATTAGCATCATAATAATTCTCTCTCTCTCTCTCTCTCTCTCTTCTTCTCTCTCTCTCTCTCTCTCTCTCTCTCTCTCCCCTCTCTCTCTCTCGGGATAACGACGTAAGGGTCGAGAGATAAACATAAATATACCACATACACAACATTGATAGACATAAGACTACATAAACAGAACACGATATACCACGGAAATGTAAAGAGACACATCTGAAATACCACAGACACGTGAAGACATACGCATTTGAAACATACAAAGATATAAAAGATGCACATTTAAACATACACAAAAAATTCGCATACACAGAAAGAGAGGAAAATGAAAATACTATGTAAACGCTAAGAGATACTAATGAAACCATCGTGTAAACTTATAGAGACACACTTAAAACATCCACGAAAACAGAATAAGGTGCATCAAAATATTACATACACATAAAGAAATACATATAAAATACCATGTAAATAGAACTCGGTAACATAAAAAAATATTGCACAAACAACACACAAACCAATTACGTAACATTTAAAGAGATGCACATACAATGACTTACAAAATGTAAAACGATTAAAAAAAATTACAATGACATGTTTTGCTTGTTTATTTTATCACTGAAATCTACAAGGAAGTCTGGCTGACCGGATAGTGGCCAGCACCTTGGACTCGGCCAGTCATTATCACCGTTCTCAACAAATGTATCTTACAGCAGTGCCAGAACCATCGATGTCATTAACCACGCCAGCAAAGTGATGCTGAGAGTCATCTTGCACGGTCTGAATCCACAAGTTGAGGAAATGACGGCCGAGAAAAAAGATGGATCTCGCTGTGCAATGAACACCACAGACAGCCTGTCAACCTGCAACACCTGTAAGAGAAATACAGTCAACATCAACAGGACGTCTACCATGTGCA
>CM031608.1:53357567-53360067 GCA_018398815.1 Conus ventricosus
TTTCATTACCCTGAAACCAAGGGGCCCTTTTTTAAAACCCATTTGGGCCAAGTTCCTCATCGCTACATGTTTTGACACCACCCTCTTGGGCATCTGTCGACGTGATGATGAGGTTATTTTCAGGAGGAAATGTTTGTGCGAATGCTGATTGCACGTCGCTTTTGCGTGCCACGTATGGGGTATTAATTTTTCATCAAGCAATTCAGTCGAACACGCCGGGGAAGAACCCCGGAATGACTTGGGACTGCCTATGTACATTGAAGTGTTTTTTCTTTTCGGGTTCGTTACTGAAATGGTAACCAGCCGACCTCACGTAACCTATCAGAGCTTCTCTATTCACGGAATGCATTGATCTGAGTATTTTTGTTATTCAAACTATGGTCATTCGTTTAGGGTTGGCTAAAAATCCCTAAAGTTTCTCAATAGTGATCCTTCTTACTCCGATCTCATTCTTCCTATGCACCACACACACACACCACACAACCACACACCAACACACACACCCCAACAACACACACAATTCAATTCAATTAAAATTTAATCCTTTGACCCCTGCTGGGGATGGAGATACAAATGTAACAAAGAAAAATACGAAACTCACTCAGAACATGTTTTGACCATAATTGCGAAATGTTTAAATCGGGTAAAAGTAACGATCTCATAAACAATCTTCCCATTTTTTAGAACTTACTATATTCAAACAAAGCGTCTCCTTTGAAATAAATTACAAAGTTGAAAACGACTTTGGTTTGAGATATTTTTAGGGATGAATTTTCCGAGTTCATTATATTTGACATTCCAGTTGCATGGAATTCATCTCATTTCACCCATTTCACAGTTACGACAAATAGCAATTCTTTGGAACATTATGGTGTCTTCCAATTTCAATTTGCAATTTATGGTTACTAACTCTAAATTTGAATAAAGGTTATACATAAATTCTGGAAAGGGAAAGAAATTAATGTTCTTTCCAAAGACAGTCTTTATATTTTTATAGATACACACTTGTTGCTTTTTTTAAAGAGAACTGCGCCAATCACGAGCATAATTATTTTGCAACCCCTTTTTTAACACACTTACAAAAGTTATTTCTTTTTGTGAATGAATGAGATTCCCAAACACAATCAAACCAGTTTCAAAATAAATGCTTTTAACATAACTAAGCCATGGTGAAACGAAAATTCCTTTTTTGTATATAGTTCATGTAAGATATTATATACTTTGTTTGAATACTTTTAGAATCAGGAACAACTAAGTTAGCCAGACCTTATCATTCTTACTTTAATCATACAGATAAAGGATAGATTCCGGTTTCACCATAAATCATTGAAGTCATTGTAGTTTTATTTAATCAAAATAAATACTTTAAAAAACGTAACTGTAACTTTTCTAATATTCAACATTTTCATAACCCCAAATTTCCACACCATACAACAACACAGGTACAACTAGGGAATAAAATAATTGTATGCAAACATCAATTGGCAATTTCGTTTCCTTGCATTTTGTAATACTGAAAACATTGCCTTGAGAGCCTGATTATAAGCACATTTTTTGCTTGTAAAACGAACCTGTTCTGCTGAACTCGATGCCAAAGTATTTAATTGAATTAAGAACCTCTATTTTTCATTCCCAAAGAAAAAATTTTCACGCATACTATTTCGACCATGAAAGACAACTATTTTTGTTTTCTTTGGATTTACTTCTAATTGCCATTGCATGCAATATATATGTAAGGCATTAAGTTCTTTTTGCAAAGCTGATTTAGAATTTGCCAGTAAAATTGTATCATCAGCATATAACAATACAAGCAATTTAATAAACTGTTCAAGTTTAACTCTTGCGTTAAATCATATTCTAGAGTAGAACAGTTATTGTCATAAGGAACTGTTGTAGATCATTTAAAAATAATGAAAACAATAAGGGTGAAAGGTTTTCTCCTTGACGAACTCCCCCTAAAACTGCCAAAGAACTCTGATTTTTGACCATTTAGAAAAATGCACGATTTATTTGATCATACAAAATTGATTACAACGTGCAGAATTTTCCCAGATATGCCTTGACTAACGTTTGTGCCATAAAGCATGTCTCCCAATAGAATCAAATGCCTTTCTGTAACCCAATAAAAGCACAGTATAATTTTCCATTTTTGATTGCAAACATGTCAATCAATGATTTAAGAACAAAAGATGGTCAAGCGTTGAATGCATGCGTCTAAAACCTGTTGGTTTTCTGAAAAAAAGTCCATTCATTTCAACAAAAAATAAGTCTGCTTTTTAGAATTGACGTGAATAATTTGCCTACACAACTTAACAGTGTTATCCCTCTGTAGTTATTGCAGTCTTGTTGATCTCCTTTGCCTTTATGAGTGGTACAATTAACCCTGTCACCCAATCTTCTGGTATAAACCAGAATCCAAAACACGATTAAAAAATAAACAATAAAAACTTTTTCCCTATAAGGAACACTATTCTTTATATATTCATTCCTTACTAAATCA
>CM031608.1:53372107-53394607 GCA_018398815.1 Conus ventricosus
ATTTTAGTTATTTTTATCTAATTTTTTATAGTTACTGTCCTACAATTCATCTATGCTTTATTTTTTGTTCCATGTAACCACATCGTCCTCTTTTCTTTTTTGATAATAGTCTAAATTGTAAACAATATGTTATTTAGACGTCTGCAATCACCTATATGTGTGACAGACGTAAAACAGAATTCCTTCCTACACACACACACATACAAACACACACACACACACACAACACACACACCACAACACACACACACACACACACACACACCACATTTCAGCACTGATGGAACTGATTCCTGGCTAATGACAACAGACGGTACGGCCAGTAAAAAGAGTTGAACCAGTCCAGAACCGTTCCAGAGCAGCCAAAAGTCGTACGCAACCGCGTTATGAGGATGCTGTGGTCTGTGGTGTCAAATGATGCTGGCAAGTCAAGCAGTGACAAGATAGACACACGCCTATTGTCTGAGGCCTGAAGGAGGTCATTGACCACACGCAATAAAGCAGCTTCTGTGCTATGACACTTACAGTAGGCTGACTGGAACGGCTCAAGCAGGTTATGAGATTTAAGATGCTATAGAAACTGTTTTAGTACAATGCGTTCCAAAACCTTTGAAAAGAAGGGTAGGTTGGAGACTGGACGATAGTTCTTCAAGCAGTTTGGGTCCAGATTTGCATTGTTTAGAAGGGGCCTAACAAGGGCATGCTTAAAACACTCAGGCACAGTACCAGATGATAAGGACTTGTTCATAATATCAATAACAATGAGTGTAATTTCGTCTAAACAATCAAACAGGATTGAGGCAGGAATAGGATCGAGGTCACAGGACTTCTTTGGCATTTTCTTTAGTATCTGTTTTACACAGATCTCAGATACAGGCTCCAATTTTTCAAACAGTGTACCAGAGAATACAACAGCATCAGTGGGGCATAGTCATAGCTGCTTCTGATCTGTTCAATCTTGCCAACAAAAAACTCATTGAATTTATTGGGAAGAAACCGTGGGGGGGGGGGGGGGGGGGTTGTTAGAAGGAATCACAGAGTCTCCTGCTTTGCCCAACAGCTGATCACTGAGGCGGAAGATTTCTCTGGAGCTGTCAGCACCTGCTATCCTACCACAATTGTAATTTTTCTTTGCCTCATGTATCATGTTTGTAACCATGTTACAGTGCTCTGCATATATTTCTCTCCGAATAGTCAGACCAGACTCACGCCATGCACGCTCAGCAGTACGCCGTAGCACTTTAGCATGAATGATATCTAGTCATCCAAGGGGCGGATGTACGATCTGATACTGTACGTACAGTGAGAGGGGCATGTTGGTCAAGCACCTGTCGCAAGCAAGTGGTATACGTACATATGAGATCAGATTAATTGGACTGATAGATTGATTCAAACACTGTATGAACATCAGTCTTGAAAACATGCATCTCAATAGCCTTGAGATTGCGTGAAGCAATTTTCTTTGTTGCTACACCAGGCTTTCTAAGACAGAGTTCAAAAGAAGTAAAAAGGTCTGATAATAGCATGTCTCGAACAGATAAATCAAACACATCAGAAACATGGTTAGTGATTAAGCAGACTAAAGTATGACCTGTACGTTGAGTAGGTACATTCACCATTTGTTGCAGACCAAGATTTTCAAGAACAGCACTTAAAGCCACAGTGCAGAGATCAGATGGATTGTCAAAATTAATATCACCAACAATAAACAATTTTTCATATACATTGTATGATTCAAGCAGATCGGGGAACTGGTCGATGAACATTTATTTCTTGATGATATGTAACTACAAAGATGTATGCTGTGTGTGTGTGTGTGTGTGTGTGTGTGTGTGTGTGTGTGTGTGTGTGTGTGTGTGTGTGTGTGTGTGTGTGTGTGTGTGTGTGATTGTGTGCGAGAGAGAGAGAGAGAGAGAGAGAGAGAGAGAGAGAGAGAGACAGACAGACAGACAGACAGACAGAGAGGAGACAAAAACAGACAGACAGACAGACAGACAGACAGAGAAACAGAGACAGAAACAAACACAGACTGAGATAGATATGCCCTTTACACGCATACGTATGTGTGCTGGTTTCGTGAACTGGGCAAGTAATCAGATGCATTGATTAGTGTATGTTTACATGATGTTGTGTGCCGTACCTGATTGGAGTTTGGTGGCATGGTGACGTGTGGCTGGAAGCCAGTGGTCAGTGGTCCGTGCAGGTAACAGCGGCACACCATTAGCTGGAACATCATCAAACCAGGCAAGTCAAACAACAGGTCCTCTGGCGGGCTACCTGGTGACGGTGTGATGAGGGTTACTCTCTCTGGGCTGCTGTATAGGGGCTGACACACGATACACCTAGTGTAGCTGTGATCGCAGGAGCCTCGGGGGTTGGAGGAGGTAGGGAATTAAGGAGGTAGGGGATGGAGGAGATAGGGAATGAAAGGGTTAGGGAATTAAGGAGGTAGGGGATGGACGAGGAAGGGATGGAGGATGTAGAGCACGGAGGAGGCGGGAATGAAGGAGGTAGCGGTTTGAGGATGTAGGAATGAAGGATGTAAGGGATGGAGGAGGTAGGAATGAAGGAGGTAGGGGATGGAGGTGGTAGGAATGAAGGAGGTAGGGGATGGAGGAGGTAGGAATGAAGGATGTAAGGGATGGAGCAGGTAGGAATAAAGGAGGTAGGGGATGGAGGTGGTAGGAATGAAGGAAGTTGGGAATGTATGAGGTAGGAGATGGAAGTGGTAGGGGATGGACGAGGTAGGAATGAAATAGGTTGGGGATGGAGGAGGTAGGGGATGGAAGAAGTAGGAAAGAAGGAGGTAGGGATGGAGGAGGTAAGGGATGGAAGAAGTAGGAAAGAAGGAGGTAGGGGATGGAAGTGGTAGGGATGGACGAGGTAGGAATGAAATAGGTTGGGGATGGAGGAGGTAGGGGATGGAAGAAGTAGGAAAGAAGGAGGTAGGGGATGGAGGAGGTAAGGGATGGAAGAAGTAGGAAAGAAGGAGTAGGGGATGGAGGAGGTGGGAATGAAGGAGATTGGGGATGGAAGAGGTAAGGGATGGAAGAAGTAGGAAAGAAGGAGGTAGGGGATGGAGGAGGTAAGGGATGGAAGAAGTAGGAAAGAAGGAGGTAGGGGATGGAGGAGGTGGGAATGAAGGAGGTTGGGGATGGAAGAGGTAGGAAAGAAGGAGGTAGGGTATGGAGGAGGTAGGGGATGGAAGAGGTAGGAAAGAAGGAGGTAGGGGATGGAAGAGGTAGGAAAGAAGGAGGTAGGGGATGGAGGAAATGGGAATGAAGGAGGCTGGGGATGGAGGAGGTGGGAATGAAGGAGGCTGGGGATGGAGGAGGTAGGAATGAAGGAGGCTGGGGATGGAGGAGGTAGGAATGAAGGAGGCTGGGGGTGGAGGAGGTGGGAATGAAGGAGGTTGGGGATGGAGGAGGTAGTGTTCACTAACAACGATTTCCATTTATGCCTGCAGTTATTTACTGTTTCTGTTTTAGTATTAAGAGTTGCTAAGTGTGGTTTACATAGTATTAGCCATTTTTCAGTTATATATTTTTCAGTTGGGGGTGCTATTGGATTCTTTTTTTGAACCCTTGAAAAAGAATTGTTAACCTGCACTTGTTTTCCCCCACTACTTAATTGTTCAGCATTTTCTCTCTCTCTCTCTCTCTCTCTCTCTCTCTCTCTCTCTCTCTCTCTCTCTCTCTCTCTCTCTCTATATATATATCTATATATATTATATGAAAGAAAAGAAACACCCGAAGGTGCTGGGGAGGACCCAGAGAAGCACCGTCTTCACCTGCCCTTAGAGCAGTCCTGTACCACCCCTGGAGGCCTGCGCTGTGTTTGACGATGGGTACAGGCACGCGCAGGACACTCCATTAAGACATCAAGGGACATAACTTGCTCCCGAACAGAGGTAAATTAGACTACAGGATGCAGCTCATAACAGCCTCAAAGTAGCATCCCCCATGGGTGTACCAGCCGTATTTCATGACTGCAGAGCCCACCGGCGAAAAACACCACCCCCCAGCTGCCGAGCACACCCCACAGACCCAACCACCCCTGCCCACGGACAGATGAAGACAGTGCCACTCCAGACACAGCCAAGCTTTCGCCATACGGTCTTATGTGCCCTCAAGAGAGAATCCAAAGTTGTAGTCTTTCCACTGTCAACAGGACTTTCCCTGCGGTCAGTGGGTCTTTCCTCACCGCCACTGGACCTTTCTCCAGGGTCAGCCTAGTTAAGGCAAAGAAGAAAAAGAAACACCCGAAGGTGCTGGGGAGGACCAGAGAAGCACCGTCTTCACCTGCCCTTAGAGCAGTCCTGTACCACCCTGGAGGCCTGCGCTGTGTTGACGATGGGTACAGGCACGCGCAGGACACTCCATTAAGACATCAAGGGACATAACTGCTCCCGAACAGAGGTAAATTAGACTACAGGATGCAGCTCATAACAGCCTCAAAGTAGCATCCCCCATGGGTGTACCAGCCCGTATTTCATGACTGCAGAGCCCACGGCGAAAAACACCCACCCCCAGCTGCCGAGCACACCCCACAGACCCAACCACCCCTGCCCACGGACAGATGAAGACAGTGCCACTCCAGACACAGCCAAGCTTTCGCCATACGGTCTCTCTCTCTCTATATATATATATATATATATATATTGAATTATAAACAAAGCTTGCCTTATGTCTTAGATTGACGAAATAGGGGAAATAAGCATTCATATCTGTAGTGGTAGATGATTCTGCCTAACTAACAGTATGTGCTTGAGTGGGTGAATGGAGAAAAATACAATAAATGCTTCTAAAAATGAGCCTTCAGCAAGCTTATAGTCTCCAAGGGGGAGACATCCTCCAATAGGGAGGGAAACTCACTAACATATAACCCCTGGTCATATACCGATATTTCGAAACCTTGTTGTTTCTCCTCAGTGACCGCGGAAAGTGGTAATTGACTCCTCTGCCTTTTCAGTTTTAAGAAGTATGCAATCCCAGAAAAGGCTGGTGTGCAATACCGTAGTATATTTGTTGAGTTTCAAAAAACAAACCAAAGGTGCCACCTAAGAAGCAAAAGAAAATCATGAAAGAGCAAAACAAGCTACATTTTCTTGTGAAAAGTAAAAAATCTAAAAAAATATCCTCTTAAGACACAAGTGCTGAGGGTCAGTTCTTGGAATGAATCCGCAAGGGACTAAAATACAACAAACTAATAAATTCCAAGGATAAGTACCGCGCGCCGTTCCAGCAACTTACAGAGCAGCTTGGTGTTGCAATGACCGCAAGAAATACTGAATTATAAACAAAGCTTGCTCTTATGTCTTAGATTGACGAAATAGGGGGAAATAAGCATTCATATCTGTAGTGGTAGATGATTCTGCCTAACTAACAGTATGTGCTTGAGTGGGTGAATGGAGAAAAATACAATAAATGCTTCTAAAAATGAGCCTTCAACAAGCTTATAGTCTCCAAGGGGGAGACATCCTCCAATAGGGAGGGAAACTCACTAACATATAACTCCTGGTCATATACCGATATTTCGAAACCTTGTTGTTTCTCCTCAGTGACCGCGAAAGTGGTATTTGACTCCTCTGCCTTTTCAGTTTTAAGAAGTATGCAATCCCAGAAAAGGCTGGTGTGCAATACCGTAGTATATTTGTTGAGTTTTCAAAAAACCAACCAAAGGTGCCACCTAAGAAGCAAAAAGAAAATCATGAAAGAGCAAAACAAGCTACATTTTCTTGTGAAAGTAAAAAAATAAAAAAAATATCCTCTTAAGACACAAGTGCTGAGGGTCAGTTCTTGGAATGAATCCGCAAGGGACTAAAATACAACAAACTATAAATTCCAAGGATAAGTACCGCGCACCGTTCACTGAGGTCACTGAGGAGAAACAACAAGGTTTCGAAATATCGGTATATGACCAGGAGTTATATGTTAGTGAGTTTCCCTCCCTATTGGAGGATGTCTCCCCCTTGGAGACTATAAGCTTGCTGAAGGCTCATTTTTAGAAGCATTTATTGTATTTTTCTCCATTCACCCACTCAAGCACATAAAGTTAGTTAGGCAGAATCATCTACCACTACAGATATGAATGCTTATTTCCCCTATTTCGTCAATCTAAGACATAAGAGCAAGCTTTGTTTATAATTCAATATTTCTTGCGGTCATTGCAACACCAAGATGCTCTGTATGTTGCTGGAACGGTCCGTCTATGTATTTGTCTGACTTTATTCAAGTTTAAAAGGCTGTGCCAGTCTTGAATAAAAGTTACTCTGTGTTAGGTTTCCTTATGGGAGTAAAACATACCCCACGTGTTTACTGTTTAAATTTAATAACATTTTATATGCTTTGAATGGCAGTCTATGCTCCTCCATTCGGGTTAATTTCAACCAGTATCTAATGCAAGAGACAGTAGAATGATAAACAGGGGAATCGATTTAATTCACCAATACAAGATCATTCGGTGTTTTGATACTACCCTAAATACCTCTTTAACACAAACAAATGAACACTCTCTATCACTGATTAAGCATCTTCTAAACCCCAAATCTCAGCACCATATGAAGCATAGATTGAATTGTGAATCGAAATTAGAATAACGTTTTTTTCTGTGTGTGTGAGTGCTGTGCGTGCACGAGTATGTGTTAGTTGTCATGCGAACGCGAGTTCGGCGTCTGTGAGTGCAAGCGTTTGTGCACACATGCAATTGTCTTGATCGTGCGCCCACGCCTCGGGTATGTGCAGTGTGTGTGTGTGTGTGTTTGTGTGGGTGTGTGTGTGTGTGTGTGTGTGTGTGTTGTGGTGGTGTGTGTGTGTGTGTGCGAGCGTGAGCGCGCGCGCGCGTTTGGTGGTGAGTTGCGAGCGTGCACGCGTATGTGTTGAGTGCTCTTGCGAACAGCCGAGTTCGTGGACGGTGCGTGCTGCGTTTGTGCACATTATTGCATTTCAGTCTGTCTAGTTGCGCACGCCCTCGTGGTGTGTGTGTGTGTGTGGGTGTGTGTGTGTGTGTGTGTGTGTGTGCCTGTGTGTGGTGTGTCGCCCCGTGTGTGTGTTTGCAACGCAGCGCATGTAGACAAGGGAGGCAGCTGGGGTGAGAAACAGGGATGTTGGCGTGTTTGCGCTGAACGTAATGTCATGCTTATTAGTGATTTATGGGACAGCTGGTGTGTGAGATCTGAGCCAGATTCCGGACGTATATGGATTGAGGTATCTGTGTCTTAGATAAAACCCTATGATCTGAATTATGATGTGTGGGTTGCTAGTCGTTTATGTCGTGTTCCTGTATGTGTGTGTGTGTGTGTGTGTGTGTGTGTGTGTGTGTGTGTGTGTTGTGTGTGTGTGTGTGTGTGCGTGTTGTTGGGTTGGGTTTTTTTTGAAAGGAGATGTGGGAAAGAAATATGATGTGTGTCGTGTGTGCCTGTGTGTGTGTGTGTGTGTGTGTGTGTTGTGTGTATGTGTGTGTGTGTGTGTGAATTTCTAGTTGTGTGTTTATGTCTGGGTCTGTGTGAGGTAGTGATATAGAGGTTGGGCGAATGGTAAAGAAATAGGGTAAGGGCGGCACGATTTGCGCATACGGTCAAACTGTGTCAATGTAGGTTGTAGTGATTCAGAATTAATTGTCACGTGATAGAGCGGCAACCTAAGTAGTGAGGGACCGTTTTTTGTAGGGAAAGACCTTGATGTGCAGAAGTCATTGGGCTTGTTAAGATGGTATTGGCCGTAGGGCTCTGTGTTGATGCTTGTCAGGCTGTTAGGGGGACACGATAACCCCCAGGGATGGAGCCTGTGATAACTGAGGGGAGGAACAACGTGACGTGGAGAGGTGAACACCACACAAGATGAGAAGAATAGTGGTGTGGAGGAGAGTAGATGGAGCCAGGACAGTTGGGTTGTGAAATACGTGGTATGGGATACAGAAGAGGAAAGGACGGTATAGTGTAAAAGACATGCGAAAATGAAGGACTAAGTTTGAAACCAGAGGTGGGAGCCTCGGTGAAAGAGTCAAAGAAGAAAGATTTGTGCGTCGTGTTTACCTGAGGAGACCATGAAGCTCAGTCCTGTAACCTGGTGCCAGTCACCAAGCGGTCACCATAAACCCCCAGTGCTGATTGAGTAATTTGAAATGAAACCATGCATCAAGTTCGGTGGTGTGAAAGTGTGTGGCGTGTGTGTGGGTGTGTGTGTGTGCTGTGTGTTGTGTGTGTGTGTGGTAAAACTGGATGGTAAGTAAGCCCTGTTTTATAACACGGGATTAGGACCAGTTTTTATCTTTTTTTAGTTTTATTATTCTATTTCTTAACTGAGTTTTTTACTTGTGTATTGTATAAGGAGACATGATAATGTATTCGTGTTTTCTGTCGTTGTTAGGAGAGAAGAGCGATTGATGATTATACACTCATCACATAACTCTTACTCACACAGCAAACACACACATCCACTCACTCACTCTCAATCACAAACACACATTCAAACACACACACTCACATCCCAAACACTCACACTCACCATCACACACACACCACACACACAACACACATCACACCACACACACAACTTTTTAGCAACTGTTGGACTAGATTCGTGGATTATGGATTACATGTCGGGGGTTCGGCACAGTTAAATTCAGAACAGTTCCAGAGCAGCCATAAGTCGTACGAAAAAGCGTGATGAAGGTTTGTGTGGTCTGTGGGGTTCAAATGCTGCTGACATGTCAAGCAGTGTCACAAGTTAGACCATCACGCGATTGTTCTGTGGCCTGATGGAGGTCAATTGTACAACGCAATTAAAAGCTGCTCTGGGCTATGAAATCTTAAAGTAGGCTGATGGAAACGGCTCAAGCGGTTATGAGGATGTAAGATGCTGTAGAAATGTTTTAGTACAATGCGTTCCAAAAACTTTGAAAAGAAGGTTGGTTGGGCAGAATGGTACGATTAGGTTCTTCTAGCAGTTTGGGGTCCTGATTTGCATTGTTTAGAAGGAGGCCTCTCATAGGGCTTGCTTTAAATTCATCTGGGACAGTAAACAGATGATAAGGACTTGTTCATATTATCAATAACAAATGAGGGTAATTCGTCTATCTAAAACATTCTAACAGGATTGAGGCAAGGATTTGGGTGTGGTCACAGGACTTCTTTGGCATTTCTTTTGTATCTGTTTTTAACAGATCTCTAGATACTGGCTCCAATTTTCAAACAGTGTACAGCAGAATAAAACAGCTTACTGTGGGGCATAGTCTTAGCTGCTTCTGATATGTTCAATCTTGCCAACTAAATACTCATTGAATGTATTGGGAGAACCGTGGGCGGGTGGGGGGGGGGTGGGGTTTGTTAGAAGGAATCACAGTGTCTCATGCCTTTGACCATTCGCTTGATCACTGAGGCGGAAGTTTCTATGGGTGTAGGTTCAGCACCTGCTATCCTACCTCAATTGTTTTTTTTCTGCGCCTAATTGTATCATGTTTGGAACCATGTTACAAGTGATCTGCATAGATTGCTCTACGACTAGTCAGACCAGACTCACGCCATGCACGCTCAGCAGTACGCCGTAGACTATTTAGCATGGAAGATATTAGTCATCCAAGGCCGGATGTACGATCTTGATACTTTACGTACTGTGGAGAGGGGCATGTTGGTTATGCACCTGTCGCAAGAATGTGGTTATACGTACATATGAGAGCTAGATTTATTGGACTGATAGATTGATTCAAAATCTGTAATGATCTATCAGTCTTGTATAAACATGCATCTCAAGTGCCTTGAGATTGCGTGAAGCTATTTCTTTGTTTGCTACACCAGGGCTTTCATAAGACAGAGTTCAATAGAAGTTAAAAAAGGTCTCGATAATAGAATGTATCGAACAGATAAATCAAACCACTTCAAGATAACATTGGTTAGGTGTTTAAGCAGACTAAAGTTTGAACCTGTACGTTGAGTAGGGTTACATTTCCCATTTGTGCAGACCAAGATTTTCAAGATACAGCACTTAAAGCCACAGTTGCAGGAGATCGATTGATTGTCAAAAATTTATACTACAAACAATAACATTTTTAATATACATTGGATGGATTCAAGAAGAAGATCGGGGAACTGGTCGTTGAACATTTATTTTCTGATGTATGTAACTTCAATGATGTATGCTTGTGGGTGTGTGTGTGTGGTGTGTGTGTGTGTGTGAGTGTGGTGTGATGTGAGTGTGTGGTGTGTGTGTGTGTGTGTGTGTGTGTGTTTGTGTGCGAGAGAGAAGAGTGAGAGAGTGTGAGAGTGACAGGACAGACTGACTGACAGACAGACAGAGAGAGTGAGACAAACAGGACTGACAGTCTGACAGACTGACAGACTGAGAAATCAGAGACAGAACACAAAATCACAGACTGAGATTGAGTTGCCCTTTTCACGCATTCAGTTTGTGTGCTGGTTTAGTGTTCTGGGCAGTAATCAGATGAATTGATTAGTGTTTGTTTATCATGATGTAAGGTGTGCCGTAACCTGATTGGGAGTTTGGTGGCATGGTGACGTGTGGCTGGAAGCCAAGTGGTCAGTGGTCCGTGCAGGTAACAGCGGCACACCATTAGCTGGAACAATCATCAATCCAGCAAGTCAAACAACAGGTCATCTGGCGGCTTCCTGGTGACGGTGTGATGAGGGTTACTCTCTTGGGCTGCTGTATTGGGGATGAACCACGTCAAAACTAGTGTTAGCTTGTGATCGCAGGGAGCCTCGGGGGTGTGGAGGAGGTGGGAAATTAAGGTTGGTAGGGGTTGGAGGAGATAGGATTGAAAGGGTTAGGGGATTTAGGAGGTAGGGGATGTTCGAGGAAGGGATGGTGGATGTAGGAGCACGAGAGGAGGCGGAGGAATGAAGGAGGTAGCGGTTTGTGCTGTAGGAATGAAGGTTTGTAAGGGATGGAGGAGGTAGGAATGAGGTGGTTAGGGGTTGGAGGTGGTGGCATTGAGGTGGTTGGGGTTGGAGGTGGTAGGAATGAAGGATGTAAGGGATGGGCAGGTAGGAATAAGGAGGTAGGGGATGGAGGTGTGTTAGGGAATGAAGGAAGTTGGAATGTATGAGGTAGGAGATGGAAGTGGTAGGGTATGGTCGAGGTATGGATGTAATAGGTTTGGGGAATGGAGGAGGTAGGGGATGGAAGAAGTAGGATAAGAAGGAGGTAGGGGTTGGAAGAGGTAAGGGATGGAGAATAGGGAAAGAAGGAGTAGGGTTGGAGGCGGTTAAGGGATGGATGAAGTAGGGAAGAGGAGGTAGGGGAAGGAGGAGGTGGGGCGTGAATGAAGGAGATTGGGGATGGATGATGGTAAGGGATGGAAGATGTAGGAAGAAGGAAGGTAGGGGATGGAGGAGGTGGGAATGAAGGAGGTTGGGGTGGAAGAGGTGGAAAGAAGGAGGTAGGGTATGGAGGAGGTAGGGGATGGATAGAGGTAGGTCAAGAAGGAGGTTGGGATGAAGAGGTAGGAAAGAAGGATGGTAGGGGTTGGAGGGAAAATGGGATTGAAGGAGGCAGGGGATGGAGGTGGTGGGAATGATGGAGGCTGGGGATGGAGGAGGTGGGAATGAAGGAGGTGGGGATGGAGGAGGTAGGAATGAGGGTCGGATGGGGATGGAGGAGGTAGGAATGAAGGAGGCTGGGGGTGGAGGAGGTGGGATTGAAGGGGTTGGGGTTGGAGGAGGTTGGGTTCTCTAAAACATCGATTTCCTTTTATGCCTGCAGTTATTTACTGTTTCTGTTTTTGTATTAAGAGTTGTCTAGTGTGGTTTATATATGTATTAGCCATTTTTCAGTTTTAGATTTTCAGTTGGGGGTGATGTTGGATTACTTTTTTATGAACCCTTGAAAAAGAATTGTTTAACCTGCTATTGTTTCCCACTAACTTAATTGTTCAGCATTCATCTCTCTCTCTCTCTCTCTCTCTTCTCTATATCTACTATCTCTCTCTCTTTCTCTCTCTCTCTATATTTATATATTTATATATATATATATATATATATTGAAATTTTATACAACATAGCTTGCCTCTTATGTCTTAGATTAGATTGACGGAATTAGGGGAAATAAAGCATTAATATCTGTAGTGGTAGATGATTCTGCCTAACTAACAGTATGTGCTTGAGTGGTTTGAAATGGAGCTAAACTACAATAATTGCTTCTAACAATTGAGCCTTCTGCATGCTTATTATCTCCAAGGGGGAGTCATCTCACAATAGGGAAGGGAAAACTCTCTAAATATAAAATCCTGGTCATATATCCGATATTTCGAAAACCTTGTCTTATCACTCAGTGACCGAGGTAAGTGGTAATTTGATCCTCTGCCTTTTTACAGTTTAAGAAGTATGACAATCACAGAAAAGGCTGGTGTGCTATACAGTAGTTTATTTGTTGAGTTTCAAAAAACAACCAAGGTGCCACATAAGAAGCAAAAGAAATCATTGAAAGGAGCAAAACAAGCTACATTCTTGTGAAAAGTAAAAAATATAAAAAAATATCCTCTTTAAGACACAAGTGCTGATTGGTCAGTTCTTGGATTGAATCCGCAAGAGGACTTAAAAGATCTACAATATAATAAATTCCAAGATAAGTACGCGCACCGTTCCAGCAACTTACAGAGCTGCTTGGTGTTGCAATGTCCGCCCAAAGAAATATTGAATTTAAAACAAAAGCTTGCTCTTTGTCTTGATTGACGAAATGGGGGGAAAATAAGCATCATTATCTGTAGTGGTAGATGTTTCTGCTACTATCAGTATGTGCTTGAGTGGGTGGATGGAGAAAAAATACAATTCCCAATGCTTTAACAAAATGAGCCTTCAGCATGCTTATAGTCTCCATGGGGGCGACATCTCCAATAGGGAGGGAAACTCACTAACATATAAATCTGGTCATATACCGATATTTCGAACCTTGTTGTTTCTCATCAGTTGACTGCGGAAGTGGTATTTGGAATCCTCTGACCTTTTTAGTTTTAAGAATGTATGCATTCCCAAGAAAAGGTGGTGTTGCAATTCGTAGTTTATTTGTGGAGTTTTCAAAAAACCAACCAAAGGTGCCACCTAAGAAGCAAAAGATAATCTTGAAAGAGCAAAACAAGCTACATTTTCTTGTGACTAAGTAAAAAAATATATAAAAAAAATATCCTCTTTAGACTATAGTGCTGTGGGTCAGTTCTTGGAATGTATCCGCAATGGGACTAAAATACAACAACATAATAAATTCCAAAGGATAAGTATCCAGCGCACCGTTTCTCTGAGTCTTGAGGTGAAAAACACAAGGTTTCGAAATTTCGGTATTAGGACAGGAGTTTTTCATTTGGTTAGTGAGTTTCCTTCCCGATTGGAGGATGTCTCCCCCTTGGGAGACTATAAGCTTGCTGAAGGACTCAGTTTTAGAAGCATTTATTTGTATTTTTCTCACATTCAACATAGCAAGCACTTACGTGTTAGTTAGCAGATTCATTTAACACTACTGATATGGAATGCGTATTTCCCCTATTTCGTCAATCTTAGATCTTAAGTGGAAGCGATTGTTTATTATTCTATATTTCTGGCGGTCATTGCAACATCCAAGATGCTCTGTAAGTTGCTGGAACGGTGGCGCGGTACTTTTCCTTGGTTTTAGTAGTTTGTTGTATTTTAGTCCTTTTGCGGATTCATTAACAAGAACTGACCCTCAGCACGTGTGTCTTAAGAGAATATTTTTTTTAATAATTTTTTTTCTTTTCACAAGGAAAATGTAGCTTGTTTTGCTCTTCATGATTATCTTTTGCTTCTTAGGTGGCACCTTGGTTGTTTTTTGAAAATCAAACTTATATTACTTCGGTTATTGCAACACTAGCCTTTTATGGAGATTGCTTACTCTTATAATATAGAAAAGGCCAGAGGAGTCTATTTACAACTTTCCGCGGTCACTGAGGAGATTCCAACAAGGTTTCGAAATATCGGTATATGACCCAGGAGTTTTTTTAGTGAGTTTCCTTCCTATTGGAGGATGTCTACCCCTTGGCAGACTATATGCTTGCTGAAGGTCATTTTAGAAGCATGTATTGTATTTTTTCTCCATTACCCACTCATGCAAATTACGGTTAGTTAGGCAGATTAATCTACACTACAGTTATGAATGGCTTTTTTTCACCATTATTTTTTTTATTTTTCCGGGGTGTGTCAATCTAGACATAAGAGCAAGCTGTGTTTATATTTCAATTTTTTTGCGGTCAGTGCAACAAACAAGCTGCCTCTGTAAGTTGCTGGAACGGTGCGCGGTACTTATCATTGGAATTTATTAGTTTGTTGGATATTTCATTTATATATTATATATATTATTATATATATATATATTTATATATATATATATTTATATATATTTTTATTGCTGTGGACTATTTAGTAGTGGGGTGATAAAAAGTGCAGGTTAACATTTGCTCCACAAAAATCTGCCCGATTAAAAAAATAAATCCAAGAATAAGCTGTGATGGTATAGGATGCTTTGACAGCTCGGAGTAAGATGTCTGAGCGGGAAAGCTATTTTGGCCACCCCTCAAAGCTACCTCCACTT
Source organism: Conus ventricosus (assembly GCA_018398815.1). Taxonomy (NCBI): domain Eukaryota; kingdom Metazoa; phylum Mollusca; class Gastropoda; order Neogastropoda; family Conidae; genus Conus; species Conus ventricosus. Next base: position 53,386,657 of record CM031608.1, read on the forward strand.
TCCTTACATCTATATTGTCACAGATTTCCCACAAATGTCTTAGATCAATCCCCGCTCCGTCCACCATCCTTAACGCACCCACCTCTCTATGCAGGAAACGAATCGCAAGACCCAGACATCAACGAGGCGTATAATGCTATGACAGTTTCTAATGGTGGATGTGTATTAATGTACATGATTTCCTTCCTCATATATTAGTCCGTGTGCATGTGGTGTATACCCTCACCCTTAGTGGGGTATTGCAGAAAGTGATTTGTGTGTAGCTGGAGCGTGCCGTTTTGATTTCTGCCTGTTTGGCCATGCTGATCTCTGCTGGTGTGGCTGCTGCGATTGTTCAAAGTTACCATGTCAAAGGAAAAAAACACCGCTCAGGTCATCTTTTCATCAAGTTCATTTTCTCCTCGTGTTGGCCTGTGGTGGCAGTTGAATGATGTGCGCAGGTTTTCATGGAGTGTCCCTGTATTCTGGAAAACACTTTAGACTCTTCACTGATTGGACCATTCTCGTATCTGTGGCCTGTTTTTCAATGCGCGCTTTCGTTTTTTTAGCAAAATTTGAGGTTTCACTTCACATACAAGAATAACAGCGTTCACAAGTACTGTTTTTTGTGTATTTTAATGTAAGACCCAATAGTACAAGATCATTTACAAGATACTTTCATGTTTCTAGTGCAATTTAGTAGTATGACAATGACAGATCTGCCACTCCTACCCCTTAAAAGAAATAACTATCTAAAAGGAACAATCTACCCCATGTTGTTTTGAATTACTAGACAAAGTCTTTTTATTATTTGCTGGTTCTTCCTATGAAAAGATCACTCTAATAATGATATTAGGCGCCATATCAAAGTTCAGGCAGGGTTGTAGCATTGTGGTTCCTGTCATAGTGCATCATTTACTGTCTTTTGAGGTGGTACTTCTTACATTCCTTTCGAATTATCACTGTTCCGCTTGTCAGGGATTTTTCTAAATACAGAATACATTGTATGATTGTTTTGAAGAATATGATATATGTCTAACTAATATTTATATAATAATAATGATTTATGATTTATAGCGCATATTCTCGGGATAGAGGCCAGGCTCGAATGCGCTTTACAATCAACATCGTTTTCCAACATATGGCTGACATACCTGGTTAGGTGGCCGGGATGAAGAGCTGCCAGATGGGCTCAATTCAGTCGTTTCCCGTTTCATCTCTAACCCTTTGATAAGGGGATAACTAAGTATATCTAAAACACACAGGTCTTTGAGACAAACTCCTTTATGCCTTTCTTAAAAAAATCAGAACAGCTTTTCTTTATAGAATGTCTGTGAACGAATGTAATCTCAAGCATCAAATCTTATCTTTTCAAAGATAATGGTGATAAATGATACTTTGCTATAATCTGGTTCTCTTTGTGAAGATTACTTTCAGTTCATTTCCGACAAGATAAAGGTCTTGAATCACTGCAAGTTGTAACCGTGAATGACAAACAAGAGTAATTTGATGTCAGTCGTTACTTTATTGGCAGAGAAATCAGAGGATGTACTCTTAGCGCTATCATTGTCAATGAACACAAAGTCAGTGGTACAAAGTACAGCCTTGCTGAACGAATTGGTGCATCATAAACTTCTGGGGCGGTCGGATTCTCCGCTATGTAGGGACTATCAACTAAGCTCTGCAGGCATGTGAAGGCACGTGGTCCTTGTCACTTCAAGTCCTTCAGATGTCTTTTGACTTCATGACCTCTGGTGATGGGATGTGTGGCTTTGGCTGTGTGATGGTTCCATATGAGTGTCTGTTAGTTACACTCTCTCATATGTGCGATGAGCAGGTGAATCTCTGCTTGGTGGCAACAGAATCATGTCCATACCATAGTAACAGGGTCAAGCAGTTATTCAATGGTGTTGAATCGCTCTTGAATTTCTCATATCGAAAGCTCTGTTGATGTCTTTGGTGCTTGAACCCCGACCTCTGTACAAAACAGAGTGAACTCTTCTAGTTCTTTCATGTCCGTTGGGTGAATTTGGGCCATGACACCAAGCTGAGCAAATGTTCTAATATACTCGGATGCTGTTTGAGGGTCTTGATTGGTGGCTATTTTCCTTGCTGACAATCGCACTCGTCGTGTCGCATCCGATGAACTGACCATGAAAGCCACTGGTAACACGGAACAGATCTCTTTGCCCACAGTCAGCGCAAAAGTGCTTGATGTCAATGGTCTCCGCGTATTGAGAATCCTGTATCAAAGAGATATTCTGGGATGCTTTCAGCGTACTTAAGATGGATGAAGACTTCTGTGTCTGGAGATCTTAGTGTTCGTTCGAATTTCAGAAGAGGGTCGGCAATTGGAGGGACAGTGCAGCATCGTAATCATTTCAACTGACCCTTTCAATTAATGCTGTCTTAAAATAGCACACTAAGCTTGCAATGCTATCAGCACGTGAGCAGCCCGTTCTTCTGTAAACATTTGTGTCTCAACTGAAGTCTGTTCGCCTTCCATCCTCCGAGGAATGTTTGTATGCCCTACGACAGGAATCATGTTAGTGGGCTTCCTTGGCCACCAGGTCTGTATCCTGCACCTTTGCTAGAATTACGTTAATCCTTCTTTGTTCAGAACTCTTTTGATTGATGCTTCTGCGATCTTTGCACTCACTATCCAGGCTTTCTTTCTTTTCTTTTCCGTACTAGTTCGCATCTTGGCCACAAAATCATACACTCATTGCTGGGCAACAAGGGAACGCTACTTGATGACGGTGCAACTCGTAAAGGTCCTTTAGATGTTAGATGTTGAGTCTTCATACAGATGTGCGCTTTAGTTTCACATTAGTTTGGACGTGTTTGTGATTATTCTGGTAACACCATCTGTGATAGCCATGAATGTGAGGGAGGTAGTTATGGCACTGACAAACAATAAAAAATTAATATTTGCTTGGTAGCTTCCAAGTTCAACCTCCTCTTGCAAAGCTGTCGGAAGTGCAAATGAATCTTTGATCTTTTGAAACTTGTTTATGCTAATGGGTCTTACTTTAGTGTCCGATTGTTATGGGGGTAATGAACAATTGCATGTTGGACAAACTAAATTGTCTTTTTGTGCCTTGACGAGCCGGATGTTGCTGTACAGGCTTCTTCGTATGTTTTCTTTTTTAATTGCTTGATTTATTCTTTTTGGGCTGAAGTCTGTGTAGGGATCCTACACAGACTCAACCAAAAAGTATATTAGAAAAATGGAAACATCACTGAATTTCCATAAAAGTACTTTGATATGAGAAACAAATAATCAAGGACAGGCTGTTGTAGGGAGAGTAAACTTATATGTTACCTAGGCAGCATTACCAATCTGATATTTGTTGATCAGTTCTGGGCGCAAAATTCTCGGCTGGTATCTTTATTTGACCATTCAACAATTGTGGCACCCAATTCAACAATCATTTTCATCAATTCTGAATGTAGGGTGGTAGGTGGGGTGTCAATAAACTCTACATATGAAATCTTTGTGTGTTTATGGTCAAATTTAATTGATCTATCAGAATCTATATCGTCACGCTCTGTCTAGATGGCTTACGCTAAGCTTTGTAACAGTTTTGCCACAATTGACTTGGAAAAAAGAACCAATTGACCTTTCAAATGTTTACCTTCAAACAGAAAATAAGCACAAGGAAATAGATTTCTCACACCCAATAAATGGGATGGTAGAAGGTGAATGGTCACATGGCTTGAGCTAATAGAAACAGACAAGACGTTTTCTATATTCATGGCGGCCATTTAAAAGCGGGGGCGTTACCTTTTACTTCCTTGAAATTTCACCTCACCTACACCAGACAAAGATCGCCCCCACTGGCAAACAACAGTGATTTCAGTAGCATAGATGTTATGCTTTCAATGGTACCTGTCTGAAAAATTCCTCACATAGGAGGCGAGGGGGTATAGGACGGTCATGGACTATAAGGATATGGATAGGTATACACAGGGGGAAGGGGGAAATAGAGAGACAGAAGTAGAACAGAACAGAACAGAACAGAATTTTATTCAAAAAGGCCAAAGCCCCATTTGAAGGGTGTGAACAATAACAATGAATATAGATACAAATATGAATGTCACTGTCATCCCATATAAGCATGAGGACTAGGTCAAATGCAAAACTGGAAACCAGTTTCCAAGTTACAAAGGAAAATAATGGGAATTCAATAAAGAAATCCTTATATTTATAGACTCAATCAACAAATTCACATTCATACAGCAACAGATTTGATAAATCAAGATATAGCTATTTCTCTTCTCTTAAAGGCTTTGTAAAGATATACAGCAATATTTTTAACGACTTCTGTCTTTCGTGATGCTAAAAGTAATGTTAATCTGAAATCACTAGGATTATTATGATATTTTGGATGTATTAAACTATGTCTTAAATCATCGAAAGCAGGGCAACAAAAAACAAAGTGAATTTCATCATCTGTGGCAGATCTACACAATGGGGATTTCATGACACGTTCGTTATCCCTGTTATATCTTGAACTGGGCACTGATAAATTAGAAAATCCGAAATCTAAATCTTGTTAGTGTGTATCGTATAAATCTGTTCAAATCCAAAAGTAAGTATGTCTCCAGATCATGAGACATCTTGAATTTCTATAGTTTATAAATCTGTCACTGTCATCCATATGACAATTCCAGCTTTGCCACCTGCAATCGATTAATCTTTGTTTGAACTCTCTTATAAAAGAATTTATACATCCTACACCTTGATTTTCCCATACGTAACAGAAGCCATTACTATTCAAAACATCCCGAACTTTCGAAGCCCAATTAACTTTTCCTCTATTTGACAAATTTAATAACGGAAATGAAATGAGGTAGGGAACAGTAAACGATAAACAGTAAACAAGTGGGGTATTTTTGCTCCCATAAGGAAACCTAACATAGAGTAACTTTTATTAAGACTGGCACAGCCTTTTAAACTTGAATAAAGTCAGACAAATACATAGACGGACAATCTAATAGTGGGGGAAAAACAAGCGCAGGCCAACAACTGAACTGTCTGGCAAGATTTGGACTTGAGGGAGGGGAGAGGGAGTTTGAAGATGGAGAAACTGGGAAAATGAAATTAAAAAAAAAAAGTTACAGATATGAAAACTCTTCTCTAGCTGCATAAGGGAACCATCGCAATTCCTTTTGAAAGGCAGATATATTTTAGGCAAAAAGGCCTGGGAGCAGGCAATACAAATATATCTGCCTTCAAAAGGAAAATTGCGATGGTTCCCTTATGCAGCTAGAGAAGATTTTTCATATCTGTAATTTTTTTTTTCTTTTTTTTCTTTTTTTTTTAAATTCATTTTCCCAGTTTCTCCCCATTGGGGTTTCTTGAATAAAAGTTTACTCTGTGTTAGGTTTCCTTATGGGAGCAAAACATACCCCACTTGTTACGTTTAAATTTAAAAAACATTTATATCTTTGAATGGCAGTCTATGCCCCTCCATTGGGGTTTAATTTCAACCAGAAATCAATGCAAGAGACAGTAGAATTGATAAACAGGGGAATCGATTTAATTCACCATATAACAAGATAAATTCGGTGTTTTGAAAACCTACCCCTAAATACCTCTTTAACACAAACAAATGAACACTCTCTATCACAGATTAAGCATCTTCTAAACCCCAAATCTCAGCACCATATAGAAGCATAAGATTGAATCTGTGAATCGAAAAGCTTCAAGAATAATTTCACAGAGTTATTATTCAACTGATTCAATTTACAAAAAAATCCCAATAGCAGCTCGTTTCCCTTTTTTCGCTAATTCTTGGCATGCGGGCTTAAAACTCAATCTTGTTGAAAACACAATACCTAGGTATCGATATGAATTCACTACATCTTTTAACATTGCCGTAAAAACCATCTCTCTGTACTTGCTAGGTATTCCCCCTTTTCTAAAAACCATAATGCTAGATTTTTCAAAATTAACTTTAAGTTGTAACGGCATGCAGCTTTATGAAGATTATTTAGTTGTGTCTGCAACCCAACCACAGTTTCTGACAATAGTATAATGTCATCAGCAAATAAAAGAATAAACAATTCAATCATATCCATTTTGGGAGACTAACACCATGTCTACCATTATTCAAAATTTTTCAAGCGCAAGTTCGTTAATAAACAAACAAAACAGAAGAGGACTACAAATATCGCCTTGTTTCACACCGTTCGTACAATTGATATAACCTGTGTACTGTGTACCACAACGAACTCGAGCTGTAACAACCTCATACATACTTTTAAATACATCTATAAATTTTAACCTTTAATTCCTTTTCTTTAACATAATAGGCCACAGTAATTTTCTTGAAATTGTGTCGAACGCTTTCTCGAAATCAATGAAAGCTACATACAGTTTTCTATTACATGAAAATTGCTTTTGAATAACTGCTAAAAGTGTAAATATGTGATCGGTTGTAGAATAATTTTGTTTAAACCCAGCTTAGAATTCACCGGTAATATTGTTCTGCTCAACCCATTCCTGTAATCTGAATTAAACTATAGAGCTGTATATTTTGCTACTTATTTGGCTGAAACTTATTCTTATTAGAAACTCTACCCATATTTTGCCAAAAATTCCTTTCTGATCATTTACAGACATAATTGTTCAAGTACAATTCTATTGTATTCTTTTTTCTTTCTCTCTAAAAACCTTTTGGTATTCCCTCCTTTCTTTGCAAAAAGCTGTCCTAGCCTCTTTTTCGGTTGAATTCCCCTTTTGGTGGCAACTTTGTATCTGGCAATTTTGTATTTTTTTCTGATGATTTCCTACATTTTCTTAAAATTTTTTCTAACATTGCGCTTAAATTTTTACATTCATCATCATACCACTTTTCTGACTTTCTGACATGTATAAATTTTCTTTTCCATACATATGCTTGCCTCTCCTTAAATGCATCATTAAATAATGTAATGCCTGATTAATGTCAGACCCATCAATATGCTGCTTTTTAAAAGTTTTTCTTTTGCATTTCTTGAATGCATGCTTTATGAAACTGTTCAGCAAATCATCATTCCAAACTATCTTTTTAAAAATAAAGGTATTCACGCCAATCATTGTCATTGCCGTAAAACATTTTTCTTCGCTTAAAAATAAATTCCATGGTTTGAGACGAATTATCATATCAGAACATACAACGGCAGAATTTCTAAGTATCGAACAGATCTCAGAAACTAAGAAATAATCATTCACGCTACTCCCTGTTTCCGTTATGTATGGTAATGACCTTTCAAGGTCACCATTACATACTCCATTCATGATAAACCAATCTGAAACCCAATACATAAATTCAAATCATTTTCCCATAAAAATTCAATTCCGAGTCTTTAGAATATCTTATGAGATCTGTTTTGTCATTCTTATCCATGAAACTGAACCTGTCAAACTGACCCATTGCTGAAAGGGAAAATGTTGCTGTTCTGCCGTTCAAGTCCCCACACAAAAGGATATAAACGTTGTCATACCATAATATCTTATCTGTTATAACCTCTTCAAGGGAAACAATGCCGTTTCCAATTTCAACTGTGTATAATATGGGGAATTTATTGGGGGCACGTAAGTACACACATAAAGAATGTTATTTTCAAAACCAAATAAAGTTTTATTTAATAAGAAACACATAATATTGAAATGTTCACATGTAAGTTCAGATACATAAGCCATCAATTCGCTTTTAATTAAGCACACCACTCCACCTGATCTCCTCCCGTGTCTTGTCAGCTTAATCGCAGGTTTACAGAATCTATTTTCTCCATGAACATTTCAACAAGACAAATGAAATCAAATTATAAACATACGATAAAAACTTTTTGATCAATCATTTAGATGGAAGGCCACCTACGTTCCAATGAAGGAAAGAGAACAAGTGTACTTTATTTTTAACCTGTGTTTCACTGACATTTTGTTCACTTTCAACTCGCTATCATTCGTACTCTCATTCAG
>CM031608.1:53399607-53402107 GCA_018398815.1 Conus ventricosus
GTGTGTGTGTGGTGTGTGTGTGTGTGGTGTGTGTGTGTGTGTGTGTGTGTGTGTGTGTGCGTGCGTGCGTTTGTGTATGTGTGTGTGTGTGTATGTGTGAAAGAGAGAGAGAGAGAGAGGCAGACAGACAGAGAGGGAGAGGGTGGAGGAGAGAGAGGGGCGGGTGAGGAGGGGAAACATTAGGTGGTTAAGGAGGCAGCGGGAGTTGGGTGTAGGGCAAGTGCCAACGACGTGAAAATGAAAACATTGCCAAATATTTTTCAAGCTGTAGATAAAACTGGCAGGGAAGAATGGAAAACACATCAATGACAGTTACAAATTTGGGATGAAAAGAAATTAATTTGCGGATGTGCGCGCGCGCGCGTGCGTACACCCACACACACGCGCACCCACCCACCCACACACACACACACACACACACACGCGCACGCGCGCGCGCGCGCGCGCGCTCGCCCACACACACACACACATACACGCACATACATGCAAGCACACACACGCGCTCTCGCGCGCGTGCATACGCGTGTGTGCGCGCGCGCACAGGGGAATTTGTCTCCCACACGCATACTGTTCACATACATACACCCGCACGCGCACTCTCTCTCTCTCTCGGACCTAACCCCGGACCAAACCCCCCTCTCAAGCAAAGACAGCATGAGGCAGTCTCGACTGTCCAGTACACGATCAACCAGTAGCAGAGTCAGCTTGGACAGAACGGAGAACCCTTCAGGTGGCACTTCCAGTGAAGCAGCAAGCCAGCCTACTTCTCTGACATTGTTGGCATGCTCAACTCCTTGGGCGTGAAGCTAGACACCAAGATTGGAGAGGTGAAAGAAGAAAATCCGCATCTTGCACGAGGACTACGTGGCCATGAAGGATGAGCTGAGGAGGCTGAGGGAGGAGGTCGTCACGCTCCGTGAAGAGAACGTGGATCTGCAGAGGAGGAAACGACGATCTCAGCCGGAGGGTTGCTGACCTGGAGACGAAGACGGACGACCTCGAGGGACGGTCTAAACGGAATAACCGCATTTTCTATGGCTTACCGAGGAGGGAGAACGAGACACCGCCGAGGTGTGAAGGTATGGTAAAACGATCTTCTCACTGACAAACTTGGACTGTCACATGATGTGGAATTTGACAGGGTTCACACGAATAAGTTCTAAGTCTGACTCCCCTGTGATTGCCAGATGTGTTTTCTATAAACAGAAGGTAGAGGTGCTAAAGGCAAAGGGCAAGCTCAGGGGAAGTCAGGTTTTCATTGGTGAAGACTTTTCTACCCGTGTAAGAGAAGTCAGGAAAGGTTGATTCCACACTTAAAGAAAGCTCGCAATGAAGGAAAACGAGCTACAATGGCTTTCAACCACCTCCTGATAGGCGGTAAGAAATATTCTGTCGATTCTAGTGACAGGCTAGTGGAAATGAAATAGGACAGTGGCCGGCCCGAAGACATTGTGTGTGGTTTTTCAACAGAGGGAACAAACCTTCATGGTGCACCAGTTTTGCTGTCACCCGGTAACGGGTATGACACAGAGCTGGCACGTGCTGATCGTGGAACGGTTTGACCTGGTTTGTTGTGCTAGCGATTTCAACCACCAAACCTGAACATGTGTGTGTAAACAGTGAGCGTGTGTTAGTTGAATCCGTATCTGTGTATGACGCGCGTCATAACGGCACGTGCAATGCTTCTCCCGGGTTTGCTGACAGTGGCAATTCAGATTGTTTCTTTGTAAATAAACATTTCTAAATCTTTTTCTTTTCTCCATTGGAATGTGAATGGTTTATTGCTAAATTGCATGATAAAGAATTTGTCTCTTTTGTTTGTTCTTTTGACTTCATATGTTTTGATGAAACATTCCTGGAAGACTTTTATTCATCTGTGTTTGTGGGTTATAAATCGTATTGCAAACCTGCCATTAAACTTACAGCTCGTCGAAGGCGTTCTGGTGGTCTGGTATGTCTTGTTAAACACGAGCTCTGCTCGTTCATTAAGCTATTAGATATTAAATCTGATAACTGTGTTGCTTTTGTCATTGATAAATCTCTGTTTTGCGCAAACAAGATATCCTTTACATATGTGCTTACGTACTACCGATTGATTCACCGTATTATACATATTCTGATATTGAAAATGGAATAGGTATGCTTGAAGAATTTGTGAGTGATTGTATACTTGCTCTTGATGATGTTTATGTTTTATTAAGTGGTGATTTGAACAGTCGAACTTCAAACTTTTCACATGATTTAGAAGATGATGGTTTACCTATTGATGATCAGTATGTCAGTACTCCTTTATGTACAAACAGAAACTCTGAAGATACTGTATTGAATAATTATGGTAAATGTTAATCAATATGTGCACCGCTTTGAATTTGTGTATCATGAATGGTATGTGTCAGGGCGAACTAAATGGTCGCTACACATATATTTCTGAGAGAGGTAATAGTTTAATTGATTATTTTTTAATGTCAGAGATATGTTTTTGAGTTTCTCGAATGATTGT
>CM031608.1:53409607-53417107 GCA_018398815.1 Conus ventricosus
TTCAAGTGCCAGAAGTTTGGGTACATCAAAGATCGCTGTTCTGAGCAGGAGGTGTGTGGTGTTTGCTGCAAAGCAACCCATCATGGGCCTTGTAAAGATCCGGCCCATTGTGCAAACTGCGATGGCGACCACGCAACTGCCCAGTTTGGATCCAAAAAGCCAACATCCAAAAGGTAAAAACCGAAAATGAAAATTTATTTTTTGAGGCACGGAAGCAGGTCATTGATAGTCAGCCTGCTTCAGTTTCTTCGTTCGCTTCGGCTGTGAAGGAAGTTTCCACACGTTCCCTTTGCTATCGGCTGTGAAGGAAGTTTTCACACGTTCCCTTTGCTATCGGCTGTGAAGGAAGTTTTCACACGTTCCCTTTGCTATCGGCTGTGAAGGAAGTTTTCACACGTTCCCTTTGCTATCGGCTGTGAAGGAAGTTTTCACACGTTCCCTTTGCTATCGGCTGTGAAGGAAGTTTCCACACGTTCCCTTTGCTATCGGCTGTGAAGGAAGTTTCCACACGTTCCCTTTGCTGTGAAGGAAGTTTCCACACGTTCAGTTTGCTGTGAAGGAAGTTTTCACACGTTCCCTTTGCTATCGGCTGTGAAGGAAGTTTCCACACGTTCCCTTTGCTGTGAAGGAAGTTTCCACACGTTCCTTTGCTGTGAAGGAAGTTTTCACACGTTCCCTTTGCTGTGAAGGAAGTTTCCACACGTTCCCTTTGCTGTGAAGGAAGTTTCCACGCGTTCCCTTTGCTGTGAAGGAAGTTTCCACACGTTCCCTTTGCTGTGAAGGAAGTTTCTACACGTTCCCTTTGCTGTGAAGGAAGTTTTCACACGTTCCCTTTGCTGTGAAGGAAGTTTTCACACGTTCCCTTTGCTGTGAAGGAAGTTTTCACACGTTCCCTTTGCTATCTGTGAAGGAAGTTTTCACACGTTCCCTTTGCTATCTGTGAAGGAAGTTTTCACACGTTCCCTTTGCTATCTGTGAAGGAAGTTTTCACACGTTCCCTTTGCTATCTGTGAAGGAAGTTTTCACACGTTTCCTTTGCTATCTGTGAAGGAAGTTTCCACACGTTCCCTTTGCTATCAAACCGATGTTTTCATTTTTCAAAAACATTGCCAGAAAAAAGTGTCAAGCCCTGGTGGAGGAAAATCCACCACCTCCCAATCCAAAGTGGATACCCCTGGCAGGGGCAATAAATTCACCACTTCTGACTGCCCAGCAGTCTAATCCATCTGCTGCAGACCAAAACCCAGCCCTCCCGCCTCGAACTTTCGAGAGCAGTGCCCATGCGGGCAAGGGAGTCCAGCCAAGTGTGCAGATGGTGAGATTAAAGGCAACCTCCATCGTCTCTAAAACCAAAACCGCCTCCACCTGCGGACAAGTCTGCCAGTGGGTCTAGAAACAAACCTGTCCATCTTCAAAACAGATACGTTCCATTGGATGCAGACGACGACTCGGAGATGAACAGATTTTTCTCCTGTTTGTCCTCTGCACTATGGATAGATTAATCCATTGGAATATCATTGGTTTTTAGCTCTAACTTTGAGGAGTTGCAGCTTTTGTGTCGTACACTAAACCTCAGGTTTTAGCTCTTCAGGAAACAAAAAATTAAAGCCAGAAGACCTTCACTCTTTCTGGTTTCAATATTCCTTCCAAACCTGCACAATCTTCCACGTTGGAACCAACAGATGGCGTTGCCCTTCTTCACAAAACGTTGCTGTTTAGCCTGTTGCTCTTGCTACCCCTCTTAGGCAGGAGCTGCGAGAGTCACTCTTTACAAAACCGTTACAGTTTGCTCGTTATATATATTACCTTCTGTCTCGGTTTGTCGTCAAGACCTTGTCAGTCTGATTGAAGAACTTCCTCGCCCTTGTATGCTGTTGGGTGACTTTAATGGCCATAATCCCCTTTGGGATAGTGTGAATTCTTCATCCAGAGGTCTTCTTCTTGAAGATGTCTTTTTAGAGTTGAACTTGTGTTGTCTAAATGATGGGTCTCCAGCTTACCTCCATTCTTCAACAGGTACACTTTTATGTGCAGATTTGTCAGTATGTGATCCCTCGCTGGTCCTGGACTATGAGTGGTCTGTCCATAACGATCTGCATGGATGTGACCATTTTCCCGTTCTGTTAAAATCCATAACAACCGAGAACGTCTCTGTTCCACAACACATTAACTATAAGAAGGTTAATTGGAATCTTTTTGCTGCAAATGTTTCAAAGGAGCTCCAGGAAATTGACATTCTTCGAAGTCAAGACCCATCCGAATGTCTAAATTATGCTTTGATCAAGTCTGCAAAAGCCTGTATTGCGATGTCTTCCGATAAACTCCAACTGCCTTAAACACATTGGTTCAATTCTGACTGCCAACAAATCTCAAAAGTACGCAAACGGGCTCAGCGTCGGGTGTTCCAACGACCTTCAGCTCCCAACAGTCGACCCATCAGAAACTCCATGCCAAAACGGACATACTTTTAAAATCAGTAAACGTCAGGTTTGGAGAAACTTCCGTTCCACGTTGACGTGTGAAACATCCAAGAAAAAAATCTGGAACATCATCAAGAAAATCAAAGGGAAGAACACCAACCCGTCAATTCATCACCTGAAACTTGCCGATGCTCTGATAACTGACAAACAAGCTGTTGGCAATCTGCTGGCCTCCAACATTCAACAGAACGCATCATCCTCAAGTAATTCTATCTTTAAATCTTCAAGTAAAGCCTTTTTAAAAAGCAAACAACTCAGAGAAAAATCTTCACACAATTTCACTTCAGACAACTCTGAAGTGTACAATCTACCTTTTTCAATCGATGAACTAATATCAGCTCTGCAAACCTGCAATGATTCTGCTCCTGGCCTGGATGACATTCATTATCAGCTTTTGAAACATCTCTCAGAAAGCTGCCTCCAGACCCTTCCAAAAGTCTACAACTATATCTGGACCACAGGGTGCTTTCTGCTCTCCTGGCGGAAAGCCGTGATCATTCCCATTCCTAAACCTGGAAAGGACCTTACCAACCCTTCAAACTATCGTCCAATAGCTCTGACCAGCTGCCTCTGCAAGCTAATGGAAAAGATGGTCAACTCCAGCCTGATGTGGAAGCTGAAAACCGATGGCCTTTTTACCAATGAACAGTGCGGGTTTCGGAAGTACCACTCGACCGTTGACCATTTAGTCCATCTGAAAACCACTATTCGCAACGCCTTCATTAATAGACAACAAGTAGTTGCTACCTTTTTTTATCTGGAAAAAGCGTACGATACTACTTGGAAATCTGGAATTCTTATCGATCTTCATAAACTTGGTTTTGTGGTCATCTGCCTTTATTTATTCAAAACTTTCTGGCTGCTCGGCAGTTCCAAGTCCGTATTGGCACCACGCTGTCTGACATACATGGGCAGGAGTTAAGTGTACCACAAGGAAGCATTCTTTCTCCTGCTTTCTTCAGTATCAAAATTAATGACATTGTCAGATCGGTAAACCAGGGTTCCGAGTCCTCTCTGTTTGTTGATGACTTTGCACTCGACACAGTTGAAGCCTCTTATGCCAGCGCACAGCGTCGACTTCAACTTTATGTGGACAAGATTCGACAGTGGGCCGAGGAAAACGGGTTTTCAAGCACCGAAACACAGTGTATCCATTTTCACAATTTTCATCGGCTCTTTGCCGATCTGAAATTCGTCTGGTCAAATCCATCATTCCAGCTGTGAAAGAAACCAAATTTCTAGTGTGTTTTTTAAAAAAAAATCAAAAACTAAACTTTAAAAGTCACATCCAACACTTAAAAGCTACTTGTCAAAAAGCACTGAATATTCTAAGAGCTGCGGCACACACGGGTTAGGGGGCTGATGTGAAAAGTCATCCCCATCTTTTCAGGGCTCTGATACGCTCCAAACTGAACTACGGGTGTGTAGTCTATGGCCAAACCTTCTTACTTGAAAAGTCACGATCCCATCCACCAAGGGCTTCGACTCTGTTTCGATGCATTCCGCACCACTCCTGTTTATAGCCTGTATGCTGAGGCAGGAGAACCATCTCTCTGACATCGTCAGCTGAAACGTAGCTTGAACTACTGTTTGAATCTATCATCTCAACCCCAAACCCTGCATATGACTGTGGTTTTGACCCCAAGTTTCAAAAGAAATTCGATGACCAACCCAGTTCCATCCCACCCCTGGGAATTCGTATTCTTCCCCATTTGAACAAAGCAGATATAGACCTTGGAATGGTTTTGATTTTTCCAAGTTTACTGGTGACCCATCATGGACTTTCTTTACTCCAGAGATCCGGTTTGATTTAGCTTCGTACCATAAATATTCGACTAGCTCTTTGGCGTACAAGTTCTTTTTTGCCGAACTATGTTCCGAGTTTCCATCTTTCATAAGAGTTTTCACCGACAATTCCAAATCTGAGAGAGGAGTTGCCTCTGCTGTGTATTGTGCATCAGGTCCTCCTCAGAGATGTTCTGAACACATTCTCACTGACTACTCCATCTACATTGCTGAGTTGACAGCCTTGGTCCTGGCTCTTAAAATGGCTTCTAAATCCAGACATAAAGATTTTCTCATTTTGTCGGACTCCCTTTCTGCATTTGCGGCCATTGCCGGCCGTAACCTCAAACACCCTCAACTGCTGAAGTTATTCGAACTGTACATCTATCTGAAATTAGATGGATATAGCATACCTTTTGCTTGGGTTCCCAGCCATGTGGACATTCGAGGCAACGAAATGATTGATGAACTTGCCAAAAGTGCCACAAAGAAAGAGTTGAGCAGATTATCTATCCCTCACCTGAAACCCCAAACCCAGGCCTGTGGCAAAGACCTCTGGCAAGAGGAATAGGACTCGCATACGCATAACAAACTGTTTAAAATCCGTCCAGACCTAAACGAGTTTTTACCATGTTCCCGAGGCGGGCCGTAAAGAAGAAACAGTTGTGTGCTGTTTGCATACAGGCCACTCCTTTTACACCCATTCTTATCTTTTTAAAGGTGAAAAAGGTCCGTGATGCATTCCATGTCATGCATCACTAACATTGAAACATATCCTTTTAGAGTGTTGGGACTTGCATGATCAGCAGACACCATGATAACCTTGTTCAGAGACATCCCACCTGATGTGATTTTTGAATTTCTGAGAAAGAATAAAATCTTTCATCTGATCTAAGATTTTATGAAGGAAAGCTCTTTAACAAAATTCCTGTGTGTTTTTGGAAAGTGAGTTTTAAAGGGTTGTGTGAATGAGTTTGTTTTTTTTTTTGTTCGTTTTTATTTTAATCACTTGTGAGTTAACTTCAACGCAGTGACCGCCCTGATATGACCCTTTGCAGTCGGCTGGGCTATAAGCAACATTACCATTACCATTACCATCCTCTCTCTCTCTCTCTCTCTCTCTCTCTCTCTCTCTCTCTCTCTCTCTCTCTCTCTCTCTCTCTCTCTCTCTCTCTCTTCTCTCTCACAGCAGTTTTTTCTTTCTGTTGTTTCTGGTGTTGCCTCCCATTGCCCCTGGGATTATCGATACTTAAGAATACAAGTAGTCCTTCAATGATGTGGAGTACATCAGTGGCGAGGGTGTTTTCAAGCCAGACAGAAGAAGCAGAGACAAAGGAGAAACACTTATCACCTGAGGTTGAAGGCTTTGAATGAAGAACGAATGTAGAAAGCACGAAGACATTGTCAGGATCTCCGTCACGTTGGCATGAAGTGCTGCTGCTTCGTCCACCCCCACCCCCAGCACGTCCGTCTCCATCCGCTCCGCTGTTTTCCTGTTAAATCTTCTTATGCTGTTCGCGTAGTTATTTGTTGTTCTGTTCTGTCTTTGTTTCTTTTTATCATTCTTTCCAAGCTTAAGTCTTTACTTCCTTTATCCCCATCATCTTTATTTTTATCCACTTTTTTTCTCAGTTTCTTTCTTTCGTGTATTTCTGAATTGCTTTTTTTGTGTTTAATTCTTTACTTTTCACATTCTCCTATGTCAGTTCTCTTTCTTTCGCTTTTACTTTTCTCTTAATGTCATGTTCTCTCTTCCTTTCCTTCCTTATTTCAATCCCTTTGTCCATATCTTAAGTTTTGATTTATTTGTTTGTGTCTTTTTTCTCCTTCCTTTTTGTTAGAATGTCATTGTTTTCTTCCTTCTTCATTTCTGTCTTCCTTTCTGTTTAAGTTATGTTTTTCGTGTCTGTCTGTCCTCTTTCTTTCCTGTTCCCACTTTCCTGTTGATTTGTGTGATTTGTACCCCCCCCCCCCTATTTCACCACTGCTACCTCTCCCTCTCTTTCTCTCCCTCCCTCTCTCTCTCTTCTCTTCTCTCTCTCTCTCTCTCTCTCCTTTTCTTTTCTCTTTGTCTCTCACTTTCTTTCTCCTCTCTCTCTCTCTCTCTCTCTCTCTCTCTCTCTCTCTCTCTCTCTCTCTCTCTCTCTCTCTCTCTCTCTTTCTCGTCCGTTCTGTTCCCCTTTTGCTTTCTTCCCTTTTCCATTTTTGTGCGATTGTTAACACATAGACAGGCAAGTAGTCTTTCATCGGTGGTGAGTACATCAGAAGTGATGGAGGGTTTTCTCGTGTTCTCCAGCCAGACGAAAGAAACGAGGACAATCGGCAAACATTCATCACCTGACAGTAAAGGGTTTGAATGAAGACTGAATGCAGGAAAAAACGAAGAGCTTGTCAGGAATTCCGCCACTGAGTGATGAAGTGATGCTTCTTCGTCCGTATTCCCTCTCTCTCTCTCCCCCTCTGTCTCCATTCTCTCAGCTGTCTCACTGTTAAATCTTCTTCTTCGTGCGCTTGCAAGTTTTTCTTTTTATTGTTTTTTTTTTCTTTTCTCTTTTTTTTCTCCTTTATATTTACTGCTTTTCCTTTCATCTTTCGTTTCCGGTTTTTTCTTTCTTTTCTTTCTAACGTTCTTTTTCGTTCTTTCTTTCTTTTCATTCTTTCGTTATCCTTTCTTTCTTTCATTTCTTTCTTTCTTCTTTTTCTTTCTGTCATTATTTCATTCTTTCATTTATTTATTTTTAATTTCTTTTTATATATTTTTCTGTCGTGGTCTTTTCTTTCTCTTGTTCGTGTTTTTTTTTATATTTTTTATCTGGTTTTTGTTTTTCTTTCTCTCTTTTAAACTTTATTTCTTCCTCGGTTCGTTTTATCGTTTTTTCTTTCGCCCTTGTTTATTTGCTACATTAGTCTTATTTTGTTTCTTAGATTCCTTCCTTCCGTATTTCTTTCTTTATTTGTCACTTATTTGAAAGCCCAGTGTTTTTTTTCTTTTTTTTATGCTTCTCTCTCTCTTCTCTCTCTCTCTCTCTCTCTCTCTCTCTCTCTCTCTCTCTCTCTCTCTCTCTCTCTCTGACAGACATAAGAAGTGTAGACGAGAGTGAATGTTGACGAAAGACTGAAAAAAAAGCACGAAGACTATGAGGAATTCTGCCAATGTGAGGTAATGTTCTTCATTATTGCCCCACATTCTTTCTCCGCCTCTTCCTGTCGTCTCCTCATTCAATCTTCCCCACCT
>CM031608.1:53420353-53433236 GCA_018398815.1 Conus ventricosus
CCTCACAGTTCCTTTCAAACCAGGAAGAGCAGAGCGATGATTGGTAAACGTGAATTTGGTTCTTATTCAGATGACCCCGATGATCTTGCTTTGCTTGAATCTTCCTTGGCTTTAGGGGAAAAGTTTGCAGTTTTCCTCTCTTCATTCACCTGTCTTTTCCTGTTTATCTCTCAACTCTCTGAGGGGGTTCCGCTAATGACCACAATATATTGTCCCTTCGTCTGTCACGATTCTCTGCGGTGTCCCCAAGACGGGCGAAAGGTCTGTCTACTCTTTAATTTCGTCCTCCCATTTCTGCTTCTGTCTGCTTCCCTCTCTGTCGACCCGGCGTTGTGCTGTATAGAATGGATTATGCCAGGCCGGCTGTCCTTGAAACGTACTGGTGCGATGTTATCTGTCTGTTCCTAGTGATGATGATGAGGTCCTCATCCGTCACAGCGCTTATCTGACTCTGGCTTCGGACGTCTTCGTCGATAAGGTGATCGGTTGTACCAGATGTCGGTGGTTTCAGCGGTGTCAGCGTAACCTCCGGGGACTGGATTCCTGTCGGAGGACCTGTAGTGACTGCTGGCTAAGCTCTTCTTTATTTCCTGCCGCTGAGAGATCAGTTGGCTGTTTCATTTACCTCACTGTACCCTACCATTGTGTGTGTGGAGACAGACAGAGAGAGGGAGAGACAGAGACAGACAGACAGACAGACAGATAAAACAGATACAAACACAGACACACAGACAAACAGGCAGAGATAAGAGAGACAGAGAGAGAGGGGGAGGGAGGGAGGCAGAGAGAGAAAGAGAGAGAGACAGACAGGAACAGACAGACAAACAGACAGGGACATACCGACAGATAGAAGAGAGAGAGAGAGAGAGAGAGAGAGAGAGAGAGAGAGAGAGAGAGAGAGAGAGAGAGAGGGACAGAGAGAGACAGAGAGAGAGATACTGAGAAAAGAAGAAGAGAAAAGAAGAAGAGAGAGAGAGGGAGGGGGTGGGGACAGACAGACTGTCAGAGGGGAGGAGAAGAAGAAGGAGAAGTACAAGAGCAAGAGGGGGAGGAGGAGAAGGCGCAGAGGCAGGAGGAGGAGGAGGAGGAGGAAGCATCAACAGTTATATAAAAAGGGTACCACGATAACCTACATAAAAAACCGTCCCCTTAAAGTTCAAAAATGGTTCGGAAGGTGTTGAAGAGTGAGTGAGAGAGAGAGAGAGGAGAGGAGGAGAGAGAGAGAGAGGAGAAGAGAAAAGAGAGAGGAGAGAGAGAGAGAGAGAGAGAGTAGAAAAGGAGGAGGGGAAGACGACGACGACGATGACGACCACGATGACGAAGAAGAAGAATTAGCATCAGCGGGTTTATAAAGAAGACATTCCAGGACAACATGCCTAAATTACCGTTCCCTTGAAGTTCAAAAATGGTTCAGAAAGTGTAAAAAAAAGATACACACTTATTCTCCCTCCATTAGTTTAAAAAATGTGTAGGTGGTGTTATCTTTTTTCTGAGGCATGCATGAACGAGCATGGCGTACTTGTTATCAGACATCTTAAGAAAACAACTGTCACATTCTTTTCTTCAACGAAGAAGATGCGAGGAGAACGGAGTTAAACCCCCATTGTTATGGTCTGGACGAGGCGTGGAGCACAAAGAGAACAGTGTGTACTCCGTGACTTCAGACACGGACATAGCGGGAAGAAGGTTTCCTTCTCTTTTTAAATTCCATTTTACCAACTTAAGGAGAAAAAAGGTCCAAAATACCAACGTACAAACGTCAAAATTTGGGAGGGGGGGGGGGGGGGGGGAGGGGAGGGGGTAAAAACCCATTCTCACTTCAAACGTACGTAAACCGACTTGCGATGTGTCGCCACTGGACTTTAATTGCCAGCAGTTACGTAAAAGGTGAAATCTTGGGGCCTCGGCTTTCCCTCCCTATATGTTCTGTATTGTGTGAAACCCAGTACAAGCTGAAAAACAGAACATGGGTGATATGAACAAATCCAAGTGGTTTTAGTTTTACGATGGAGCGTTCCCGGGAGCTGGGTTTTTCCATATGCGCTACAACTGTTGATACACGAGGTTAACTACGAAGCGCAGAGCTTTTAGTTTAATTTAACACATAAACGAATACTTACTTGTAAGTTGATGTTGTGTGTAGTTTCCTGAGTGTAGGTTTCCCGTAAACGGAGGGATATTTGAGATGCGCATGCGCAGTTCCGCCATATTTCAACGCTCAAATCATTATTGATATTCAAAATAATGATCTAGACCAAGTCGCCTGTCAATAGATGTTTGTGCAACCAAAGTTTTGTAATTCAGTTGACAAAAGCTTGACCCTCTTAAACACTTTCAGAAAATCCTTTTTTGGGGGGAAATTTTTATAAAGAAACTGGGAGGGCAAATATCCCTCGTTTACGGAAAACCCTTTACACTCAGGAAACTACACACAAACATCAACTTACAAGTAAGTATTCGTTTATGTGTTAAATTTCCTTTCGTGTATTTTTCCGGTAAAACTACGGAATATTTGAGACTTCAACGTTTGGTGTGCACAAACATCCATTCATAAAATAATACTCTAGTCTATAGTTTTCAAATTGCAACTTTAGGCAGAAACATTATAACATAACTCGGTCAAGTCAATATACAAATTTATTCCACAGTATTTGAATCTCTTACACATTGATCTTCAAGTGGTAAATTGTGATGATATATAAAACTGGTGCAGGCAGTTGAGCCTCATATGTAATTCCACCAAATATACTTTGTGTAGAAAAAAACAAAGAACATCTTGTAAAAGGACATCAAAGAAAAAACTGTCCTTAAGAATTTTGTAAAACTCCATGTTGTGAATTAAAGCAAATAATACTAGCACCTTTGCTTTAAAACACATTAATTTGTGTCACCCAACAACAAGGTCAAAATATTTCCAATAATACTGGAACAAAAGAACAGAACGACACAGAGTTTTTCCCAAAAAATGTGAAAATACTGAAACACAATAAATTTGAGCACTGTCTGTATTTACATTGAAAGGAAGTGCTTTTGCTTTGGTTGAAAACACACACTAATTTCTTTGGAAAAGTACTTCAGAATTGATAAACCCTTTGTGCACACTGTACAGCAGAGTGTGCTTCCAATGGTCTGTTGTAGAACTTGTGAAATGTGGTGGCATTTGATACCCAGCACTTTTAGAATGTCAGCCACTGGTACCTCCCCCTCTAGCATGGCAGATGATGCTGCTCCACGAAAACTGTGTGATCCCAAGTTGTAAATTCCGCATCCCACAAAATATTCTTCAACCACGTGACACAGAGTCCTTTGTGGCAGGTCAGAGGCGTACAAAACACAAAAGAAGTGATTTGTTTTACTGTCTTTTTTAATCTCTTTTGTCCTGGAAAATGTATTCTTTCAAACATCTTACAACACACATCTTTTCATCCTGAAATTCCTGTAAATGCAGAACACATCTGTTATTTCCTGGTCTTGATTGTTTGAGTTTTTCAATAATGTGGACAGTGCATGCATTTCTTGTAAATGTAATGCAGCTGAGCTTTATCAAATGAATGGTTTGTACTCTCTGAGCTGTGGACAACAAAAGCAATGCACTTTAAATTTCATTGTTTAACTGCTTAGAGAAAAATCAGGGTTTTCAGCCTTGTTTCCTTATATGCTCTAAAGTACGACCCCATCCAAGTATGTGAGTATTGGGCATAGTGGGGCCTAAGTTCCAAAAACCCACTTTCAGAAAATCTGACTATCTTGGATGGGAACCGTTTCGACTTATCTGTGTCTGTAATGATTATGGCAGAGAGGGCACTCCTGGCGTGTTATCGCACTGTAGCTAACCATCTTCAAACAAAACTCAAAAATTCAATTTTCACAGTGGCAGGTGACGAAAGGATCACAATCCCGTTAACACAGAAAAATTTCCATTTCTTAATGTAGTGTGATACTGCTTTTGGTAGAGTTCACGCCATGATGCCCAACTGTTACAAGCTGTTCAGAAAAGCCTTGTGCCTGCATTGTTCCCAGTTAACACGACGCAAGAAGTTAAGTTTTCTGTGTAGAGGTAAATGAAACCTCGTCTGAATGCCCCAGCTGCAAACACGTTTCCTTTTGGAAGTAAAAGGGGATGTTGAATTAGAAGCCAAAGCATTTGGGGATCCACACTGCTTTTGGCCAGTTTGGTACGATGACTAGTCCTTCTGCTTGATTCCTCTTCCATTTGCGCAGAGTTCGTTGGATCAGACCTTGAAAGGGTTTTGGAAAAGCATAGACATCCATCTGTTCCCAATCCACTGTGAAAGCATTATTGCCATGCTTTGGATTGGTTCCAAGACAAGACGGTTTGATTTGTAATTTAGTCTTAAGCAAACAATCAATCTGTGGGAACGCACTTTCTGTGACGTTTCTGAAAAATAGTTGGATTAGCTCCACTCTGTTCTATCTTTTAACTGTCTTGACTTTTTCGCTTCACATTTTTTTTTTTTTTCCAGGCAAAAAACTTTTCATTAATTTTCACTCATGTCCTTACACTTCAGATTTTTTGGCAATCCATTACAAATGCTGAATGTGTTTCACCCATTTTCCTGATATAGCAACAGCACATGTGTTGTCACATAGCAATTTTACATGTTGACCTTCTACTTCTTTACTAAAGCTTTTAAGTCCATACTCTATAGCCAACATTTCAAGGGCATTAATGTGAAAAGATTTTTCACTTCTTGACCATCTTCCTCCTGTTTCTCTTCCATTACACACTGCCCCCAACCCCCTACTTTGAGGCATCAGTTGTTATTTCAACAGGGGAAAGCTTTAATCTCAAGTGGATAAAAACTAGCATTAACATTGTTTATCCACCATTTTAAAACTCTCCTTCTGCTTCTGGTGAAAGAGAAATAACTGCATAAAAAATTTCCTTTGTTCCTCTCGAGTGCTACAGTTTTCAAACTTTCCAACTCTTGAAATACAATGGTCCCCATTTCTCTGCAGGAAAGGCCGCTACCAATTTCCCTATGACCTGTGCTAACCCCCGGATTGAAAATGAAACCCTGCTTATCAAGTTCTGACATGCTGTTACAATCTTTTTCCTTTTTTCTGCAGACAAAATCACAGTCATAGACTCTGAATTTAAAAAAATCCAAAGGGATTTTAACTCCTTTGTTGGTGTAAGTACAGACTTTTCCTCGTGTATGGTAAACCAGTCTTTGAAAAATCTCAACTGTTGCTTTTAACATTTTGCTTACATCCTCTTGACTTTGACCCTTTCAAATAACAATCATCAATGAATGAAGCGACAAGAACCTTGTGATCTTAAATGAGCATAGACTGGTTTCATCAATTTTGTGAAGTAACGAGGACAATTTGCAAGACCATTTGCAAACAAGTGTATGCATATGCTGCCCTCTCCATTTAAATTTCAGGTTTTTTCTGTGTTATGGATGAATGGGCATGGAATAATATGCATGTCTCAAATCAACTGAAGCCATGAAACACCCTTTTTTCATCATATTTGTGGCAGAGATAGATTTTCTATTTTAAAATGCTCATACTGAACTGCCCCATTGAACCCTTTTTAAATTGAGTATGAGTTCTGTAACTGCCATCTGTCTTTGGGGACAGAAATATTGGAGAAATGATTTCTCCTTCTTCATGGCTTGATTTTTAATCACCTTTAAATCAGTAATTTTTGGATTTCATTATCTGCTTCTTGCCATAAAAATTTTCCCTTGGACTTGATTTTTGGGGGTTTAATTATGACATTCTATTTCTGAAATTTCATCAATAGGAATTTTGATCCCAGTTACCATTGCCCAATATAAATTCACAGATGTCAATTGCTGCCATTCCTTGACAAATTGTTTCAACCTTCCAGCTTGAAAATCCCCTGTATTGTGATTTTTAATACTCACTGACCCGGGCCCGGTTAGGAGTATTTAGACTGGTTTGAACTGGTTCATTCGGCCACGTGGTCTCTGGCCTCGACCCCTGGTCCCTCTTGGATGGCTGTTGGGAAACTGTACGTGGAACGGGGTTGGGTTCCATCCCCAGTTCCTCCTCTGCCTCGACTGGGGCGAGGGAAGATCCATGATCCGTTTTTTGACCTGTTTGGGGAAAAAACTTTCTGCCTCTGGCAGACATCGACAAAGTCATATTTGTTTTCAGTTTGGAGGTTTGGGGTCTATCTGAGAGAGAGCCCAAATTTTAAATCATCCCCCAACAACTGATCTGTAATAGGGATCTCATCTGATGTTATTTTTTTGTACTTTTTGTTGATGTTTGAGATGTGAAAATTTTTGCCCTTCTTTCCATTTAAATATCATGGGCCATCTTCAAATTCAAACCCATTGCATCTGAAATCTGCTGGACAGTTTTACTATGCTTTTTCCCTCTGCTGCCAAGGTGTCACAGGCTTTTGCAAGGGCAAATGTAGCTCTCAGTAAACTTTTCTGGATCTTTTGAAAAATTAGGCAGCTGTTTGCTGTTGTAGTCCATGATGGACCACATCTTACTGTTGACTCTTGGGACAACAAGTGACTGGAGTTTTCTGGCCGTTTGTGGGCTTCAACTTTTGATAATTTTGCTCTCCTCCATTTTCCCTTTCATCATTGTGGTCAAAATAAACCCGCCATTTGATCTGAAATTGGGGGGGCCAACATTCTGATTCTTGCTCATACTCTTGTTTTATCTGCTCCAGAGCAGATTCTTCCTCACTGTCAGACTGAGAAATGAGGCCATCATCATCATCAACTGCATTTTTTGCCAGCAGTTTTCATTTGATGTCTGGATCATCATCATCATCATCAACATTTTCGTCATTCCTCTTTTGCCTGTGTGTGTTTTGGCCATGTTTTTGTTCGTTTTTTTCTTTGTTAATTGTTGATTCTTTTTCCCCCTTTGTCCGCGTCAGACTGCGGGTTTTTTCCTCTGAGTGCGACGTTTTCGTTTTTCGTTTTCGATCTTCACTCATGGATTCAAATGTTGAAGTAGCTGTTCATTTTGCTCCTTCAGTCGTTCCATTCTTCCCTTGGAAACGTAACTGTGCCAGTTTGTTTACTTTGTTTGTCTTCAACACTGGGAGCGTCCCCCAATAGCTGGCATTCGTCTGGTTCCGAGTCAGAACCCACTGACGAACATCGGACTCGCGGTCCAACTCACCCCATTATTTATTTGATAATTTTTTGCCCCGTGGGCGCTTTTCATCAAATACGATAGTCTACAATATATTGTGATTTAAGCCAAAAAACTTTTAAAAAAAAAAGGAAAATATCACCTGATTTAAGAAAGCTTTTCGATTTTTGTGCTTGGGCTTGTATCTTCTGCGTGTTCGTTATGGCGTCGCAAACGCGTTATGGCGGAACTGCGCATGCGCATCTCAAATATTCCGGTAGTTTTACCGGAAAAATACACGAAAGGAAACAAAGGAATAGGTCCAACAACAAACCCATTAACTAACGCGTGCGACTTGTTAAGTATCAAACAATTATTGATAAAAGAAAATTGACTGAAAAAGCAGCAACGAAGCACACAAATAAACATATAATAAATGTGCGTAAAACCAGAAGTAATAAAAAGTGACGTAAATAATTTCGAAAGATTGGGAAAATTTAAAAAATGTAATTCCGAAAATAGAATGAAAGTACAAAACATACATTAGCAATGATGTTTTTCCTATTAACAGAGATGATGAAGAAAGAATAAAAAGACTGGGAGACTGAGGCTACGGGGGGGGGGGGGGGGGGGGAGTGGTACGTGGGTTTCGTGCGTTTAGGGGGGGGCTTTAAAAAGGGTAGAGGGGGTGGAGGACAAGAGGTGGTAAGAGGAGATAGGTAGGCATGACTACTGATGCGGGTATGAGGAAAATGACAGGTATTGGCGTCTGTCCCGGTGCCAGTCTTGCTAAATTCCTACTTCCCCCTTGGCTTCCTTCCACTCTTTAAGGACGAGTGCTCTTTACCGTTTGAGAGGACCACGCTTTGAAGGAAAAGGGGAAAGGAAAGAAGACGAAAGGGGAAAGGGAAAAAGAAGGAAAAGGAGAAAAAGACGAGGGGAAGGAGAAAACAGAGAAGAAGAAGAAGAAGAAAAAAGAAGAAGAAGAAGAAGAAAGGGGCAGAAGAAAAAAAGAGGGGAGGAAACGTCTAAGCTCTGTTTTATCGTTCAGAGCTAATGGGCATAGCGTTTCTGCTGAAGCGGGGGATTCCCTTTCCCCTCTCGTTTTGTCTGCTTCTTTGTTGTATCTTTTCTATGTCTGGCTGCTTCAGTTTCTCCGTTTTGTCTCTGTCTGTCCGTCCGATTGTCTGTCTGTCTGTTTGTATGTCTGTATTTGTCACTGTCCCTGTCTGTTTCTGTCTCTCTGTCTCTGTCCCTCTAAAACCTCTCTCTTTCTCTCTCTCTCTCTCTCTCTCTCTCTCTCTCTCTCTCTCTCTCTCTCTCTCTCTCTCTCTCTCTCTCTCTCTTTCTCTCTTCTCCTTCCGCTCCCCCCCTCTCTCTCTTATATATTCTCCCTGCCCCCCTTCTCTCTCTCTCTCTCTCTCTCTCTCTCTCTCTCTCTCTCTCTCTCTCTCTCTCTCTCTCTCTCTCTCTTCTCTTCCACCCGTCTTCTGTCTCTCCCCCCTGTCTCCCTCTTTCCTATCTCGATCTCATTGTTAGGTACTGTCATCCAAAGTGTGTTTGTGTGTGCAAGTGTCTTTGCGTGTTCCAGTGGATGCAGGTAGAATATGTGACACCTAGTTCTGAAGAAGTCAGTTCTTAGAACTGGGACATGGATTTTGTGGCGGGTTCTTGAAGGATTTAATGACTTAATTTAAAGTCCGTAAATTGAAGTGAGGGGAGAGAGAGAGAGAGAGAGAGAGACAGAAGGGGACAGGACAGACAGACAGACGGGCCAGGCAAAGGACCTTTGCGTTGACCTGTTCAAATTTCCGTTGTGTACAGAAATATTGGCTGTTGGTGTATATCTTTTCCGCCTGACCTTTATATCTCTTCGATCTCTTTGTTTCTATCCTTCTGCCTTGTGTGTGTGTGTGTGTGTGTGTGTGTGTGTGTGTGTGTGTGTGTGTGTGGTGTGTGTGTGGCGCGCGGCGTTGTGTTGTGTGTGTGTGTGTGTGTGTGTGGCGCGCGTGTGTGTGTGTGTGTGTGTGTGTGTGTGTGTGTGTGTGTTTGTGTGTGTGTGTGTGTGCGCGCCGTTATTTGTGTTGTGTTCTCAACCAGTTTTGACTTAATCATTGGAAATAAAAATTGCGACTGAATGACTGGTCATGTCTCCACAATGCACTCCAAAAAGTGCAAAGCCGTAACCCAGATTTAGTACTTCGCGTCTGCTCCCCCATAAAACACAAGCGAGCACGCCTGCGCCGCTCCCATTCCCCTTCCTGGCCAACCTCCCTTCCTCCTCCCAACACCCACACAACCCAAACCCACTCCACTCCCGACAGATATACACACATCTTTGACATCCCTGCTTTTTTTTTTTTTTTTTTTTTTTGGGGGGGGGGGGGGGGGGGGGGGGGGGCTGGGGGGGGGCTAGAGGGTTGACAAACATGTTCAGAAACATAACAAACAAGCAAACACAATATCCTACACAAAAGCAAATAAATTGATGGATTTAGCGCTTCCAGCACATGAGAATAATGGCTATAAGCTTGAAATTCACGCAAACAATTAATTTTTTTCTCCATTAAATCTGTGTGTGTGCGTGTGCGTGTGTGTGCGGTGTGTGTGTGTGTGTGTGTGTGTGTGTGTGTGTGTGTGTGTGTGTAAAGAGACATCGATAAGTATTGACTCTACATTGAAGACGATCAGAAAGGAAATACTGTTACTCAACAATGCACTGCTTCATTCTGTTTAGGTTGTGCGGTGCCAAATGCTAGTGTGTGTGTTGTGTGTGATTTTCTGTCTGTCTGTCTGTCTGTTCTTCTGTCCCTGTCTGTCCCTGTGTCTCTGTCTGTCTGTCTGTCTGTCTCTCTCTCTCTCTCTCTCTCTCTCTCTCTCTCTCTCTCTCTTCTCTCTCTCTCTCTCTCTCTCTCTCTCTCTCTTCTGTCCCTGTCACTGTCTCTGTCTGTCTGTCTGTCTCTGTCTCTCTCTGTCTCTGTTTCTCATTCTCTTTGTCTGTCTGTCTGTCTGTCTGTCTCTCTCTCTCTCTCTCTCTCTCTCTCTCTCTCTCTCTCTCTCTCTCTCTCTCTCTCTCTCTCTTTCTCTGGGGGGGGGGGGGGGGGGGGGGGGGGAGCGGGGAGAGTTTATGTGTACTCTTCAGTGCATGACGTGTTTGACATCGGTCCCGCTACCTTTGCACAGTACGACTGTTGTTGGTCACTCTGAGGGTTGACAGTTGGTCATTGTACCTGTGTTGGACCATGCCTGCAGTACGATTGTGTTCCGGTCAACATGTGGATGTTTTGTGACGTATTTTTGAAGTTCATGTGTCGTCGGGCCAAGAAGAAGGAACAATAGAGATCTCGGAAATTAAGGGCGAGATCTCGGCTAGAGGGTGTCATGGTTGGACTGACCCTCATTGTGTTTTTCTGGAGCGGTATTCTCATGCAGTGCGGTGACTTTGAACTAAACCCTGGCCCTCCTAAGTCTGCCAGTGCAAAGCAGTCCCGACTGACGAGCAGCAGCTCGAGGATGTGTCTGGACAAAGGCGTCGCAGGTCAGGAGGACAGTGGACAGTCATTCAGACATGAGGAAAGTAAGATGAGGTCAGAACTCACCTTGACAGACGTCATGACCATGTTGACTGGGTTATGCACGAGGGTCAACAATATGCAGGGTAAGTTTGATAAGGTCCAAGAGGACTCGGGGAGATACAAGAATCTTTCTCGACTCTGAAAAGTCCAGTTCAGGTTCTTACTGAAGGATTAAAACATCTTAATACGTTCAAATTATGAACTCGACCAGCCGAATAAGTGCACATAAGAGCAACTAAAAGCTTTAGAAACAAAAACGGATGATTTAGAGTACCGATCAAAGAGAAATAACATTATTGTGCATGGAATTCTCAGAGCTGAAAGGGAGACGCCAGAACAGTGTGGAACCTTCTGAGGGACATGCTGAATGACACGGTGGATCTGACCGGTGACTTCTCCTTTGACAGAGTTTATCGTGTGAATGCTAAGAGGGACTCCTGTGAGAGCCAGATGTACCTTCTATAAAGAAAAAGTTCAGATCTTGAAGGCGAAGTGGAAACTGAAAGGGAGTAATCTTTTATGGGAGAGGACTTTTCTCAGCGAGTTAGGTCAATTATAAAAAAAAAGGTTGTCATTCATCTGCGAGCTGCCAAGGATCAGGGAAAGAGGGCCACCATGATGTACGACCACTTGGGCATCGAAGGGAAGAAAATTTTGTCGGCTGGTAGATGACACAAGCATCGTAGAGGTACCATAGGAAACGGCCGGCCTTGTAAAATAAAGGTTTTTGATGAGTTTGATGGTTTACGTGTTAGTAGGTTAGGGTGTAAATACAGGTGGGCAACAGTTTGGAATGAGAGCGGTTTCAAGGGGATCCTTTGATGTGCAGGCGAACACGGCACGGGAATTCTTAATAGAAAATCTGACCTTGTCAGTCCGTGTTCAGATAGGGAAAGGGAGTTCTTTTTCTGTTTCTTTTTTTTTTTGCAGCGAGGATAGTGGTACGCATGCACCCTTGCGTGTTTAAAAAGTGTGAAAAGCGTGTCTGGATGCGTGCACGATAATAGAGAAATGTGTGACTGTGTCAGTGTTCTGAAAACACAGATGCCTTCTTTGATGATTAATGGTTATCGTTATATATCGGAGAATGTTAGCAACCAAAGAAGCTATTCTTTTCTGCATAGGAATATTTGTGGTTTACTCTCTAAACTGCCTAATCCTGATGTTAATGAATGTTTCCTTCTTTTGATTTCATCTGTTTTGTTGAAACTTTCTTTGACAATTTCCAGCCTTCCATATTTTCTGATCATAATGTTTGTTAAGCCGGCAGCTAAATTTACTCAGCGTGGAAAGTGATGGGAGGGGGGGGGGATAATTTGTGTAATAAGAAATAACCTCATGAAATATGTGTCAAAAGTGAGACTGTCTGTGATAATGTCTTGTTGTTTGTCATTGATAAAAAAAACAAAAACATTTCATTTGATGAATAATGGTCTACATGCATGTTTGTATGTTACCCCAGAAAAAATCTCCATAATATTCTGCGTTTAATGTTGATAATGGTATTAATCAACTTGAGGATTGTGTAATAGATAATTTGGATTACAAGGACAAATGTCAATATTGATGTGTGGTGACTTTAACGGTCGAATGGCCGATGTTTCACCGCAACATGAGGAACAAAACAAAACATTTTCATGGTTTTTGATAAATCTGGTGTTGTTGAAATCAGGCGTTACTCTGAAGATACAGTGTTAAATGCTTATGGCAAAAGTTTACTATACATGTGTAACACTCTAGATTTATGTGATGACAGTTTCTGTTTTACTTATATTGGTAAATCTGGTAATAGTGTGAACGGATATTTTGTTGCTTCTTCTGACCTGTTCCATTTCATACAATCTTCTTGTAACCTTCAAGTTAAAGAACGGATGGAATCAGTTCACATGCCTCTTGAATTTCATGTGGATGCATCTAGTTCTAATGCTTGTGAAAATATAAAGCAAGAAAAGAGAGTATATCCATGAATTTGTTTGGACTAGTGATTGCGCCCCGGACTTCGTTAATATGATGCATTCGGGTGAAATAAAATTAAAGCTTTTGTATGCTATTAGTTTAATAGATATTAATGTAAATGATGCTCTTGATATGTTTATCAATACTGTTAAGAAGCTGGTAAATGTATGGAAAAACGAGTATGTGTGAACAGGACAACAAGACAGAATGACTGGTTTGATCTCGAATGTTTACAAGCTGAAAGAAATATGAGG
>CM031608.1:53434570-53439570 GCA_018398815.1 Conus ventricosus
AAAGCGTGTTGGTAAAGGATATTAGCACTGATACTGGTGAAAATGAAACATTATTAGATGATGCATATTCTGAATTTTGGACCGACCAATTAAAATGTATAAAGTACAATGTGTAATAAGGAAACTGAAAAATGGTAAAGCTGCAGGGCACTGATGGACTTGTTGGTGATTTAAAAAATAGTGGACTTTGGCATTGATTTTCTCGAAAAAATTTTTTAAATTGTTTTTTTTGGAAAAAGGAATTTATTTGAGAATTGAGCAAAATTCGTTTATTTACCTTTTTTTTAAAATTTGGGGATGATGCAATGTTTCCTAATTTATTTTTTAAGGAATTTTTGGTGTTATGTAGCTAGAAAAACTTTAGGATCTAGGATAAACAAGTGTTTAAACAGAATGGATCAAATTACATTTTTTACTTTGTTACTCTGATTTCGGATTTACGACGTAAAAATTTTTTTTTCCTTTGGGGGGGGGAAATTTTTTAAAAAGCCCCTTTTTCCCTTTTTCGAGCTCCCTTTACCCTTTGGCAAGCAAAAATGAATTTTTAAAGGGACAGTTGCTTGTGCCATAAAAAGCCTTTTAGAGGCGCAAAATTTTGTCTTTTTAAATGAATTTTAACTTTTAAAAAGTTATGACTTATTTGACATGCTTCTCTTTTGGCACATGTCAGCCGATGTAATGTTCCGTGTTGGGGGGAAGGGTCATTTTATACTGCCACCCCATCAAGAATGGGCCTTTGGCCATACTGTTTTAATTTTATCTTTTTCCGTTCGTTAATTGTTTCTTGGGTTTTTCTGTGTTCTGTCGCTGTCTGTCTGTCTTTTTGGGTCTTTTCTGTCTGTCTGTTGCCCTGTCTCTCTGTCTCTCTCTCTCTCTCCCCTCCCCTTCTCTCTCTCCCCTCCGCTCTCCCCTCTGTCTCCCTCTGTTTTTTTCCCACTTTTTGTTTTTTGCTTGCAAATTGTGCTGATGGTTGTATTTTGCTCTTTCCTTTTTTTCTTTTGTCTATTTTTTAATGTATTATTGAAAATGGTGGTTATTAGGGTGGGGTTTGTTTTTTTAAAATGACCCTTAGTATCGAATTAAAGGGGCCTTTTCCTAAAAGGAATCTCTAGCTTTTTAAAAACTAGTTTCTCTGTTGTCGGCCCCGGCCTTCTGTTATCCGTCTGTGTTTTTTTCCTCTTTGGGCAGTCGGGTCTGTCTATCTTCTGTCGCGTCTCTCTCTCTCTCTCTCTTTTCTCTCTCTCTCTCCCCTCCTCTCTTCTCTCTCTCTCTGTCTTCAAATTTCAGTTCCCTGCCCCCTGTCTGTCTGTTTTGTCTGTTATCTCTCTCTCGCCCTCCCTCCCACTCTACCCTTTCCCCATTCTTTTTTTTTCCTTTTATGCTCTAGGGTTTCCCTCCCTCCTCCTCCCCCTCCTCCCCTCCCCCTCCTCCTCACCTTCTTCTTCATTTTCTTCTTCTTGTGTTTTCCTTTTGTTTGTTTTTTTGTATGTACGAACGTACGTATGTTTGTTTGTTTGTATGTATTTTTTGTGTATGAAAGCTTGTATTTTATGTACGGTTTGTGTGTTGTATGCTGTCCCTTTGTTGCACCCATTTTTGAATTATAAAATGTACTTATGCTCGCGCGCGCGCGCGCCCCGGGGTTTTGTGTTTTTGGTTAGGTGTGTATGTATGATCTAGGTATGTATGTTTGAAAGGCATACGAAGTATGTATGTATGTAGTATGTTTTTGTATTATGTATGTATTTTATGTATGTATGTATGAATTTTATGTATGTATGTTTTGCATGCATGTGGGTTGTATGTATGTTTTTGTATGTTGTTTGTATGTATGATGTATGTATGTTTGTATGTATGTAGGGATGTGTGTATTTTTGTATGTAGGGTGTTTGGTCAAGGCGGAATCCCTCTTGAACCCCTTTGGGAAACTAAAGTGTTCACTTTAAACCCTGTGCTTTAAATAAAATTTGACTCCCCAAAGGGCTGACTAAGCAGCAGACAAAAAATTTGGAGCCACCCGGAGAGAGAAAGACGTACGTGGGGCAGAGAGGAAAGGGGGGGGAAGGGGAGAGGTGGAGAGGAGAGAGGAGAAAAGAGGAGAGAAAAGAGAGAGAGAATAAAGAGGGGAGAGGGGGAAAAGGAGAGAGTTGTGAAAGATAACATTTATGATGGGGCCTGCAATTGGATTATGTGCATTGTTGTTGATTAAAACAAGTTGATGTTAAAAGTAATTGAAATGCATGCCTGGGGAATGTTTGTATGCAGGGATTTTATGTATGTATGAATGTTATGTATTTTGGAGGGGATGGATGGAGGGAAAGGGATGGATGGATGGAGGGATGGATGGATGGATGGATGGATGGATGGAGGGAGGGATGGATGGATGGATGGATGGATGGATGGTGGAGGGGATGGAGGGAAGGGAGGGGATGGTGCTGCATGCTTGCAGGCATGCACCATTTTTATGTAGAAAGTATGTATGTATCTAGGAAAGTGTATTGTCTGTCTGTTGTCTTTTGGGCTTTTTTCAATCGGGTGCCCCCCTATTTGTATATGTTTAGGTGTTTTGTGCTTGCTTTGCGTGGTTTGGTGCGTATGTTTTGTGTGTGTGGTGGGGTTGTGTGTGTGTGTGTTTTTTTTGTGTGTGTGTGTGTGTTGTGTGTGTGTTGTGGGGGGCACGCGTTTTTTTTTTTGCTTTTTTTTCTTGTTTTTGTTCCCCTTTCTTCCCATCCTTCCCTTTCACGCAAATTGGTGGCTGTTTGCCTTTGCTACCCCTCCCCGGCCCTGCAGGAGGGGACTGCCATTTGGGGCGGGAATTTTTGCCCCCCTCCGCGTTTTTAACCCTGGCGTGAAAATTGGGCCCCAAGATGTTTGAAATCCTCCTCTTTTGCCTCTGCCCCTCCCCCCTTTCCTTTTTTTCCCTCTTTTCAAACCTTCTTTTGGGTCTGTCTGTTCCCTCTTCTCTTTCTCTCTCTTCTCTTTTTCCTTCTCTCTCTCTCTCTTTTCTCTCCTCTCCCCTTCTTTCTCTCTTTCTCTCTCCTCTCTCTTCTCTCTTCTCTCTTTTGTATTGCCCTTAAAAAATAAAGGGAAGGGAAAATTAAATTTCCCCTGTGAATGTTCTGGCTTGGGGGGAAACCCATTTTTTGTTTTTTAAAGGGGTTTGCTTTGTGGAAAATGCTGGGCAAAGTTTTTCCCTTTCTTTCCCAAACATTCATTTACTTATTCAATCCTTCTTTCACTTATTTTTTTCCCTTTAGTGCTGTTTGTTTTTAGAATTTGTTTTAAAAATGGTTTTTAATTTATATCGTTTTTTTTAATGGGGCATTTTTGCGTTGCTTTCTAATTATTTATCTAAACTATCCCATTGGCTACTAATTTATGGGTGTCTTTCTTAAAAAAGTCATCTTATCATTTTTAAAATTGTTTTTAATTTCATTCAAAGGTCTACCCATGGAACCCGGGGCAGGCAGTTTATTCTGTTTATTTTTAAAATTTCAGTGGGGTGTGTGCGAGCGTTTGGGACGTTTTGTAATGGGGCGTGGTGCGTGATGTTTTGGTAGTGCGGGTGCGTTTGGGTGCGTGCGTGGTGTGGTGCGTGGTGCGTGGTAAAGGGGGAGAAAGACAGAAAAGCAGGCAGGCAAAACAAAAAAGAGAGAGAGAGAGGGGGGGGGGGGAGAGAGAGAGAGAAATAACGTTTTCGATAACGATAAAGATATTTCATTCAAAAAAAGGCAAAAACCTATTTGAAGGGGAACATTTCGGGAAAAAAAAATGAAAAAAGTTTCACCCCTTCGGGTACAAAATCAGTTTATTTGCTTTTGCCTGATGTTTTTATGAATTTTCAATAGTTCATTTTATAATGCTCCCGTTTTTTTAAAAAAATTTGGCAGATATATGAAACGTGATTCATAAAACAAATTTTTCGAAACAAAAGTAAAACTAAACTAAAATAATTATGGCCTGTTTTAAATTTTTCTTTTAAATCAAGAAAGGGGCGGGGGGGGGGGGGGGACAAAAACAAAGTGAGCATTTCCCACCCGGTCCGCACATAGGACACAACAAAGACTTTCTTTTCTTTTTTTTTACCTTTAAATGTGCAATGATATGCAGGGTACACCTAATTTTAAATTGGGGAAATTTACATTTTGAAATTGTTTTAATTGTTCCAAAGAAGGGGTTTTGCTAAATAAATTTTTTTTTTGCTGTAATAGGAATCTGTCACTAAATTGGAATGATAATCCAATTTTTCCTCAACAGTCTATCATGCGTTTTCTAAAAACAAGCCCAAATCTTGGGGGCAAACCCCCCCCCTTGAAATTTTGCCATAAAAGGAAAAACCATAGCTCCCTAAAATTTTGAAATTTTCGTTTCCCCAAATAACTTTTTCTTTTTGCATCCCGTCATACAATATTTTTTATGCTTCTGCAGGTGTCTGTCCCCCATGCTTTGAAAAAACTTTGGGGTCCCAAAATTTAAGCACTGGGAAAAAGAATTTTGTAAATTTTGGGGAAAACTTTTTAAATTTACAATAGACCCAAATCATTGGTGTTTGTCCCTAAAAAAACTTTTCCCCCAAAAAAATAATTTTGTTTTTAATTTTTTCAAAAGGACTGGGGCTAATTTGTCACACATACTAATCATACTTCGGGAGTTACCAGTACTAAACCCAAATTTTTTCCAGATCATCGTACAAAACAACTTTTCCACTCCCATCACCTGAATCAACTTTGCCAGCACGTACTAAATCATATTTTTCAGGTCCCAGTACGAATCAAACTTTCCATAGCCATCGTACTGATCATCTTTTTTCATCACATCACACGAATCAACTTTTCCATCATCATCACATGAATATACTTTCCATGAGTCATCAACCGAATCTACTTTTCCAGCGTCATCGTACTGAACTACCTTTCCTATCACGACTGAATCATATTTTTTCAAGATCATCGTATCGAATCATACTTTTCCATGATCACCAGTCTGCATCATACTTTTCC
>CM031608.1:53444570-53454570 GCA_018398815.1 Conus ventricosus
TCTCTCTCTCTTCCTCTCTCTCTCTCTCTCTCTCTCTCTCTCTCTCTCTCTCTCTCTCTCTCTCTGTGCGTGTTTTGAGCATTGTGTCATAAATTCTTTGGTCGCCTGCAGCGCACAAATTACACAAGCTATGGCGATGATAATGATTGATTACATGAAACAACGCAAATCTCATGCAACAAATATGAGAATGTTTCCTTGCCACGAAGTTAAAATCCTACCCGTGGTAGTTTCAGTTTCAGTTCCATCAAGAGGTATCATTACGTGCGGACTAGTCCATTTACACTACATCACATCCAGTAAATTTTGAGACCACACTGTCGCATAATTTAAAGCTGATGGATAAATGAATTAATGACTAAGATGAGAGAATTTCTGATGAAGGTTTCATGGCTACGACTTAGCTGATGTCTGACCTACGCATTAGCCCAGCGCGCTGGTCAGACCTTGAGTACCTACCTAATATCATTTTATGTGTGTATGGTGAGTGTACACGTGTGTGTATAGGGGTCTGTGGGCACCGACCCATGTATGTGTGCCACCACACAGATGAAGATGATGAAAAGAGAAACGTGTTGGGTTGTGAAACGTTGAGATCTTGCGTTTGTCCCAACTTTATAGGCGGGTTTGTTTAGAGGTGACGGCGAATAACACTGTCGCCTGCTCGTTTTACACTTTAAAAGTAATGCGGGTATTCCTCAATAAATGCACATTGTACCCCTGTAAAAACAAGAAAGCCAGCGATGGTTAGCAATTCAATGTGTCCACTCCATTCCACCACAGGAATAATAGTTTCTCATTGACGAGCATAGTCGTTGGCAAAGGGGAAAGGGTTACAATGAGTTTAAAAGTGAAGAAAGGAAAATGGCTTGAACTTTCCGTTAATTATAAAAATAATAGCCTCTTGTTAAACAGCCTACATTTTGACTGATTTATTTGATGAGTAATTGGATGATTCATTGCAAAAGTTCTTAGGAGGTCAACAAGCCAAAAGGACAATTTCTGGTAGTGTCACTCCTTGGAGTCTGCCTGACCCTGCTCCTGATTAACCCCGCACTCCACCCCCCTCCCCCCACCCACCCCCAACCATTCCCGAAGCCTGCATTTACTGTCTGGGAGTGACTGTTGGGAATATTCAAAATACCCCTCCCTTCCCCCTCTTTTTTAATGATTGATTCTGGCTCTGATGCTCGATGGGGCAAAAAGCATTCTGTGCTTTTCCTTGCATCAGCTTGAGAAGAGTGATGCCCATTACTCGTCAGTTTGTTAATGTAGACATGGACATCAGCTTGAGAAGGTGATGCCCATTACTCGTCAGGTTTGTTAATGTAGGACAGGACATCAGCTTGAGAAGGGTGATGCCCATTACTCGTCAGGTTTGTTAATGTAGGACAGGACAAGAGTGAGACCCCCCCCCCCCCTCCCCAAGTACACACAAGGTATGGTCATACGATTTAATTTTGGGGAATATGAAAATTTTGAACGTTATAAATTTTGAGAAGGAATTTAAAGTAAATATATTAGTTAACAGAGACAAACAGATTACAAGACAAACCACGCATTTCGACATTCATTCAGTGCCCATCTTGCGCCGAATTTGAGAAGATAACTGACTGCTCGTTCTTCGATTTCATGTCCTGAATGTTGTTAATCTGGCCTAAAGAAGGTCTGAGAGGTCGAAATGCGTCGTGTTTCGTCTTGTAATTTTTTTTGTCCCTGTTAACTGGCGGATTTACTTTAAATTTCCTTTAAAAAAAACTATTTCAATTTCCGCCTGCAGTCACCTGACTTAAAAACTTACTCTTGAACGTTATATCTTGTTGGGTCATCGTGTATTGCATGATGAGGGTGAGGGCGGGTGTTGGGTCATCGTGTATTGCATGATGAGGGTGAGGGCGGGTGTTGGGTCATCGTGTATTGCATGATGAGGGTGAGGGCGGGTGTTGGGTCATCGTGTATTGCATGATGAGGGTGAGGGCGGGTGTTGGGTCATCGTGTATTGCATGATGAGGGTGAGGGCGGGTGTTGGGTCATCGTGTATTGCATG
This sequence comes from Conus ventricosus, assembly GCA_018398815.1. NCBI lineage: Eukaryota > Metazoa > Mollusca > Gastropoda > Neogastropoda > Conidae > Conus > Conus ventricosus. The sequence goes on from CM031608.1 coordinate 53,446,618, forward strand.
ATGAGGGTGAGGGCGGGTGTTGGGTCATCGTGTATTGCATGATGAGGGTGAGGGCGGGTGTTGGGTCATCGTGTATTGCATGATGAGGGTGAGGGCGGGTGTTGGGTCATCGTGTATTGCATGATGAGGGTGAGGGCGGGTGTTGGGTCATCGTGTATTGCATGATGAGGGTGAGGGCGGGACGTTCAGTTCAAAGCGATGTATCATGGATAGGACTGGAATGATCCTCCTTCTCACCCTCACCTACATCTGTGTCGTCAACATGTATCCAGATGATGTTTCCCGTGACATGCAACGTGAGCAGCTTCACTTCTCGTTGGTCAGCACAGTAAGTCTGCTGCCTAATTCTCCCATGGGCAGTTCATCTGTAACGGAACCAGAATTATCTCCATTCTTGCTCTTCTTGCCTCAGTCCACCGTATCTCCTTACGGGTTCATTGTGTCCTGTAATGTTCATTCCGGGATTGAAGAGTTTCTAGCTTGACTTCTCTGGGGCCAGTGTAGAGAGGGAGGCGCTCAATTTGCTAATTGAAATGGAATTTAACAGATAAACCACTTTTTCCCAAGGTAATTGGTCATGCTGAGGAGGAGAAGGGGGGGGGGGGTGCTCTGGGCCTGTCCCACAATTATTCTTCATTGATTACACTGGGATTTGGGGTTTGATGAATACATAATAGTGAATGAAGAAAGGAGCCGGAAACGGCGGGGGGGGGGGGGGGGGGGGGGGGGGGGGGGGGGGGGGTTTTTGGGACAGGCTCGAATTACTGCCTGCCAACCCTAGACCAACTCTTCTTAAGTCGTTTTGCTGCGAAAAAGCTCTACAGTAATTTCTGGGAGTCAATCTAGGTCAGTGCCAGATCAGCCCACTGTACATCATTGGGAAACGGCCGACTGTACATCATTGGAGAAACGGTCCACTGTACATCATTGGAGAACATTCTACATCATTGGAGAACACTGTACATCATTGGAGAACACTGTCCATCATTGGAGAACACTACATCATTGGGAAACGGCCCACTGTACATCATAGAACGGCCACTGTACATCACTGGAGAACACATCATTGGAGAACACTGTACACCATTGGAGAACGGCCCACTGTACATCATTGGAGAACACTGTACATCATTGGAAAACGGCACACTGCACATCATTGGAGAACACCGTGCATCATTGGAGAACGGCCCACTGTACATCATTGGAGAACACTGTACATCATTGGAGAACGGCCCACTGTACATCATTGGAGAACACTGTACATCATTGGGAAACGGTCAACTGTACATCATTGGAGAACAGTTCTACATCATTGGAGAACACTGTACATAATTGGGAAACACTGTACATCATTGGAGAACACTACATCATTGGAGAACACTACATCATTGGGAAACGGCCCACTGTACATCATAGAACGGCCCACTGTACATCATTGGAGAACACTGTACATCATTGGGAAACGGCCCACTATACATCATTGGATAACACTGTACATCATTGGAGAACGGCCCACTGTACATCATTGGAGAACACTGTACATCATTGGAGAACGGCCAACTGTACATCATTGGAGAACACTGTACATCATTGGAAAACGGCCCACTGTACATCATTGGAAAACACTGTACATCATTGGAAAACACTGTTCATCATTGGGAAACGGCCCACTGTACATCATTGGAGAACGGTCCACTGTACATCATTGGGAAAACGGCCCAGTGTACACCATTATAGAACGACCTACTATACATCATTGGAGAACGGTCCACTGTACATCATTCAAAAACGGCCCAGTGTACACCATTATAGAACGACCCACTATACATCATTGGAGAATGGCCCAATGTACATCATTGGAGAACGGTCCACTGTGCATCATTGGAGAACGGTCCACTGTACAGCATTATAGAACGACCCACTATACATCATTGGAGAACGGTCCACTGTACATCATTGAAAAACGGCCCAGTGTACAGCATTATAGAACGACTGCAACCAACGACTGCAAACGGACTATGACATGGACCAAATGGAATATCCATGTGTCTGTGGAAAGCGTTTCGCTACCACCCGTGCATGAAGATCCACAGAACAAAGATGGGATGTGTGAAGACTCACCTGAATGAGCAGCAGCGCACGGCATCAGCAGATAAGACGTCGGAAGACCAAGGCCAGGATTTTAAACCACAGTGCCAAGGACATCCACGCTGTTGGTTCGGATGAGGAATTTGCACAGGCCCTCGATGCCAGGCGCCTGAAACTCAACTGCCACGAGCAAACGAAACTGAAGATTGGGAGAAAACTGGATGCAAAAATCGTCCAAAGACTCGATGCACTGATAGGGAAAAAGCACCTGGAACACAAACTAGCCACATATGGGGACATTGTGTATGCCACATGTAGAGACGCCTATGGAGCAAAAACTACCCAAAGAGAAAACACCTCCAAAGAAATCCAGACGCCAAGAAAAGATGGACAAGATCAGAATCCAAAAGAACAACCTCAAGAAGCAAATGAAGACCGCACTGCCAGCTGAAAAACAAGGCTTGGAAAAACTGTGGGAAGACCTGAAAGAAAAACACAGCGCCCTCAGCAAAGCGGAATCTGCGAGGAAGAGGAAGAGCAAAAAGAAGGAAGACACAAGAGCGCTTCTTCAGAGACCCCTTACCAGTTTGCCAGAACACTGTTTGAGCAGCCAAAATCTGGGACCCTAAGTGTGGACAAAGGAGTTCTTGAGCAGCATCTGAGGAAAACATACTCTGACTCACAGAGCAAAGCACCACTCGACATTCAAGGTCTGGTGTGGCCAACCAACCCTGAGGAACAGTTCAATGGCAAGCCTCCAACGTTGGCGGAAATCAAGAAGGTGGTCGACAAAGCCAGAGCCAAATCATCACCAGGGCCAAACGGAATACTTACCAGCTTTACAAGAAATGTCCCAAGGTGCTGGAGTGGCTCCACAGGCTGCTGCGATCGGCTTGGAGAAACCAGAAGATCAGCGGCCAGTGGATGACGGCAGATGGTGTGTACATCCCAAAGAGCAAAACTCAAGTGACATCAGCCAGTTCAGGCCAATATCACTACTGAACGTCGAAGGGAAAATCTTCTTCTCTGTCATGGCAGCAAGGCTGCCCAAGTACTGATGGAAAACAAGTACTTGGATGTGTCAGTCCAGAAAAGGTGGCATCCCAGGCGTGGCTGGCTGTGTAGAACACGCCACAATGATCTGGGACGCAATCCAAAAAGCAAAAACAGAAAAGAGAGACCTGGAGTAGTGTGGCTTGATCTGGCAAACGCATATGGATCTGTGCCCCATGAGATGATACAGTTGGCTCTTGAGATGTACCATGTGCCAAAGAACATTCGCGACATGCTCAAGAAGTACTTCAATGGCTTCTCAATGCGGTTCTCTACCAAGGAGTACACAACTGATTGGATCAACTTGGAAGTGGGCATTGCAATGGGCTGTGGCAATTTCCCGATACTGTTCGTGCTGGCAATGGAACTCATCTTGAAAGCAGCAACAAACAACGCGAGACAAAACAGACCTTGGCGATGGATACAAGATGCCTCCTCTCAAGGCCTTCATGGATGACACTACAGTGATTTCATCCAGAGAAGACGAGACACGTCATGTGCTGGAGAGGCTGGACGACATAGTTGCCTCATCCAGAATGAAGTTCAAGCCAAAGAAATCACGGGAGTCTCTCACTGAGGAAAGGAAAAGTGGCCCCAATCTGTGGTCTTCAGTGTTGCCAACCAGGCCATTCCAACAGTCACAGAAGAACCAGTCAAGAGCTTTGGAAGATGGTATGATGATACGCTGAAAGACACACAAAGAGCAAAAGAAACCAAGCAGATGTCGGAAGAAGGCTTGGAGACCATTGACCAGTGTGGGCTCCCCGGCAAATACAAGGTCTGGTGTCTGCAGTTCATGCTGATACCAAAGCTCCTATGGCATCTGATGATATACGACATCTGCACCAGCACAGTGGAGGCAATGGAAGCCAAAATCAACAAGTTCACAAGGAAATGGCTTGGTGTCCCACCCTGTCTGACTGACATCGCGCTGTACTGTCGCCAAGCAAAGCTCAAACTACCACTGAAATCCATCCTGGAGGAATACAAAGCAGGGAAGATCAGACTTCAAAGCATGCTGGAGGACTCAGGAGACAAGGTGGTAGAAAGCAATCAAGCCCCAGCTGAAGACAGGCAGAAAATGGAAAGTTCAAGAGGCGATGGATTCTGCAAAAGAAAGTCTCAAGATCAGAGAAATAACAGGACACACACAGACCAACAGACAAGGACTGGGGGTGACCAAAACTGAATGGTGGTCAAAGGCCAAAGGAAAAGCCAAAAGAGACATGATGATTCAGGAGATGAGAAAAGAAGAAGACCAAAAAAAACTCAAAAAGCAGTCCAGCAGAGCCAGCAAGGGCAATGGAAAACGTGGGAGAATGCACTCCAAAGAAGTCTAACTTGGAATGACATTTGGCACATGGCCCCTCTCAGGATCAGCTTCATTCTCAGATCTGCATATGACCTTCTGCCCTCAAATGCAAACCTGGTGAAGTGGGGGAAAACAGACGATCCTGCATGCCCCCTCTGCCATAAAAAAAACAAACAGTGGAGCATGTTCTAAGCTCATGTAAAGTAGCCCTGGCTCAAGGAAGGTACACATGGAGGCACAACCAAGTGCTCAAAGAAATTGTACAAGTAGTCTGGGCTAGTACCATACACCACAAAGGGAGAATCAGGACTCCAAAAGCACCCGCAACATTCTTCACGGCAGGAGGCAGCAAATCATGGCCAAGAACAACAGTGCCACTCGAAACATGCAGGCAGAGTCTGCTGGATGGGGCAGATGACTGGGAGTGCACTGCAGACCTCCCGAATGGAAGAGTCACCCAGAGATCATCAGCAAGAGTGGCATGAGACCAGACATAGTAGTCCACTCTAAGTCAACCAAGCAGCTGATCATGATCGAGCTCACGGTGCATATGAGAACAGAATGGAGGCAGCTCAAATCTACAAGACTGAAAAGTATGCTGATTGGCAAACAACCTGAGGAGAGAAGGCTATCAGGTCAAAGTCCTCACTGCAGAAATTGGAGCTAGGGGATTTGTAGGAACGTCTGCATACAGCCTCATGAAACAGCTCTCAGTTGCAGGGAAGGAAAAAAACAGAGCCCTGAAAGCAATGGCAGAAGCGGCAGAGAGGTGTTCAAGCTGGATCTGGTCAAGGAGGAACAAAAGTGAACTTCATAAGGCTTAATTTCCCTACAAATATCAGGTGTCCCTGTGGCTCAGTGGTTTAAAGCGCGAGTCATTAAATGTAGAAAATGAGCATGTCCAGAGGGTCATGGGTTCGAATCCCAGCCATGGCTCGTCCAAGATGGGGAAAAAAAAAGGGGCAGCAGAGGGACATCCGGAGTCATGAACCGGGTGTGGCCCAACCCCCTAGAGTGTCAGGAGATAAGGGCCGAAACACTTGCTTGAAGGGGGCTTCTCTTCTGAGGACTCTCTGCTGCACGCTCTCCACGAGTTTCTTTCTACCGACCCACTATACATCATTGGAGAACGGTCCACTGTACATCATTGGAAAACGGCCCCGTGTACACCATTATAGAACGACCTACTATACATAATTGGAGAATGGCCCAATGTACATCATTGGAGAACGGTGTTGCACTGTACATTATTGGAGAACGGTGCACTGTACACCACTGTACACCATTGGAGAAACGCTCCCTTGTACACCATTCAAGAACAGCCCACTGTACACCATTCGAGAACACTGTACATCATTTGCGAACGGCCCACTGTACATCACTGGAGAACTGAGAACGGCCCCCTGTACATCACTGGAGAACAGAGAACGGCCCACTGTACATCACTGGAGAACAGAGAACGGCCCACTGTACATCACTGGAGAACAGATAACGACCCACTTTACATCACTGGAGAACAAGAAACGGCCCACTGTACATCACTGGAGAACAGAGAACGGCCCACTGTACATCATTGGAGAGACGGCCCACTGTACATCATTGGATAACGGCCCACTGTACATCATTGGATAACAGCCCACTGTACGTCATTGATAACAGCGCACTGTGCATACTTGGAGAACGGTCCTCTGTACATCATTGAAGAACAGCGCACTGTACACCATTGGAGAACGGCCCACTGTACACCTTGGATAACAGCCCACTGTACATCATTGGAGAACAGCCCACTGTACATCATTCGAGAACAGTTCCACTGTACATCATTGGAGAACAGCCCACTGTACATCATTCGAGAACAGTCCACTGTACATCATGGCAGAACAGCCCACTGTACATCATTGGAGAACAGCCCACTGTACATCAATGGAGAACAGCCCACTGTACATCATTCGAGAACAGCCCACTGTACATCAATGGAGAACGGTCCACTGTACATCAATGGAGAACAGCCCACTGTACTCTACATCAATGGAGAACGGTCCACTGCACTCTACATCAATGGAGAACGGTCCACTGTACTCTACATCAATGGAGAACGGTCCACTGTACTCTACATCAATGGAGAACGGTCCACTGTACTCTACATCAATGGAGAACGGTCCACTGTAAACTACATCAATGGAGAACGGTCCACTGTACTCTACATCAATGGAGAACGGTCCACTGTACTCTACATCGATGGAGAACGGTCCACTCTACTCTACATCAATGGAGAACGGTCCACTCTACTCTACATCAATGGAGAACGGTCCACTGTACACCATTGGAGAACACTGTACGTCTTTGGAGAAGGGTCCACTGTATATCATTGGAGAACGGCAGTCGTTGTTCTGATTCATGTTTATTTGTATGTCCTTCTACTCTTGGCCGTCAAATCAGAATAGAGCCAGAATGACCTCCCCGCCACACACACACACACACACACACACACACACACACACACACACACACACACACACACACACAACACACACACGAGACGACAGACAGACACACACACACGACAACACACACACAACACACCACACACACACCACGCACGCACGCACGCACGCAGCACGCACGCACACACACACACACACACACACACACACACACACACACACACACACACACACGTATGCATGCGCGAACGCACTAACACCCCTGCACGCAAACACGCACGCACGCATGCACTGACTGACTGAAACCAATTCATTGTCAGATTAACTCATGGTTGTACTGACATTTTAGAAAACATTATGAACAGAATGTCAATGTTTTTTATTCAAAGAAAAGAAACATAATTAACACACAAAGACACACACCCACACACACGTACATACGAACACACCACGCAGACGCGAGCGCGCGCGCACACACACACACACACACACACACACACACACACACACACACACACACACACACACACACACACACACACACACACACACACACGCCGCACGCACGCACGCACGCACGCACGCACGCACGCACGCACCTACATTAATACACAAGTACACACATATCTATACGAACACACCCATACCCTCACACACACACACACCACACACACACACACACACACACACACACACACACACACACACACCACCACCACCACCACCACCACCACCACCACCACCACGCCACACCACACCACACCACACACCACACACACACACACACACACACACACACACACACACACACACACACACACACACTTGATTAATTGAATTGATTAAATGTTCAAAAATAGATATTAAAGAAGTGGCTAAAAAACCATCTTCTTCATCTATTCCACAATGGGAGATACCAAAACCTATTCTTGATACTGGTTATTCAGATATTAAAAAAAGGGTAAATGTTAATATCATCACAAATTTAGCAAAATCACATGTATACGAAAATATCAAAATCATTTTCAAGTGTTTACTGATGGTTCCGTTTTAGAT
>CM031608.1:53457070-53509505 GCA_018398815.1 Conus ventricosus
CGACGATTTAATGCACGACACAAAACAGGACAAGAAATTTTCGGCAAAATGCCTTCCTCAGCGACAAAAAAATACAGACATAAACATGCACAATACTCCCTTGTGAAGCCAAAGTGGTGAATGCGAACTGGAAAAAAACCTGTTGGAGGGGGATGGGGGGCAGTGTGGAGGGGGTGGGACGGTGGAGGAGTTAAAAATATCTTCCAAGTGGATGAGATTTAATAAGATAAACAGTCAACATCGCCAGACTCCAACCATTCTCATAACTGGGATTAAAGGCACTAGACAAAGTCAGCGAACGGTTAAAGGACTTGATCTTATCATGAAATGTTGAAAGTGAGTTCTTGTACTAGTACAGTCAAATAAAAAATGAGGGATATCGAGAGTCTGACCACATGCACAAGCAGGTGCCGATTTTAAATATCTGCCTAACCAAACATTAACCCGCAACCTTTTACAAGGTTACGGTTTGGGATTGGCCCTGGGGGATTACAACATTTTCTTGTTGGTTTAGTCATATCCCATCTGTGCTTCCGAGCTGAATCTTCAAGGTATTGTTCCTGTCTTATGTTCCAGATTGAACTTGTGAGAATGTGAATAGCTTCAGATGAAGAAAGAAGGATATCACAATTCGGAAAATCAGATTTATTTCTTGCAGCTTCCTTTGCATAAAAGTCAGCTAAGTCATTGCCACGTAAACTGGAGTGCCCTGGAACCCATCATCATCATCATCATTCTCTTGCCCATGATGGGCGTAGAGGAGAGATGAGAGACACTCTTGAAGCCAGGCACCGCCATCCGGCCCTGTCCTCTGCCTGTCGCATCAGCGTAGGGCCATCCATCCTGGTCCATTCTTTGATGTTGTCCATCCAGCATTTGGCTTGTCGTCCCCTTCGTCTGGCGCCTTCCAGCGTGCCCTGGATGACTGTATTGGGCAGTGAATTGTGGCGTATGACATGCCCGAACCACGACAGTTTCCTCTTCTTGACTGTTGCCAAGAGGGGTTCTTGGGGGTCTGCAAGTGATGTTATTTGGCTCCTCACAAGGTCGTTTGTCTTCGGTCTTGCCAAGAGATCCCGAGCAAGCGCCTGAAGCATTTAGTTTCAAAACGTCTGGATTCTCTTGATGGTCTCTGCTGTCATGGTCCAGCTTTCGCAGCCATACAGCAGGATGGACAGCACCAGGGACTTGTACAGCTTCATCTTTGTAGGAAAGCTGATCTCCCTGCTCTTCCAGATCTTGTTTAGCTTTGCCATTGCTGCCGTTGCGATCGCTAATCTGGTCTTGATTTCTGTTGATTTCTGGAACCCATAACAAAGTTATATTGATACCCGGGTTATTGACTGATGAATGAGAAATAAGATCTCACATACCAAGTCTGAACGAGTAGATTTTGATTGACAATGTAGAGCCGTAAGCGCTGATTTTTAGTCCGATATATAAGCATTTGTCTATTGTATAACAGGCATGTCAAGTATAAAATCAAGTGCTTTCAAAATGGCAAATAACTCTGCTGTACATATAGACCATCATTTCGTAATATGGAATTTCTTTCTATGCTAAGCGCTGGTATAACAAAGGAAGCCCCAACATCGGAAGAATCTAAAACAGAACCATCCGTGAAAATGTGTGGATAGGAATCGTATTTCCTATCTATCAAGTCTTTGACATAGGATGATAGTAACAGAGGATTATCTTTTTTATTAAGATCTCCGTAAGTGTAGATGATTTCAGCCTGCTCGACAACCACAAAGGGTATGAACAACATGGACAGCGGCAATACCATCAAGAAACAGGTTACTCTTCTGAAACAATGGGGAAACATAATCACCTAGGGACATGTACACCCCTTTGTTACGGATCTCTTTTGAAATTACGTACTTCCATCCAGTTCAGTCAATACTGAATTTGGGATGATTCTAGCACTCACTGTAAGATTACAGGCGCAACTCAGCCTGTGTTAATTTAAGGGTAACATACCAGCCTCCTTGTACGTCAAATCAATTCAAGCCCATCGGGGAAGTCCTAATGCAGTTTTAAAGGCTAGCAAGTCAATACTGGTAAGCTTGTGTAAATCTGTCTTTCCAGCTGGAAAAAAAAAAAACTTCTTGGCCATACGACAGAATTGAACGAACTAGCCCTGAGGCACTATAGACGAGATTAGATCCCCAGTTAATCAGAGGTATAGCAGAAAGAACACGTAACAATCCAAATTTATCCTAGCCCTTTCTAGAAGCAATCAACATGTTTACTCCAAAAAAAAGTTTGCAGTGGAAGATAACACCGAGAAACTTAACTTGTTTGCTTGGGCATATCAAGTTGTTATCAACCCTTATAGAGACAGTTTCTCTGCCTTCAAACGCAATTGTTTTCTTTGTAAAGACAACAAAAACCGTTTTGTGAGCAGATAAACCGAACCCATTTGATTTCATGTAATGAAAAATGCTGTCAATTATTTCCTGAAACTGTTCAAGGATTTTCTTTCGTTTGGTTTGTTGTTTGGAAAAATTGCCGTTTACATTTCTCCACAGAGCAACATCATCTGCATACAGAGTTAATGTGGCACCTTTTGTATTAACCTGTTTGATATCGTGAAGCATAAGCGAGAAAAGTGTTGGAGCGATTACACTTCCTAGGGAAACAACCATGTTAATAGTCCTAGAAGTTGATAAAGTTCCACGTAGCATGACTTGGATAGTTCTGTCCAATAAGTAAGCTTTTAGACATTGAAAAATAACGATCTCGTATTCCTACCTCACGTGCTTTGTACAACAATTTAGAATGCCAAACTGAATCGTAACATCAAAAAACGTTGCAAGGGTCGAATGACGCTTGGCAAGAGCTTTTTTCACATTTGAGGATAAGTGGACAGTGTGGTCTTGTGACTCCTCTACCTTTCCTAAAACCAGCCTGGAATAAAGACAAGACTCCATTTTTTTCAAGGAAATGTTCTATTCTGATTTTCATGATTCTTTCAAAAGTTTTCCAGTGTGAGGTGTTAAAGCTATAGGTCGGAAACTAGAGGGAACTTAAGTTCCTTGTTTAAGGACTGGGATGACAGTAGCTTTTTTCCAATCTAGAGGGAGCATTCCAGCATTCCAACATATCTGAAAGAACTCCAACAACTTTGATAACAGACTCTCAGGAAAATGCTTAATCGTGTTATAGGAAATAGGATCTGAACCAGTGGATATCTTACTTGGCTTTATACGCATAAGTGCGAAACAGAGATCATGCATTGTTAAATTTGTGTTTATATATATAAAGTTACTTTCTATGTTAAGCTGCTCAAAGTTTTGATATTTATCCTCAAACTCCTTTCTACGAATTTGTTCAGACTGAGATAAAAACTCAGTCTGACTCATTGAAGCGAAAGTTTTTGCTAATAATTCAGCCTTTTCTTTGTTAGTTCTATAAATTTTATCGTTAACATGCAGAGCAGGCTGAGCGAGATGGAATGTACCCTTGATTTTTTAAATTCCTTTCCATAATTTAGAAACGTCATGTGGGTGTTTAGAATAAGTCATGATCAAATTACCATAATACTGTCTTTTTGGCAAGATCTACTGCTTTGTTACTGTAGTCATTAGCAATTTGTATTTACTGTTGAGTTCGTTTATTACTTGGGGTGGCTGTGAATGACGATGTTCATCCAGTTTTGAAATGCTTCTGTTTTCATATTTTTACGGCTAATTCACATGAGGAGTTCCACAAGGGTTTGAGGCTCTCTTTGGATGGTGTTTAAACTTTACTTTTGGAATGGCGCATTCTGCTGCTCTCAGTATGAGATTTCGTAATTCTACATAATTGTTTTTAAGATCTTCTACTGATTCTATGTTATGATTAAAATTGAACTTAAGAGAACCCGTAACTAGAGTTTGGGTAAAAAGGTCCCAGTTAGCTTTATCTTCATTGTATTTTGTCAGTCCAGGAGTATGCTCAGTTTTCTCTGGACTCACTAAGATCTGTACTTCAACTGGAAGATGGTCACTATCCAGTGGTAACTGAATGACATTCCACGTACAAAGTGGAAAAATACCCGGAGATACTAAGGACAAATCAATTGATGAATTTTTCTGATCAGAACGATCAGCAATTCAGGTGACAGACCCGTCATTCAGTATCGTTAGATCAGCATTTATTATAGTGTTAGCACGCACGCCCGCACGCCCGCACACACACACACACACACACACACACACACACACACAACACACACACACACACACACATACATATATTTATTTTATATATATATATATATATATATTGAATTATAAACAAAGCTTGCTCTTATGTCTAAGACATAAGAGCATGCTTTGTTTATAATTCAATATTTCTTGCAGTCATTGCAACACCAAGCTGCTCTGTAAGTTGCTGGAACGGTGCTCGGTACTTATCCTTGGAATTTATTAGTTTGTTGTATATATATATATATATATATATATATATATATATTATTATATATATATATATATATTATTATATATATATATATATATGTGTGTGTGTGTATGTATGTATACACCAGCCGAGATAATAGTGAGCTGCACCTACAGTTAATTGGAATTAAAGATGAAATGCTAGGAGATTGCATTATAGTTTGTCAGTATCGTGAATGATGCCAAAGCCTTGCGCAGCCTGTGTCTTAACTTTTCAATGAACAGAGCAAGGCGAACGATCATTGATTTGCATTCAGATGCAAACAGCATGGTTAATTTAAATTGGGAAGGACTGTTGTAATACTTGGCTGGTATGTATTCTCTTAACTCTTGATACAATGGGCATTGTAAAACAAAGTGGGTCTCTGTCTGTATTTGAAGTCCACAACATGGACACAGCAACTCATTTTCGGTCACATTTCTCCGGAAACGCAGTTTATGTACATTTAGTTGCGACACACCTAATCTTAATCTGATTAGATAGTTCTTGCCTGTAAATGACTGACTGACTGTAGGTATGGGGCCAAAATCAAATCACTCTTAAATGTCCTGTATAAATGGAAACGATCACTCTGTGTTATTTTGGTATGCCACTGCGCTTTGTAATCTTGAATCAGTTTCTCTTCAATGTCTTCAAGAACTCTTTTTCATTACCAACCCTTGATTCTCCCACACTTCTTCAAAACCATATTTGTAAAGAAGAAGCAGACGGTAGATGCCCCTGTGTTCTTGTCTCTATGGTGAAAAAATAGCAACATTTTATAAGCTTTATACGGAAGTCGATGAGGCTGCATTCTTAAAATTCTCAACCCGTATTTGATACTCTTAATATACTAATTAACACACAACGGGAATCTTCCCAATTCTCCATAAAAACCCTTGCATTAGGAGTTCTTACACTTACATTCAGAAACCTTTTCAAGGCAAAAAGGTGTACTTTTTCTAGAATGTCAAACATTTCCAATCATACCCCATATTTCTGCACCGTAACTAAGTACTGGCTGGATCCGCGTGTCGAGGAGTTTAAAGAACACACCTGGTGATTTTTCTCCAATAGACCACAAGAGTTTGAATGTATTGATCATGCCAATTTTGGCTTTGCTAGACATATCATACAAACAATGAGAAAAGGAAAGTCGTGGACATGATAATTCCCAAATATTTGTACATGTTCACCACTGTCATTTTTGTTTGTCCAAAGAACCATTGCTCGTGTTTAGAGATATGTCCACCATTTCTAAACACGACAACGTTGGATTTATCTAAATTAACTATCAGACCAAGTCTTCCAGCTGTGTCATGTTAGACGTTCGGCTGATTTTGCAAACCGATGACTGAATCGGATAGCAAGATAACGTCATCAGCAAACATAAGAATTAAGATTTCTAAAAATCGGGGATAAGTTGAATTCCATGTTTACCGTTTTTGATTACTTCTACAGCCAGCTCATTGATAAACAGAGAGAACAAAACGGGACTACACACCTCCCCCCGTTTTAAACCCCAAAGGGGCACATAAACGCGTCGCTTAAATCGTTTCCAACTCTAACTCTTGCCTTCACAGTGTTATATATACTATACTGAGAGGCAATGAAAACGCAATCCCCATTTCGTCCCCGAAAAATGTCACCTCAGCCAAAATAATGTGAATTATGCACGAGGCATGCAACCTAGCACGCGTATGTTGTATTGCGACGATCTGTATTGACAGGCACAGTTGGGTTCATGACGTCATGAGTAAACCATTCCAACACATCTTTTACTGATAACTGCAAAACACGTGCAACACAGGCATACTGTGATTGCATGCAAACAGCCCATGACTGTCCCTATAAAAACACACATTGGCGTTTTACTGACACTCGTACGCACCATGCCGCGGGTTAACTACAGACCAGAGAAATCAAGCCATTGGCATGCTGAGGGCAGGCACTGCTCACATCAGGGCCGCACAACATTTCAATGTACACCCATCAACCATAACCCGTCTTGCGACTCGGCACCAAAACACTGGAAGTGTAAACGACCGTCCACGCCCAGGCGTCCAACGTGTGACGACGGCACGACAGGACCGCTACATTGTCACGCAGCACCTCCGGAATCGTTTCCAGCCAGCTGCACAAACAGCCCGCAACACTATTGGGACTAGAGAAAGACCAATCAGCAGCCGTACCGTGCGTCGGCGTCTGGCAGCAGCAGGGCTAGGGCACGTCGACCATACCATGGTCAGATCTTAACCATCGCCATCGACTAGCACGCCAGCGATGGGCTGCCCCAGGTGGCTTTCTGGGAACAGGGTTAGGGGGAATGTTGTTTTTTCGGATGAATCCCGGTTCAATGTCTCTTTCCCGGATGCCGTGATCGTGTGTATCGACGTCAGGGTGAACGTTTTTCGCAACCCTGTGTCATTGAGCGAGATCGTTATGGGGGTGGAGGGTAATGGTCTGGGGTGCCATAAATGCTCAATTTCGATCGGAGCTTGTGTTTGTGCCAGGCAACTTGACGGCAAGGCGTTATATTGACACTGTTCTTGAGCCAGTTCTTCTTCCTCTCTGGAGGGCAGCATGGTGGCAACAGACTAGTGTTTCAGCAGGACAATGCTCGACCCACACAGCCGTTCTCACACGAAATTTCCTTCGGGACAGCAATGTGGATGTCATGCAGTGGCCCTCGTGTCCCCAGACATGAATCCATTGACATTTGTGGGACGAACTTGGACGACGTGTGCAAGGTCAGCAGATCCCCCAACTACGTTGCTGAGCTCACCCAAGCATTGCAGCATCACTGGAACGTGATACCGATCCGTATCATCCGTCGTTTGTGCGCTTCAATGCCCCGACGTTTGCAAGCTTGCGTTCGTGCTCAAGGGGGACACACCAGATATTGACAGTGTATTCCTTCTGTCGCGCCTAAATGGGCTTCACTTCAGGCGAATGTGCACCTGTTATGGGCAAACTAATGTACAGTGGTCGCACTTTGTCACACGTATTTGCTTTGATGTGTGTTTGTTTCATTTCAATAAAATTGTCAGTTGACAATGGAATTGCGTTTTCTTTGCCTCTCAGTATAGTAATAGCTCCGTACATTTTCCCATTAATTCTCCTTTCTTTAAAACACGCCATAAAGTTGCTCGACAATAGAGTCAAAAGTTTTTCTGAATCTATAAATGCAGCAAACATTTTTTTTGTGTAACAGTAACTGCTTTTGAGCCCTGGCAAACAGTGTAAAAACATGATCAGTGGTACTGTAATTTTTCCTAAAGCCTGCCTGACTTTCGTTGATAGCGTCATTCTCTTCGATCCATTTATTCAATCGTTCGTTAAGTATGTGGCTGTTATAATTTACTACACACATTTAATAATGAGATTCCTCGATAATTATCAGGTACATTCCCATCGGCCTTTTTATGAACGGTTGGATGGTAGCTTCTGACCACTGTGGAGGATAATCTCCGGTAGAAAACAATTTATTGAACAGAATAATCAGAACGGAACAATCACTGTAACAGAGTTTTTGAAGATCTCTCCAACAATCCCATCAGGGCCTGCAGCCTTACCATTTTTAGAGAACGAACAGCAGCATACACTTCACTTTCTGAAATATCACACTCAAGAGAATCTATATTAAACTGATTTTGGTCTACATCGATTTGTTCTTCCCACTCATCAACAGTCTCTAGTTTCATCAAAGGACAGACCAGACTGAAATACTTGTGAGAAGTGTTGGTACCATTTATCCTTGCTGATATTATTTTGAACAGGTCTTTTACATGATAGAGATTTCAACTTACTCCAAAATTTGGCAGAATCGTTTACGTTATCGTGTAAAATTTTCACTATATTTGCCCGATGGTCCTTCTCTTTCAGTTAATTGGAATTAAAGATGAATGCTAGGAGATTGCATTATAGTTTGTCAGTATCGTGAATGATGCCAAAGCCTTGCGCAGCCTGTGTCTTAACCAAAATCCAGAGGGCCAAAGATATATCTTTTCGGGAAAGACGGGTCCAGTCAGTCCTTCCGCCCTCCCCTCCAACAGTGTCTTTAATCGTTTGTCGCCGTCCGCTGACGACCTATATGAACGAACCATACACATTAAAAGAGAGAGAGAGAGAGAGAGAGAGAGAGAGAGAGAGAGAGAGAGAGGACGTCAATTTTAAGCCAGTCAGTAAATTTAATGGTACGAACACGCAGTATGCACTTGAATTGATGTAAGATCACCTGTGATAGTTCACCTCCATAAAACTCCTACAGGTTGTCCCTCATGGCCATCTAAAGAATTCTGAAACGTGACTCGTGAATCAGACTATTTGCAATCAGACGGCACCACCCCGCTGAGCATATATATATATATATATATATATATATATATATATATATATATATATATATATATATATATATATATATATATATATATATATATACCTGAGGTCGAAATATTGGGAACAATTTGATGAGTCTGTTGTTTTTATCTTCATTTTATGTGCGTTTATATATATATATATATATATATATATATAAAAATACATTAAAAGGAAACACAACGCACTTAATGTCTTAATATTTTGCCAAATTTTCGGCCATGCGGCCTTCTTCTGGGGCTTGTTTATTGACAAGGTAAGAACGTCATAAGTATTGACGCATTTGAACATAGTTGTCATAGCTATGACGTCAGTGTTTCTGCTATTTAAAAGAATAAAATTGAGATTAAGAGATGAAGTTGGAAAAAAAAAAAAAAAAAAAAAAAAAAAAAAGACGACGCAGATATACACGTACACACTCATACACACACACTTACGTGCACACACACACACACACACACACACACACACACACACACACACACACACACACACACACACACTCACACACATGTACGTGTCTCTCTGCCACCGAGACCGCCAGAGAACCACGTCCCTCTGCCACAGGGACCATTCCATAACAGTATTTACACAAACACACATGTACACACACGTGCAGGTCACATAAAGAATTCCACCCAACCACATCATGCCCACCCCTCCCATAAGTTAACCAAGACTCCCCCGTCTCCACTCTGCAAATCAGTGTCCATCGGAATCAAGGCCGTTGAGTCCCAAAGGATAAACTGTCTTTAGTTTATTCTTCCAGAAATCTTCTCTTCTCTGTCTTGCGGTTTTGTTCAGGCTGTGGACCTTTTCCACCACAATGCATCTCATGTTCTTCAGAGAGTGTTCAGGTAAGTTGAAATGATTGTTGACATGAACACATGCACCTTGTTCAACTTGATGTTAGACCTGTGCAGATCTTTCAGTGTCAGCATAGTTTCACCCATGTACTGTGTACTCTGACAGTTGGTGCAGTACAGCATGTAGACAATATTGCTGCTGTCACAGGACAGTCGATGACGGATGGTAAATGTCTCTCCTGTCTGCATACTACTAAATGTTCTGCTCTCAACTAGATGGTTTTCACAAACCACACAGTGTTCAGCTGTACATTTGAAGCATCCAGCATAGATGTCATCTGGAATCGGGAGAGCTGATGGCATGAGCAGATTTCTCAAAGACCGCGATTTTCTTTCGGCTAGTATGGGTGGGGAAGGCATAGCCTTCCGCATTTTCTGGCTCATGTGGAGAAGAGGTTGGAGTTCTGCAAACCAAGAACGGAATGGGGGATTAGAGGGGTTGTGGGTGATGATGAATGGAACTCGGTTGTGTTGCCTGTCTTCCGTCTTATAGCTGAGAGTCTCGTGTCGGGGAACATGGCTGGCTTTGGTTTTTGCCTCCTGGATGGTCACAGGGCTGTATCCTCGCTGGAGAAAATCACGTTCCATATCCTGGCAACGAGACTGGAAGGTTGGCATGTCAGAACAGAGGCGGCGGAGGCGCAGGAACTGGGCATAAGGAATGTTTTTGATGGTATGGTAAGGGTGGCAGGATGAATGGGCCAAGTATGTACGAGCATCTGTAGGTTTGGAATACAGGTCTGTGTACAGATAACCTCGCTTCAGATGGATGAAGATGTCCAAGAATGGCAGTGATTTCTTAGAATAGTTCATAGTGAACTTGATGGTAGGGTGGAACTGGTTCAGAAACTCAAGGAATTGGTGAAGTTCTTCTGTTGATCGAGACCACAGAAGAAAGATGTCGTCTATAAACCGTTTTCCACAGTTCTCGGATGATAGGAAAGGGGCTGTTGTCCAGTATCTGTGCCTCCAACCAGCCATGAAGAGGCAAGCCACTGTAGGTGCCATAGGAACCATCGAAAACAAGAAGAAAGAACTATGCAAAATCTTCCAAAACCACAACTTAAAGATTACCATTGAAGCAAACAAAAGGTAGTGAACTACTTAGACATAACACTCGATCTCAACCAATCACAAATATATAAACCATACAGAAACCCAACGATACACCTCTTATGTACACACCAAAAGTAACCATCCACCATCTGTATTAAAGACCATACCCCATGGCATAAACAAGAGACTATCAAACCTGTCATGCAGTGAGAGAGTGTTCAACAATGCAGCAGTAGAATACCAGGAGGCACTACAAACAGTGGATACAATTCAAATTACAATACAACCCAGACCAACAACACAAATAAAAGCAAGAAAAATAGGAAAAGAAAATCATATGGTATAACCACCCCCCCCCCCCCCCCCCCCCATAGGACGGGAAACTCAAAACAAACTAGGAAAGAATCTTCAAAATCCTAACAACTTCTTTCCAAAAAACATCAAACTTTTGTCCAAAATATTTAACAAAAACACTGTCAAACTATCGTACTCATGTATAGCCCAACCTCAAAAACCTAATTGACGCATCCAACAAAATGAAAATCAACACAGCAAAGAAGGGTAGAGAACTATAAAATACCAATCCTAACTCACTCACCCTCAAACTAGTTTTCGGGCGAAGTGACCTAGGATTGGTAATTTATAGTTCTCTGACAAGTAAGACTTCAATTAACCAAAAAAAATAACAATTATCTACAAAATACATATGTGAAAGGATTATCCGTTTTCAATACTAATTTACTAAACTTTTCAGATTTCAGTTTTTTGCTTAATCTCTAAAGTCTTTTAAAACCGAGTTATATTTTTGACATAAATCCACACTATCCTAGCATGTCTTTCTGCCGAACAGTCATCTATAATAAATAGTGTCTGCATTTACCGACTGTGTGTCTCTGTCACTGGTAATATGAGAAAGGTAAATGACGGGGCCCACAACCCTAATTGCTGGTGCTGATGCAGTGGAGTATGACACCAGCAATTAGCTGGGGAAGGCCAGGTCTCATTATGCTAAAACAGTTCCAGACATGTTTCCCGCCTGTATGCCTCTTATCAAATGAATGCTGGGCTTAAATCACGTGACATTTTTGTTGGTAGCAACCTGTATTAACTGTCTCACCATTTTACATTGGAGGGTCGTGCTGTGAGGACGTGCGAGAGGTTGTGCTTTTGCAAACGTGCGGGAAAAGTGATTTTACCAGAAATATTTATGTATTAACTGTCTCGCCATTTCACATTAGAGGGCCGTGCTGTGCAGACGTGCGAGAGGGTTGTGCTTTGCAAACGGCGGGAAAAGTGATTTTACTAGAAATATTTATGTATTAAGACAGCATTTCTTCAGAATTAGAGAGAACTTCTGGAATCGCAAGTTGCTAATCAAAATCTGTTTAGATTTTCTCAACACAGCCATCAACTTTATTCTACCTGACATGGATCAAGCTTTTACTTTTCAACAAGCTCAAAATCTCCTATTACCACCGCCAACACCAACGGAATTGTGGACTGAAGAAGAAAAGAATGCTTTACATGAAAAATATAAGATACTTTGAAAAAATGATTGAAGTAGCTCTCATAAGCAGAGAGAGAAGGCCCACAAAAACTGCCAAAACAGCCCAAAAAATCTCTTTTACAATTGTTTAAACAAAAGGAAGGAAAAAAGAAAAGCAGGAAAGAGATGACCAATCATGAGCTGCATATCTATCTTGTATCAAATCAAGCAGATCTTAACTCAACGATTTCAAGAGAAACGTTTTCGGATAACCTTTTTTTCACAAACAGCAGATGAAAATGAAATTGTTGACAGGCTGCAAAAGGGCGTGGAATGTGAAGAAGCAGGATGCTCAAACAATCATGATCTTACGTTCAATTTGGGCATTTTTTGAATCTTTGCAAAAAATGGTTTGATGAGGAAAGGAAAGAAGGTAGGATTGCTCAAAACTGGGCACAATGGCTCAAAGAGAAATGTGATTATTCTGATGATCATGCGCGCAAATTGCGTGCTATTGCAAGATCCTTTATGGATATCCACAGTTTTTCACTGTCTGGCTTCCATGAGGTATATTTCTAGCAAGTTAAAACAGATTACTTCCATGTTGCAAGTCCCTGAATTTAAGAAGTATTGGTCATGCCCTCTTTCACTACCAAAAACAGATGAGCTCCAAGCTTCCAATAAAGTAACGGTTAATGCTGACAAGTTTTGTGAACTACTGACGATTGGAATGACGCGGTTCTAAAACAGAAACAGCTATATATAACCACCTGTCTGTCAAGTTTTCTGAACTACTGTGACGGGCTTCTAAAAATAGTAACGGTTACGCTGTAACCACCTGGCTAGCAGCGAAGGCTAGGCTGTTGAGGCCACAGGGACGACCTAACAGCGTGCAGGCCTGCGTGGTGGGGTTTGGACTACTGACGATAGTATGACGGCTTCTAAAAATAGTAACGGTTACGCTGTAACCGCCTGGCAAACATTTTTCCTGAAAACCTGCTTCAACGTCCTTTTCAGGCTGCCTTCGGGCGGCCGCCGATAGAACTGAACAGATCCTGTGATTATTGATTCAGGACTCTGATAAGTGCTTTCGGTGGCTGTCTCGAATTTACAACGTTCAAGTGTGAACAACAAAAAGCCCCCTTCACTTTCCCACAAGCACTGTCCTGTCTATTGTGTGTTTGTTTGTTGTTTGTTTGTTGTTTGTTTGTTTTGTTTGTGTTTGTTTGTGTTTGCTGTTTGTTTGTGTGTGTGTGTGTGTTTTGTCCCACCCTACGCACGCACGTCCCCACCCCCACCCCACGCAACGCACACCCCCCACCCCACCCCACCCCACCCCACCCCACCCCACCCACGCATGCACACACTCAAGTCACTTCTAAGTTCTTAACTCAAGTCACCCCAAGTCACTTCTAAGTTTCTTACTCAAGTTCTTACTCAAGTCGTCCTCAAGTCATCCTCAAGTTTCTTACTCAAGTCACTTCTAAGTTCTTACTCAAGTCATCCTCATGTCACCGCAAGTCACTTCTAAGTTCTTACTCAAGTCGTCCTCAAGTCATCCTCAAGTTCTTACTCAAGTCAACCTAAGATCATAACTAAGTCATCCTCTAAGTACAACCAAGTTCTTATTCAAGTTATCTTATAATTATTAGAAAAAAAAACATACAATCTATGTTTTTTATCTTAAATTAGTAGATGTCTAATATAGTACACACATGCCTCAAAAAACGCTCATCATTGAGGATGTCTTGCTCAGCGTCCTTGGCGCGAGATCGGCCAGCATAGATCTTAATGAAGTTCTTACATCGTAAGCAACCGCACTGATTACAATTCTGGTCTATGGAAATGTCTTTTATAGACTCCATGTCTTTATTTATTGACTCCATCATTTTAAACAAATAATAATCCGCCATGATCTATTTTTATCAAAGAAACAAATTTATTTATAATAAATCAAAAACCAATCTAGTATGTTTGGATTGCAGTATTGATATTTATTAAGTTCTTAAAATATTAATGCATCACAAATGGATCAATATGAACTTTTGTTGTTGGCGGTTCTGGCATGCTTTTGTGTTCGACTTCTGTATTTAGTGGCAGAGATTGTTTGGTCTGCTTCGGTTTTTGGTGTCTTTGTTTATATATTTTATAACCGTAATAACCACCCCCAGCAGCAGCAATGACGCTAAAAATGACAACTGTTTTAAGTTCAATATTCCATGAAGACTTTGGCGGCATAGGCCTTGAATCAACTTGTTCTGGTGTTTTTATAGCTGGCATTGAAACAACTGGCTGCGGCTCTAGCACTTTTTCATTATGAGTTATATTCTGTGATTGTAACATGATTTTTTTTGTTTGTTCCACTCCGCTAATTTTTTTCCTGCTGCAACACGCCCAGGATGAGGAGGCTTTTTACTGGTCGCTTTCTCCACCGGATCAATGTTTTCTGATTCAATGTTTCCTGATTCTGCTGATTTTCTGGCTCTGTCATTTTTAAGGGAAACAAAATCTATATGATTAAAAGTAATTAATCCCGCAATCACTGGCGACAATAATGTTCCAAATCGTAATACAGATCGCCCCCCTAGAGACTCTAATGTCTTAGTTAAAACTGGATCCTGCGTTAAATCATACATGTTCAGAATCAAAAGGCCATACTTGTTCAGAATCAATAGGCGCAAATCTACAACTAGTTTAGTGTACAAACTAAAACCGTTTGCCCTACACTTTTTACCATCTTGATCCTATTTTGCGCTTCATACCTGTTATGATACTTTACAATGTCTGTGGCGACATTTTTTTGAATCTGTTCTATGCTGAATTCATTTCCGAGGTACTGTTTTGTTTTTTCCGCATGCTGCCAAAGAATACAGCCTTTCCTTTTTGGGCAAAAATACTTGGTCATCAACTTGATCATTTGTAGTCATAAGTTCAGGAAGGTTTAGGCTGCTTTGTACTGTAGTAGATCATCGCTGTTCATGTTTTTATTAATTATAATTATTTTATTTTTTAAAAATGACACCGAAAAAACTGTTACCAACCTTTGTATACCATTCTGCTGTATTGGGGGGCTAAGTGTAGGATACACAATGTTTGGTAAAAACCTGTTAAAAATAAAACCGGCAGACTTGGCAAACTAGACCTTTGAGGATTTGGCAAACTAAATTGTTTGTTTTTACAGCTTCGTATCGCTACGAAAGATTTCTAGTTAAGCAAGAAATAATTCCTGCCCGTATCAATATGTAAAAATTTAAAAAATACATTTATAAAAATGGCTTCACCCCGTATAAAGATAGGGGTGCAGTGGTTAAATGCGCTTGCTTTTAGCGGAAGTAATTATGCGTTTAGTAAACTGCAAGATGACGGCGAGAGAAAAGACAATAACAAAGCATGGAGCAACTAGCCGCAGCACAAGATCACTATGAAAACCAAGAATTGAGCAGTTAGATTTTATTAACGACAACTGAAAAAACAGGGACATGCCAGCTTACACTTTTAAAAAGATGTTGAAAAGCAATAAAAGAGTATTATCTAGTAACAGGCAAACCAATCGAAACATTGCCCCCGCCAAAATTCAGTGACTTTTATCATCCATCAAAAAACAAAAGATGCAAGAAATCGCGTTTATTGCTTTTGGGTATGACCGTTGTATTTTGTTGCGCATAATTTGGTTGAATAAAAAAGGGAACAAAATCTATTATTCGCCAAAAGGATATTGGAAGGGAATAACGGCAATTAAAACCCAAGCCAAGCAGCTGGAGTCAGTGAACAAACACAAAAGAATGGTTATCTAAACAAGCGATTTGGCAAATTTATTTACCGCACCTAGACGAATACAGAGACCACACTTGTGAATACAACACCGAACGACACCCATCAAATGGACTTCTATATTTACCCCATGACACGATTAACGAAAAAGATTTAAGTACGCACTTACAGTTATTGACATGGCTTCAAGAACAAAGTTGCGGAACCATTAACACAAAAAGTGCTTCTGCTGTTGCTGTTGCCAACAACTGATATACCAACGAGGCCCCTTAACTTATCCCGCATGTTTCAAGTCGATGATGGAAAAGAATTTAAAGGCCAAGTGAATCAATTATTGTTGAAACATAGATTTAAACCTTTAAAAAGGCATTCCAGGATTTTCACAGATCACAGGCTTTAGTTGAAAACTTTAACAAACATTAGCCGAAAACTTTTCTCCTACCAGAAATCACAGAGAGCTTATTACAATTCTCGCAACACAGAATGGTTAGAAGACTGCCCTCAGTTCTTCGTGCAATGAATAAGAAGAATTTAAATTAACGGGTCTAAAACCATACAACAATCAAAAAACAAACAATAAATGCTGTTAAGGAGAGCTTCATCCAGCAAACTATTGCCGTTGGTTTTTGAAAGTAAGGTACCTTTATTTACCGGGGAAGCAGAAGGGGACACTCGCATCAGGGCAACCGATCCATTTTTGGGAGTGTTGATCCTTTGGAAATAAAAAGAATTGTAAAAATGAATCCGCCCGTGTATTATTTACCGAGAAACTGACACAACAAAACAACCGGCCCTCAAAGATCTTTTGTGAAGGAAGAACTCAGATAATCCCCCAACACAGTTCCGCTTAATTAATTTACGTAAATATATTTGAGTCTAAAATGGAACCAAAAAGGAAGCGCAGAATGATACAAGAATGATAAATGAAAAGACCTTGGAATTGATGCGGAAACAATGATTTAAATTTCCCTGCTATTAGGGCAACATTTGCAAGGACTCATCAGCACATGGCAATGCATCCAGATCACCTACAACCCCAAATCCCAAATTTGACAAACAAAAATGGGATAAAGAATACTTGAAATAAAAAAAAAAATTTTCGAGCGCATCAAGAAAACCCAGAAGAAAAAAAATTGTCTGAATTGGAGGATGATTGATTGATTTTAAAAGAAAAAAGTTGATAAAAAAATATGGACCCGAATATATACCCGAAGAAGATAATAATTAGGGCCGTTCCCCCAATGCCCGATTGCATATGAAACCTGATTAACAAACACACGTTTTTTTGTTTGTTCATCTAATGACTTCTTTTTTACAACAGTTGTGTTAATCTCATGTATTAGATCGCAGTTTTAACTTTGGCATGATAAAAGAAAGTTTATTGAACAATGCTTCTTTATAGTTGTCATGCTATGTTTGACTGCACAACACTGCGAATATTCCTTTTGCTTTTTTGATAGTTTTCTCCTGGCTCGAAATACTGTACATTTTTGACCTTAACCCAACAAACTCCTTGACACCTTTCCAGAAAATTTCAACCTTTATCTTTCCTAAAACCTTCTTGTAGTAATTGAATGCAAAGGCGAATCTTTAGGTAATCAATTGTCATACCACCCCTGCTTGCCCTTTAGCTAACTTCTATTCCATGTCTTTATAGATGCCCTTCAGTAGGGATATCTATAACAAAACTATCTGTATCTGTGAAAGCACTCTGGACTCAGATACGAGGGCTTAAAGTAGTCAAAAGAAATTCAAAACATCAAAAGCTTTGATAATTCTAAAACAGTAAACCCAATAAAACAGGTTTGTCTAATTTAACTTTCTTTTTTTCATCATTATACCAAAAAGCTGATCATGAAATCTTCTGAAGTCTTGATAATTGGTTTTGAAGTCAGCTTAATTGCTTCGTTCTCTCTGGTGACCAGTCTGACATCTTTCCCGCTTGTGCGGATTTCCATAGTCTTTCCAAAACAGCTGTTGTTCATCAGCTTGAAAAAGTCTTTTTCTGAAGCATCTGTGGATTTAGTTCTGAGATCATGTTCTTTCATTAGTATGGTTTCATGAACTGTTCTTGATCAAAAGCAATTAATTACGATGAACATCTGCACTTTAAACCATGTCCTTAAATAAAAATTGTAGAAGTTGTAATGACAGACATAACATTTTTGCCTCGAAGATTAGGCACAAGTTTAGGGGGTTTCTGTTTTTGGCCATCTTTGACAATTCTGCTGCTAATGGATAGTCTTTAAATCGGGTCATGGAGGTCCTGAGATATTCTAGTCAACTTCTAGAATGTAATCCCTGTGGTTGACCCGGCGTCAAACTGCTAAAAACCACTTTAATCTTTTGAAAATTTTACCGCCGCCTGTGTACATTTTAAAGTTACGTAATGGAAGTGATTGCGCCAATAGCCCAACCATACAGATTGTTGCATCTAAATACATGAGATAGTTAGACCTTTTACTGGGATCATAGTTGCCCAAAGGGTATTTGTTGTTTGCTTTACAGTAATGATGCGACGCCATACTAATTCCCCCCACGCAATCCGTTTTCAATCATCTGAATCATTGGTAGGTCAGACAATATATAAATCTGTACTCCAGTAAATTTAAAAAGCGTCCCAACTCATCCAGGCGCAAAATGTAAGGGCGCAGGATCCGGCTATAATTTTCATGCAGTCTTCTGTAATTTTCAAAGACGTCCGCCAAAAAACATACATCTGCCATCAAGTATGAATCATGATAGTCTACCATCTTTTTACACTCTAACTTCTGCCACACATCTTGAGCATCCCTGGTAATCGGAGTCACTAATGTCCTTTCCTCTAAGACTAGAAAAGAACGCGCCTTTAGGAGGAAGTGTGTCTTGGGCAAACCTTTCCCAACTGTTCAATGTATTCATAAGGGTAAACGCCCTTTCTAACGAGTGTCGGGTCAAAATATTCTTCCTTTATTGGGCAGGATTTTAAGGACATAGCCAGCGACTCTAATGAACCCATCATGTGCTGCATAGAGCCCATAAAAAGACATGTTATTTAAAGTGAAACACATTACTTTTCTGATGACTGTGCAATGCATGTTACCCTGAAGGCGTTCGGTTACTGCTTTCATTATAAGAGGGAAAGTCGTAACCCGCAAGTTATGAAAGAAGATGGGGAAGCTTCCATTCCTTTGGTTCAAACTTTAGTTGAAGATTGCATTTACTGTGCGCTGCTCCTCTGAACTTTCCGCTAATGTGATCATGGTCCTCTTACTGCGGATTGGTTTCCTCACTGTTAGACATTAGTTCTAAACCGCAAATCCAACAATGTGGTGGCTGATTTATACTGTTGTTGGTCTTCGGGCGTCATTATGATTTCAGATAAGTTTTGATTATAGAACAGCATTACGCACTTGCTGCAATGCGGTTTAAGAAGTATTCTGCAGCATCAGGCCTCTATATAATTCTGGTGTTGAATGGCGCCATCCGACCTGACAATAATGAAGGCAAATGAACAAATCTGATGATTACTTACTAAGGCTGTTTTAAAGTCTCTGTGGGTTGGCCCTTCAAAAGGGAACAATAAGCGACTCGAAGTCTGCGTAACAATGAAATGAGAATTTTGCATTCGTTTCCAGTTCTTAAAACTAACTTTAGATCCTGGTGGGGGCGTAATTAGTTCTGTATTACAGTCAACTGGACCAATACAGTGTTTCTTATGTCACTCGCCGCTTTAAACAGATGGAATTCCTTGTTAAACATTTTCTACAGAATTCTTGTTTGTGCCCTCTTTTGAAGTATGCTGCATTAGTTTACTCATTGTTTTCGTATCAATTGGTAATGCGGTAGCCCTGCTGGTGAAAGCATCAGTAGTAAGTCAACATGATTTTTGTTTTTCGCCTATTGGTTGACTGTTTCTTGGACACTTTAATAGGCTGTAGATTTGTTTCCTCACCCCATGTGTAGAAAATTGACATTATTGGTTTGTTTTGTTCTTAAAAACTGATCAATTTTGTCCACGCAAAATGGGAAAAGATATTCCATTGAAGTTAAGATCATTGATGTAAGGCGGGATAGTTAGATACCTCTCTGCGTTTTGCGGACGTGAGCAGCCTTGCGAGAACACACCACATAAAACATTTGTTGTCCAAATTCTTTATGTTTAGAACTGCTTTTTTCGCTACCAATGCTGGAGGTAGTGGAATGTACCCTTACCAACAATGGGTTTGCATACTTACCCTTTTTTAATCTGATCTCTAAGACTTCGCCCTCTGACCAACCAGAGCCTCTCATTTTGGCTTCTTCAGCGGCCACATCAAACTGTGTAAGCAGTTCGTCCTGCCCAACCAGTGTTAAGTCATTATGAGAAAGAATAGTCTGCTGTTTAGTTGAGCCCCCAGACTTCTAAAATTTTCTCATTTATTGTTACATAGTCAATTAAAACACTAACGGGCGGGTCTATTGTTAGTTTAACCTGGAACTTGAGAATTAGCATGACCAACACTTGCCCGTACTTTGCTGAATCAATGACATCTAGACTGATATCATTTAAAGCTTTGATAAATTTCTTCCTTACCATTCCTTAAAAACAATTCGTCGGGGCCTTCATATATCTTATCATGCTGATTTCTTTTCTAACTCAAAATATTTATTTAAATCAAAAAAAATAATTAATCAATATCGATGGTTTTTTTGTGCTTAGACTCATAAAACTAAAGTATAAAACACCCTTTGGCGTTGTTAATGTGAGCTGTTTAGAACAGAGTTTAATGTTTTCGTTTACTTTTTTTAAACTTTCCTTATTTTATCTGCTCGGTGTCAGGCTGTTGAAAAAACTTGTCCTTGCTTTCTTTGAAGATCAAACTTTTGTCTTTTATATCATCAAAATCGGCCTGTAAACGACTAAATTCTTCATCCATGATGTTTGAGTCACTAATGCTTATTTATTGTCACTTAAAGGAACTATGTTTAGCTTTTTATTAGTTGAACCATAGCGTGTGCTTTTGGAGTTTAGTTTTTAATTTTTTGTTTAGCAGCACCTACAGCTAATGAACAAGGCCAAGAGCTAAAGACAAACCACCTAGAGGAAAAGCTGCGGGTGCACCAACGCCTGTTGCTAAAAGACCTACACTTGTTCCTGCCGATACAGCACTTATAGTCGATGCTCCAGTATTAACATAGGTAACAGCATTAAAGGCAGCAGAATACCTTTCGTTTGGCTTTGCTGTATTTTGAAAGGTCTTGCTCTAGTATTTGCTGCATTTGTGTAATGTTTGTTAATCTGAAGGTTTTATGTCAGGGTTTTCCTACTATCCCTTCTTCTGGCGGCTTAGACGTTTTTGGATAAACCGAAACAGCCCATGCTTTTTAAAATAAAAAATAATTTAGTATACTATATCTTTTAATCTGTTATCTTCAATATTCAGCTGCGCACATAAATTAAAAACAAATACACGTTAATGGGTTTTCGGGCCCCTTTTTCTTTATCAATTTGAATGTTTATTATGGGCTCTGACAGTTTCCTCCCGCTTCCATGTAACTCATTATCCTCCGTTGACCTTAGGTCAATCCATAAAACCCTATTTCGTTGTTAAATAATGATCAAGTCTAACACTGTGAAGATGTGATCTTTAGACACAAGGTCAACTGTTGGATTTCTTTCACCTCCCGCCTCCAAACATTTTCTTATTTCATCAAAATGCTGATAAGGTTTAAGCCCGCTAGCGGAGAATTTTGGGTTTGGACTACCCTCAATTGTACATTGGCACTTCGTTATTTTAGGATTAACAAAAATTTTCATTTGTCTTTTGAATGGTCTTCATTTCACACAGCAATAAAATACCCTTTAAAACGATCTTGCTGTACACTAAACTAAAATTCCATAAAAGTGTCTGCCCTGCTTTAGGGTATTTAGAATGATGAATCACCTTTCGTAATATATTGCTAATTTTTTTTATATTGTTGCTCGATCCGCCTCGCTAGGTTAGGGTTGCTAACAACGTCCCAAAACCCAACGAGATGTCAGAAAATGCTGTACTTTTCTTCGGTGTCCCGTAGATATAATAACATATTTGTAGTCATTAAAAGTTTGTTCATATGACAATCTGTCTTTTAATGCTCCTTGAAAGTATGGGCATGCGCTTTTAACAACTCAAAATCTAGGGGTATGAAAAAGCGATTTCCATACGCATAACTTACGGGAAAAAACCTTTTGCCGTCTTAGCGTCTGCGGCGCCTATTCTATGTTTTAGTGCTTCTTCATTTCGATTCCTTTAAAAGCAAGATCGGCCCTTTTATTCTCGGTTAGCCCTAGATCAGAATAGGTTAAAAATATGTCTGCATTTTGTAAAGAAAATATTTCTTGCCCCTCAAGTTTTATAGAAATTTTCTTAACGATTGCCCGCCCTAAATTCTGGACAACTGCCTGTTTGGGTCTGTTGTTGAAGCGAGTTCTATTTTGAAAGTAAGACGCGCAGACCGGCACAATCACTTCATCCGCTCCTAGGTCTGGAAATTTAACAGTAAGAATTGATCTGCATCAATAGTAGATGGGTTATTTTTGGAACAGTAAAAATTCCGTTTATTTCCCTTCACGCCAAGGGGCCCCTTTCAGACTTCTATGCGGGTCAAGAATTGAACCATATGCTTGTGACATTTTTTTTTATAAAACAAAATAAAATAAAAAGTTTAAATTTTTTAAAAACATGGCAGGCATTGAAGATGAAGATTATGATGTTTTTTTTATCCTGGAGACACATGAGTGAAATGACTCCCTTTGGTACAGCATCGCTCGGGCTCTCTTTTGCGGCGTGAATTAACAGAAAGTAAGGTCAATCATTAACCAAAGTTTAGGACAAGAACCTCCCGAATTTATAGACCCTAATGATTTTGAAGTAAAAGATGACCATTTTTTTGTAAGAAACGACCAAGGACAACTTGTCAGCTTACAACTAAAAAAGACTCAAACAAAGTTTTTAGCCATGGTAAAATTAGACAAAGGGTCAGTGTGAGCGATCAAAATCGCCTTGGCATTACTAAACCAAAATTAGATAGGATGCAGTTGCTAAACTTTAAAACACACTACAAGAACTCCCAACAGATAAACCAAATGCAAAACATGGAACTTAAAGATTTAAGTCAAACAGCAGACGAATAATAAAAAGCAGAAACCAGTTTTTTCAGAAGAAACAGCATTAAAAACTATACACGAACCCCCCCCTACCCATGCGAGAAATATGGCCCTTGATCATGCTTTGAAAGCATTAGAGGCGAATTAACAAACAATTTAGCAAAACGGGTGAACTAGATGAGATATAAAAAGAGAAAAAGAAAACTCGTTGAAAGGGTGATGACGCCAACTTAGGCAAAGATATTAAAGAAAGAATAACCCAAAGACTAAAAGATCTTGAACAAGAAAGATCAGCAAGACTAGAATGTTGTCTACTAACCGAGAACAATTTTCGAACTCAAGTGAGCAGAATAAGAGAAACAAACCAAAGAATTTTATATGAAAACACAACGCTAGCAGAACGAATACGAACACTGTTTAGAGAGCAAGGAGTCACATTAGCAAGCGTTTAAACGGCCCTTTGGATTTGCAATAATACACTGGTAGATGGCTATTACAGGCGGGAGTGGTCAAAGCCCAATGCCTCCCCGCCATCGCCTCCATCACCACCTGATAAATCATGGGTAAAAAAACAACTGATCATCTTGTGGTTTATTAAAAAAAATTAAGCCGGGAAAGCTAAGACTCTTTACCTGGGATATTAGGGAGTGTTGTTTAGCTGGCTTTTGTCTACTGCAAGCAAAGTAGTTGGCTTTAATGGCCGAGCACTTATGGGCATTAGTTCTCTTAATAGTTGGGTTAATATTTAGTAAAATAAAGACCAAGTAATCCTAAGCAAGTTAAAACCAAAAACAAGCGCTGTCTTTCATATTCCATGATCATTATTTTTGACTTCGCGGTCTTCAAAAAAGGTCTTCGGCTTTGGGCCACAGGGATTTGGGTGACTTATTCTTGGGGGTTTAACTTGTTTGTTTACGCTTGCAATATTTCCGGCTCAGAATTTATGTCGTTTTTTTTTCCGATCTTCTGTTCATTTCCTGCAACAAGAATTTCATTGTAGTTCATTATTGTCCTACCTGGAGTCTAAGGTCAAAGGTAGCATGTATAAACCATGCCAACAGCAAAGTCTACTTTCGATCTTGCAAAATGCAAAACATTTTTTGGGACCTTTTTATACTTGAAGGTAAATCAACTGTAGAATTAATGGGGTCCCCCTAAATTTGCTAATTTGTTTTTGTGCAAAAAAAACCAGTAGAAGGATTAGTTATGCTCGACCTTTTCTGTGCTTGCGAACCTAGCAAACACCAAACGTAAGTACGAAAAGAGTCGTTTATTCGTTCTATTCCTACTTTAGTTAGGGCCCTTAGAAGTGTCTAAAATAAATGTTGTCCATGCTGTTTTATGCCTTGCCTATGGAAACCCCAGGTAACACCTGTGCCGAAGAGAAAGATGTGTAAGGAGGATTCCAGTCATAGTTATACTTTCTGTGCATGCCCCAAAAAAAAGGGGTGCCTAAGCCATGATTAAAAATCCAACTTTTGTCTAAAGTCTTTTCCCTTTAAAATTAATATTAAAAATTTGTTACAGATCCTTTCAAAAGCCTTTATGTCTATTCGGGTTTCTGAATGGATTAAACGGTTTGTCATTTGGTAATGTGCTTGCAGTTCAGTCAAAATACGTCTGAAGGTGTAATAAAAATGAAATCTATACACTGACCTCACCAAAGGATTTAGGATGATTTAAATGATCACATACGATACTCCCATCCATTGATGCACAAAACACAGCAAAGTTTTAGCTGGTTCTGATAAAACTGCATCGGATGACAAACCACACTTTGCGATGAAGTCTTTTTTAATAGGAGGGTTAAGATATTTGTCCAATGGAGTACTCACCTTTACTTGAAAGGCGTCAACTGATCACAGAAATGTTGAGGGGGTTGGTTGTTATATTTTTAAGATTTTAGTGCGGGGCCCCAAAAGAAATTTTGCATTAGTATATTTGAATGCACTCATTTTTAATTGTTTTTAAAAAATGTTTGTAACAAAACAACCCAAGACAGTCCTTCGTTTTAGAACATGCTATTGATAACAATTCGGAACCAGAATGGTGCGCTTCATGAAATAATTTACAAAGTCGTAAAGGTTTAATATAAGTGAATCCAAGAAGAAAAATAAGAATTAAAAAAAGTTGATAATAGAGGGAAAATTATTAGCCAGTTAACCATACCTGACGGTTATTACGGGTTTTGCTCACTAAAAGAAGCAATGAGTAACTTTGACATTACCTCAAACTTAACAATGCAAATCTGAAAACAATGTTATCATTCAAACCTGAAAAAGAAGAAGTAGGTTACTATTTTGATGAAGAGCTAGCTAAAATGTTAGGCTTTACAACTGCCAATCGAGCCGTTTATATTTTTTGAGTTACACCAAACAAAACTACTTATGAGGGGGGAATCCGCTCGATCTTGCATTACATTCATTATCTATGTCATTTGGATGAGCTAAGCACTGATGAAAACTTATATGATGGAAGGCCCTCAACTGTTTTTAAGAGCTCCCTTTCCCTCAGGAAAGCTGCATATTGCAATTATGAAATTTATACAATTCCCTAATTTACAGTTTAAAAAATTAGCTTGTGGGAGGGTCAGATCATTTAATATAAAAATCACAGACAAAACAGGGAAAAATCGTAAAATGTGATAACCAAAACATTGTTTTGGAAATAAAATAATAAACTGTACTAAAAAATAATGTCGCGCGGGCCAGAAGAATCAGGAGTTACATTAGCGCCCGTGAGATGTATAACTTTTGAATTAAAAGACCTTGCAGACGTTGCGGACTTGAACAAATGGGAGATAGGCGCTTTTTATGGGTTTGAGTACACTAAAGATGTGATTATAAACGCAAAGAGGTTGGGGACAGCAAAAAGTTTCCTAAACTAGAACAGCTGCGCAATCTAGAAGCAAATAATGTTGGCCAGTAGAATATAAAATAGTTCGAAAACCTGACCTCAAATGGCACTTGGAACCATATTTAGAATGGGACATAAAATTTGAAATTCATAAGCCCATTTAAAATTTTTTAAACCCCTCAAAAAGTTTCAGAAAAGCATTCAAATCTGGCCCTTTACATGTAAGTCTTTTGCCAGAGGACAATAGTCCCGGGAAAGAGATTGAAATAACGCCGTATGGAAATAAACAGTAAAATCCTCCACAGAAGAGAAACGGTTTAAAGGACGCTTCTACCAAAATTACAGTTCTTTCCACAAATGAAATTAGGAACACGTTCACAAAGAATTTTGAAATTTCTGTCTTAAAAGATGAGGAGAGGAAAAGGAGCTGTGGGCGTCAGTGACGTCCTTTTTAAAAGGGAAATTCTAATTAGCTGGCAAAACTTTGACGTTGACCGTCTTAAAGCTACCATCGTCGTTCTTCCCCAATGGTGGAGATATTAAAGGTCATAACAACAAGCAACAAAATCAATATTAGTCTAAATAGAAACAAACTTTCAGAACTAAATTGGATTAATCTTACACATTTAGGCCTTATAGGGTTTTATTACACTGAACAAGTTTTGACAGAGAGTATGATAAACAAATAACTGGATTAAATTAAATTCTGTTATAAAACAAGGAGCAGTTAAACTTTATGACAAAAACTCCTCATTGTTCATGATTTGTGGACAAACTGGTTGTGGAAAAACAATATTTGTTCTCGACCTATTACAAACATTTTATCGTTATAATTCTGATTATATTGCATTTTCTGTCCAACCACTTAAAAGGAACAAAGCATATCATGATAGAAGGTTTATATGGACAGACGATGACGTATATTTAGTTAATCCTAGCAATAAACTAAGTGAGTGTTTAGAATACTTTTATAAAATGTTGAAGGAACGCAGACACCCCTTTATTATAGATGACTGTTCAAGCAGAAAAAGATAAGTTAAAAAGAGAAACACTTTGTCAAAACTGGCTTTCAGCGGAAGACATGATGGATAAGTGTGTGGATTTATGTCAGAAATATAACTCGTTTTAAAAGACTTTAGAGAACAGTTAAAGACTGAAATTTTATTTCACAAAAAAACAGAGACGCATTTGATGAAAGGGAGCGTGAAAATGATGTTATTGAAAATGATCAGGAAAAACATAGGATTAAACAAAAACTGAAATCTGAAAAGTTTAGTAAATTAGTATGAAAACGGATAATCCCACACAGTATGTTTGTTTGTAAAAAATCGTTATTTTTTTGGTTATTAAAGCTTACTTGTCAGAGAACTATAAAATACCAATCCTAGGTCAAATTCGCCCGAAAACTAGTTTGAGGGCGAAGTGAGTTAGGATTGGAAATTTTATAGTTCTCTAGGGGAAGAAAGGAAATCTTGCAATTGGGACCAGAAAGGAGCAGTGCCCCCTAAACAATAAATGTCTTCACAACAACATTGAATACCAGCTAAATGTGACATCAGAAAATGAAAAAGAAACATACATAGGGACACTGAAAACCACTTTAAAACCAGATAGCAAACCACAAACAGTCATTTAATAAAGAAAAATATAAAAACCAAACAGAACTGAGCAAATATATCTGGAAACTTAAAGACGCAAAAACAAGCTACAATATATCCTGGAAAATCATAAAAAGAGCATCACCATACAGCAATGTTTCAAAAAGGTGCAACCTATGTTTAACTGAAAAATGGTTAATTCTATGCAAACCACACTTAGCAACTTTAAACACCAAAACAGAAATAGTAAACAACTGCAGGCATAAATGGAAATCGTTGTTGGTGAATACACCCAAAACAAAAACCTGAAAGCCCCCCAAAAACACGTGCAGCCAACCCGCACGTGCAAACAACCGCAAACGGGAGCCCACACGCTATAAACATCGGCGGTGGGCAAACCAAAAACCATCCTGATGACAGCGCAACGCGCTCGAAACAAATTTGTAGATAGTTTTAAGATTCCTCGTTTTACTTGTTTTAACTAATGTTGCTCCCCAAGGGGTTGAGCACTTAAAAAATTGTTTTAGGCACTTTAAACATACTGATCTATATATATATAATATATATATAATATATATATATATATATATATATATATATATATATATATATATAATATATATATATATATATATATATAATATATATCTTGGCAGACATTAATCACAGAAGAACTACCTGTGACACGTCTGTCGAGTTATTTACGTCTCTTCCCCTCGCTAACCATACCTGCTGGTACTCGGGAGGATGTCATTTGCTGAAGAAGGCAAAAATATATATATATAATATATATATATATATATAAATATATATATATATATATATATATATATATATATATATATAATATATATAATGCTGAACAATTATATGCTGAACATATATATGTATATGTCTACACCCCTCCCCCACCACCTCACAGCCTACATCAGCCACGTAGATAACAATCATAGTCTGTTCCAAAATGGGAGGTCCTTTCAATACCTTTTATTTGTATAACACGCATACAATAAAAATGCGTATGTTGAAGTTTATCTGTATGTCTGTCTGTTTCTCTCTCTCCCCTCTCTCTCTCTCTCTCTCTCTCTCTCTCTCCTCTCTCGGGGTGAGCTGTTATCATCGCATCGATAAGACGTGTTTCCCCGCTGGTGTTGATGACGTGCGATTTTTGTTAATTAATGCTATTACAAACTATCCATCAGTGAAAGTTTAGTGCAGATAAGTAGAGAATTTTATGCCGATTACGCTGATGTAAACATTAACGAGATCAGCCAGCATGCCAGTGCATAACGCGCATTTCCGGATTTCCTGCGGACTTTCCTCGGAAACATTTTGTGCTTTATGGCAGAGCGAGTCAGCTGTGCACTGAAAATGAGAATCCGAGTCATCGCAACGAGGACTAGACTGGAGATACTAATGTTTTGTGTTTGTGGCCACATACCTGCTGCGTTGTGGTGACATTGAACTGAACCCTGGACCAAACTACGGCAAACAGGATAATGAGCAGGCATCGGATAATAACAACAGTTTCCGTTCGTACCCCTCTTCATCTTCGGGTGATGTACACTTTCCGGCGGAGACGGCTCGGCAAATACTAGATGCCATTGAACGACAAGATGACAGATTCCAGTCCATGGAATCGAACATGGAGCTTATAGGCAAGATCTGAGTGAAATCAAATCGGACATCGACTTGTCAGATCTCAGTGTGAACAGATCGATAAACGGTGTGGTAAACTAGAAAGCGAGAGCAGTAGGTGTTTTAACCTTATTACAGGACACTGCTGCGGATGTCAATGAACTGTTTACAGAGAATGAAAACAGCAAAAAAGAAATAAAGAAACTGACGAAGACAGTGGCTGATATGTCCAAGCAAATAGGAGGACTGAAGGAGGAATGGACAGACTGGAGAGCTTCTCCAGAGAGACAACCTCCGCATGTATGGGGTGCCAGCAGCTGTGGGGAGAGAGACGTACGACTCCTGTGCCAGAGCTGTGACGGAGGCCCTGAATAGTGTGGAGGGGACAAGTCATGGTCAGTAGACGACATCGCTCGGGCCCATCGTGTAGGCCAGAGCAGAAACGGTGAACCCCGACCAGTTGTAGTGAAATTCAATCAATGGAAGGACAAAATGGCAATTATTACCAACAAAGACTTCCGCAGTAGATTGAAAGACAAAGGGTGTCAGTAGCCAACGACCTCACACACGTGCAAGCCACTGTTGTTGCCGAAGCGAAGAAGGCAGGAAAGTGGCCTTTTTTAGAAAGGGACAGTTAGTGGTGCAGCCCAGGCAACCAGATCCTCGAACCTACGCGGAAGTGGTGGATCCAAACGCCAAGCGGACATTGACGATGCCAACGACGACGACAGAGACGCTTCGCCAAGCAGATGACAACACAGAGGTCAGAGAAGACGGTGCATCCTCCGACCGCTACAACGCAGGGGATTCCCCTCTTCGTCACCAGCCAGCGTCACAGCCAACCTGCAGTTCAAGGTCACCGCGTGCAAACCGTGACGGGAGTGAGTCGCGTCAGTATGGCGTGCAGGATTTTTTCCACCGCACACAACATAAACAGTCTCGCACCCCAAACAGGACACCTGTGAATAAACCTCCTGGTAAGAATTTTCCACGTCGTTCGGACAGAAATGCTAGGGGAAAAAAACCATAGGACAGGCAGGACCATCCATGTGACCTGAAATTCCTGACGTACAATATCGAAAATCTATACAGTAAGCTTAACGATATTTCTTTCATAAGATATGTTGAACTCTTTGATTTCATTTGTATGACGGAAGCCTTTGTGGATGACAAGTTTGATTATAATGGAATATTTACTGATTACATAAAGTACTCCTGTGCCAGCAAAGAAACTGTCTAAGCAAGGTAGAAATTCTGGTGGTTTGTTTATTGTTAATACGCAAATGTTTTGAGAGTTATGTAACGAGGTTACATTTTAATTGCGAAAATACTGTGGCAGTAAAACTAGATAAATTCGTGTTTCAAGTTGATAAAGACATACTGATGATTGCAACGTACGTCGCACCAGAAAGTAGTCCTGTTTATAGCAACAAAATACAAAAAGATGGAATAATTCTGTTAGAAGAAAACATTCTTGAAACTCTAAATAATGAAGATGTATACCTGTACTATGTGGAGATTTCAACTCTAGGACAGGTCAGGAACAGCCCAACTGGATGAAGTATTTTGTTATTCTCCTGTTGCTGATGATGATGATGAGGATGACGACGACGACTTGCATGACTTTACAGACAGTCAAGGGATAAGTGTGTGAATAATTTTGGTAAATCTTTATTGAATTTGTGCTACATGTTTGATTGTGTTATTGTAAACGGTACGTGTTCTGGTGATGGTGATGGTCAATTTACTTACATTTCTCCACATGGAAATAGTGTTATTGACTATTTATCATTTCAAAAGAGTTGTTTTTGTGTGAATGTCATTTGCATGTCAGTGACCGATCGATTCATGGCATTTGCCTGTCGAATTTAGCCTACGAAATGTTGTTGAACGTACGGTCAATTCGATGTCAATGGAGAATGAAGAAGAATGTATTGTTTGGTCAAACGATTGTTTACTAGAATATGCTCGTGAACTTAATTCCGATGATTGTAAATGTTGTATTAAAAAAGCTCTTCAGGCTCTTCTGTCGATATAAATGCCTCTCTTGATATTTTTGTCCAAACGTTATATGGAGCTGCAGCCACCATGATTCAAACTGTTGGCAACAGGAAAAAAAGCAAAAATGGATGGTATGATAAAGAATGTGCTCTAAAAAAGAGAACTATGAAAAGGTATTTGAACCTATTTCAAAGGTCAAAAAAACTTAATGGAACCTATGGGATAAATACGTAGAAGAAAGGAGACAGTATAAACACCTTTATTTTCCAAAAGACAAGAATTTGATAAAGAACGAATAATGAAGCTAAAGCTGTCGGCTAATGACCCAAAGTTATTTTGGAAAACCATCAGATGAGTGAACAGAAAAACAGTGCTATAAACGACATTTCTAAGGACCAGTGGTTTGAACATTTCTATAATCTTTTCAACACAGCAACTCCTGATCTGGAACAAGAGGAAATCGTAATTGATGACCCGACCGGTGAGTCGCATGAACCCCTTTTTAACAATCCTATTTCTAAGGAGGAAGTTGAATCTAGTATTAGAAAATTAAAAACGGGCAAAAGCTCTGGCATTGATAAAATAGTTGGCGAGATGCTGAAAAATGCAAACGATGCTATTGTTACCTTTCTCGCAAAACTTTTTAATAAGATTTTGAACAGGGTACCTTTCCGGCAGAATGGTGCAAATCTATAATAGTTCCAATCCACAAGAAAGGGGATGTTAATGTACCTGATAATTACCGTGGTATAGCCCTAACAAGTGTCGTCAGCAAAGTGTACACACGCATTCTAAATAAGAGGCTCACTCAGTGGGCAGAACAAGAAGGAAAACTAGCAGAAGAACAGGCTGGGTTTAGAGTAGGTTATAGTACAGTTGATCATATTTTTACTCTGTACACTATTGTCCATAAATATCTAGCAAAAAATACAAAACTCTATGTACCTTAAGTTGATTTTAGAAAAGCTTTGACACGGTGAACAGAAACGTTTTATGGTCTGTGTTACGTAAAACTGGTGTTGAATGGAAAGTTGTATAACGCTCTAAAGGTGTCTACAACTCGGTAAAAGCTTGTGTCAGAGACAAACATTCGTATTCAGACTTCTTCGACTGCCCGAGAGGCGTAAAACAAGGGCGCATACTCAGTCCGATAATGTTTACTTTTTTTATCAATGAATTGGCCCTGGAATTAATTAGGAGGGTAAGCACGGGATTCAATGGTACCAGGATCTATCGAGCTATTTCTGCTGCTCTTTGCAGATCACGTAATCTTGCTATCAGATACAGTCATAGGCCTACAAAATCAGCTAAACAATCTAAAAAAAGAAGCAGATAGATTGCGTTTAGGGTTAATTTAGATAAACTAATGTAGTGGTTTTTCGTAAAGGAGGCTACCTTGGGGTAAGGGAAAGATGGGTGTACGGAAGTGAACCATTAAAGGTAACAAATACGTACAAATACCTAGGTCTGGTATTTACCACAAAATTAAGTACGAGTGCTTCTTTGCTTGAAATGAGTAAGAAAGGTAAGAAGGGAGTGATGGAGATCCTGAGATCGTTTCGAAGATTACGTACGATTGATCCCTTTCTATTCTGGAAACTGTTTGATGCCCAAATTGAACCCACCTTAACTTATGCAGCAGAAATCTGGGGCTCGAAGATGTAACAGAAATAGAAAAAGTTCATACTTTTGCTATCAAGCGATTTTGGGACTTCCATTGCACTCTTCCAACAAAATGGTTTATGGAGAAACAGGAAGATATCCGCTATCTGTCAGAACAGCAATAAAACGGTTCTCTACCAAGGAGTACACAACTGATTGGATCAACTTGGAAGTGGGCATTGCAATGGGCTGTGCAATTTCCCCGATACTGTTCGTGCTGGCAATGGAACTCATCTTGAAAGCAGCAACAAACAACGCAAGACAAACAGACCTTGGCGATGGATACAAGATGCCCCCTCTCAAGGCCTTCATGGATGACACTACAGTGATTTCATCCAGAGAAGACGAGACACGTCATGTGCTGGAGAGGCTGGACGACATAGTTGCCTCATCCAGAATGAAGTTCAAGCCAAAGAAATCACGGA
Source organism: Conus ventricosus (assembly GCA_018398815.1). Taxonomy (NCBI): domain Eukaryota; kingdom Metazoa; phylum Mollusca; class Gastropoda; order Neogastropoda; family Conidae; genus Conus; species Conus ventricosus. The sequence goes on from CM031608.1 coordinate 53,490,340, forward strand.
GTCTCTCATTGAGGAAAGGAAAAGTGGCTGAATCTGTGGTCTTCAGTGTTGCCAACCAGGCCATTCCAACAGTCACAGAAGAGCCAGTCAAGAGCCTTGGAAGATGGTATGATGATACGCTGAAAGACACACAAAGAGCAAAAGAAACCAAGCAGATGGCGGAAGAAGGCTTGGAGACCATTGACCAGTGTGGGCTCCCTGGCAAATACAAGGTCTGGTGTCTGCAGTTCATGCTGATACCAAAGCTCCTATGGCCTCTGATGATATACGACATCTGCACCAGCACAGTGGAGGCAATGGAAGCCAAAATCAACAAGTTCACAAGGAAATGGCTTGGTGTCCCACCCTGTCTGACTGACATCGCGCTGTACTGTCGCCAAGCAAAGCTCAAACTACCACTGAAATCCATCCTGGAGGAATACAAAGCAGGGAAGATCAGACTTCAAAGCATGTTGGAGGACTCAGGAGACAAGGTGGTAGAAGCAATCAAGCCCCAGCTGAAGACAGGCAGAAAATGGAAAGTTCAAGAGGCGATGGATTCTGCAAAAGAAAGTCTCAAGATCAGAGAAATAACAGGACACACACAGACCAACAGACAAGGACTGGGGTGACCAAAACTGAATGGTGGTCAAAGGCCAAAGGAAAAGCCAAAAGAGACATGCTGATTCAGGAGATGAGAAAGAAGAAGACCAAAAAAGACTCCAAAAAGCAGTCCAGCAGAGCCAGCAAGGGCAATGGACAACGTGGGAGAATGCACTCCAAAGAAGTCTAACTTGGAATGACATTTGGCACATGGCCCCTCTCAGGATCAGCTTCATTCTAAGATCTGCATATGACCTTCTGCCCTCAAATGCAAACCTGGTGAAGTGGGGAAAATAGACGATCCTGCATGCCCCCTCTGCCATGAAAAACAAACAGTGGAGCATGTTCTAAGCTCATGTAAAGTAGCCCTGGCTCAAGGAAGGTACACATGGAGGCACAACCAAGTGCTCAAAGAAATTGTACAAGTAGTCTGGGCTAGTACCAACACCACAAAAGGGAGAATCAGGACTCCAAAAGCACCCGCAACATTCTTCACGGCAGGAGGCAGCAAATCATGGCCAAGAACAACAGTGCCACTCGAAACATGCAGGCAGAGTCTGCTGGATGGGCAGATGACTGGGAGTGCACTGCAGACCTCCCAGAATGGAAGAGTCACCCAGAGATCATCAGCAAGAGTGGCATGAGACCAGACATAGCAGTCCACTCTAAGTCAACCAAGCAGCTGATCATGATCGAGCTCACGGTGCCATATGAGAACAGAATGGAGGCAGCTCAAATCTACAAGACTGAAAAGTATGCTGATCTGGCAAACAGCCTGAGAGAGAAGGCTATCAGGTCAAAGTCCTCACTGCAGAAATTGGAGCTAGGGGATTTGTAGGAACGTCTGCATACAGCCTCATGAAACAGCTCTCAGTTGCAGGGAAGGAAAAAACCAGAGCCCTGAAAGCAATGGCAGAAGCGGCAGAGAGGTGTTCAAGCTGGATCTGGTCAAGGAGGAACAAAAGTGAACTTCATAAGCTTAATTTCCCTACAAATATCAGGTGTCCCTGTGGCTCAGTGGTTAAAGCGCGAGTCATTAAGTAGAAAATAGCATGTCCAGAGGGTCATGGGTTCGAATCCCAGCCATGGCTCGTCCCAAGATGGGGAAAAAAGGGGCAGCAGAGGGACATCCGGAGTCATGAACCGGGTGTGGCCCAACCCCCCTAGAGTGTCAGGAGATAAGGGCCGAAACACTTGCTTGAAGGGGGCTTCTCTTCTGAGGACTCTCTGCTGCCACGCTCTCCATGAGTTTCTTTCTACCGTTAAGTACTGGGTCCGATTGGTTAGACTGCCGATGAATAGAATATGTAGACAAGCTTATGAGATGATGCTAATGCGGCTAGAAACAGATAGTTGTAACTGGGCTTCGAGAGTAAAGAATATTTTAATAGAAAATGGCTTTGGAATAGTATGGCTATGCCAAGATGTCGGAATTGAAGAGGGGTTTATATCAGAATTCAAGGACAGGCTTATATCATGCTACAAGCAAAAATGGCACTCAGAGATTGAAACTAGTGATAAATACTCATGGTATTATCATTTAAATCTGTGTTTGAACCAGAGAAGTATTTAACTTTAATTACAAACAAAAGAATGAGAGAAGCACTGACAAGGTTTAGATTAAGAGTACACGGCTTAGGTATTGCAAAAGACTGGTGTATGGATAGAGAAGTCACAAACTGTGTATTGTGTGGTCAGAATGTTGAAGATGAAGTACACTTTATTTTCCAGTGTCAACAGTTCTCAGACATTCGTCGTAAATACTCCTTCTTTAATATGATTCATATCCAGCCATCAATAAATGGTATAAGGGATCTTTTAAACAAATGATAATTCAACCATTGTTGCCTTTGCTAAATATATAGTGGAAGCTATGAAAATAAGAAATAAGAAACTAGAACCTAATAATTAAATAACTAAGTCTATAGTCATTGGATGGTCCGAATGTTGTAGGCCAAGTGTGCGTGCGTTTGAGAGGTTGGTGGGCGTGGGGGAAGGGGAGGGCGGGTGGGAGGGGGAGGGGGGCGTGCGGAGATGGAGAGGGGGGGAGGTTGAGGGAGCGGCGCGAGGAGTGAGAGAACAGTTATATATTATGAAGGGGGGGGGGGGGAGGGGTAGGCAAGGGGGGGGGGGACAAGCTAGGAGAGCGGTGTTTGTGCGACGTATGCGTGTGAGTGAGCGTGTGCTCCTTTTGGTTCTCTTGTATGCGTGGAGTGTTGTCAGTTGGGACTGAGGGAGGGTAAGAGAGTGAGGGTCAAATGAAGGAGATTGGTGGGTCAGGATAGGAAAAGGCAAGTGTGGAGGGGTAGGGTGGGGGGGGGGGGCGAGGAGCGGGACGGGGTGGGGGTGGAGGGTGCGGGGTGCAATAGGGAAGGGAAGATAGTATATTCTACGTGTGTGTTTAATTCTATGTCACTCCTTATGAACGTGTATAAGATGCCCGGCAACATTAATACGCAAAAAACTTTGTAATATTTGTTTTGACTGTATTGTTTTCTATCATGATTATTATTTGTTATGATTTATGAATGATGCGATTTCTAAAACTATGTGTGGAACCCCCTTGCCTTTATGGCTAACTTCGCTGAAGGCAATAAAACATCAAAGCGTCAAAGCGTCTCTCTCTCTCTCTCTCTCTCTCTCTCTCTCCTCTCTCTCTCTCTCTCTCTCTCTCTCTCTCTCTCTCTTATTCGTACTCATATTCTCTGTCTGTGTCTCTGTCTGTCTGTCTGTCTTTGTCTATGTCCATATCTATCTGTCTGTCTTTGTCTGACTCTCTCTCTATCTTTATGTCTCTGTGTCTATCTGACTGTCTGTCTGAGTCAGTCTCCCTCTGTCTCACTGTGTCTCTGTCTCTGTCTTTCTCTGTCTCACTGTTTCTCTGTCTGTCTGTCTGTCTGTCTGTCTCTCTTCTCTCTCTCTCTCTCTCTCTCTCTCTCTCTCTCCTCTCTCTCTCTATCTATCTCTCGCTCTCTCTCTCTCTCTCTCTCTCTCTGTACGATTGAGAAATTTGTGTGGAATGAAGATCACATTGATTTGTTTAAAAATGCGATTTTTTCCAATGAAATGCAAGAGCGTATGCAAGGGTAATTAGTCTGATTGATTATAATGTTGACGAGGCATAAGATGTTTTTAATTGTTGTGTGAAAGAGGCGACAGAGAGTATGAAAAAGCAGTGTACTCTCCGCATATATGAAAAAGACGAGGACTGGTATGATACCGAATGCCGGGTTAACAAAAGAAAGCTCGAAATTTATTGAAGAAATTCCGCGTTCTTTATCCAGACCTTCTCGTGAGTCCTACTGTAAGGCCAGGAGGGTATATAAACATCTTTTGAAGAGAAAGGAGAAACAGTTCAATGATGCTCTGTTGGAGGAATTACTTCGGTCTGTAAATAGCCAAAAAGATTCTTGGAATCGTATTCACAAAATTTCAAGAAAAAGAATGAATGGTATTAGTTCAGAAATGTGATTCCATCATTTCAGAGATCTACTGGAAGGAAAATTTTATTCCCAAAATGATATGGTCGGTGACAGTTACCTAAATTACAACGATTCTGATGACAAGCAAAATTGTCCGATTTCCAGAGAAAAACTTTTAATGGCTTTGAGAAAAGTATAACCGTGTGAAGCTGCTGGCCCAAATGGAATTATAGATGAAATTAAAAAAAAAAACCTGCTTGTCAGTCAAAAGTGTTTTTAGATTTTTTTATTACTTTTTTTCAACTCTTTATTTAATAAAGGGATATATCCCAAATGTTGGTCAGAATCTATAGTGATTCCATTATATAAAAAGGCGATGCAAACAATCGGGATAATTACCGAGGAATCTCGTTATGTAATGCGTGCAGCAAATCATACAGTGCTGTTATTAGCATGAGACTGAAAGAGTGGGTGGAAGTAAATAACATTACTGGAGAATATCAAGCTGGATTGAAGAAAAACTGCTCTACTATTGATCATATATTTAGTCTGATGGCATTCATACAGAACGTTTTGTTTAAATCGTAAACTGTATGTCGCATTTATTGATTTCGAGAAGGCGTTTGATGTGGCCCATCTTGCTTAAAAATGGTATTCATGGAAAGCTGTATAAATGTGTAGCAAGTATGTATGGCTGTGCAAACTTGTGCTGCTATAACTGTACTTCTGGTGTGAAACAGGGCGATGTTTGTAGCTCAGTTTTGCTTTCGTTATTCGTAAATTAATTAACACAGGAAGTTATACATTCTGGAAGGCATGGTGCACATTTTATGAATGAACTTTTGGAGATTTTCATTCTGCTCTTAGCTGACGACATGGTCTTGGTATCAGAGACAGCAATTGATTACAATCTTACTTAAACCCCTTGCAAAGAGCTACTGCTACATTACAACTAAATGTTAATAAAGCAAAAAGCAACATAATTGTATTTAGACAGGGCGGGTATCTTGCAGCGAGAGAAAGATAGACATACAATGGATCTATAATGCCTGTTGTTAATGCGTATAAATACTTGGGTATATACTTCTCCACGCGCATGAGTTTCGTCTATGCCTGCAAAGATTTAGTCAGTAAAGCAAAAAACAAAACAAAAAACACAACAACAAAAAACAAAACAAAAAAACGCACTGCTGTGAATACTAAAGAAATCATCATTACTCCATATTGATTCCATTACATTGTTTTTAAAGCTGTTTGATGGTCAAGTTCAGCCGATGGTGCAATATGGAGCTGAAATGTGGGGTCTGGATGCTGCTGTTGTATATTGTAAAATGTAATCCATCTGTTTGCTCTAAAGAAATTTCTTGGGGTGTCGTTGCAGACACCAAATGATTTGGTATCTGGTGAAACAGCTAGATATGCAATTTACGTGAATTCCGTTGTAAAGTATATTCAATATTGGTTAAAAAAATATTACAGATGCAAGATCACAGGTTACCACGCAAAGCGTATAGAATGCTGTTAGAATTGGACCATAGAGGTAAGAAAATCTGGGTAACAAATGTTAGAATGAAACTATGTGGATACGGATTTAGTTTTGTATGGCTCAACCAAGGTGTTGGTGATATGAATGTTTTTATGAAGGTCTTCCGAGAAAGATTGATTGATTGCAGTTCGCAAAATTGGAACAACCACCTACAAAACAGTGAGAGATTTGAATTACACAGAACGTATAGTCATTTACGTTGTTTACCAGTTTATATGTCAATGAAAATAGACAAGCATTTCAAACACATTATGACTAGATTTCGATTCGGTGTGTCTGATATTGCTAGTCATTACTATTGCTATAGACAGCTATGCGAAAGAAATCTGATCTGTCCATTGCGTCGAAATGCAAAAGAGGACGAAGTTCATTTTGTGCTGGCTTGCCAAATGTTAAGAGACCTTAGAGAACAATTCATCCCGCAAAAGTATTTTAACCATCCTTGTCTGTTCAAGTTAACGTTGTTAATGTCATCACCCAATGAAAGTGCCGTTACAAAGTTAGTTATCTATTCATATAAGGCCTTTAAAAGGAGAAGTGTTTATACAACATGAAAAGAACAATATTCATGTGCGACTTGAAATGTATTTCCCCTTTCTAAGAGGCTATTGCCTTTACGAATAAAACATTTGAGTCTTGAGTCTCTCTCTCTCTCTCTCTCTCTCTCTCTCCTCTCCTCTCTCTCTCTCTCTCTCTCTCTCTCTCTCTCTCCTCTCTCTCTCTCTCTTGTCGTATCTTGTATCCGTCTCGTATTCGTATTCTCTCTTCTCTCTCTCTGTCTGTCCGTCTTCTATTTTCTTTGTCTATCCGTCTTTGCTATTCTTGTCTCTCTGTCTGCTGTCTGTCGTTCTGTCTGCTTGTCCGTTTCTGTCGTCTTTTGTCTGTCTGAGTCGTCTTCTTGTTCATATTCTTCTCTCGTCCTCTCTCTCTCTCTTCCTTCTGTCTTCTCGTTCCTCTCTTCTCTCTCTTTTGTCTCGCTGTTTCTCTGTCTGTCTCTGTCTCTCTTTTTCTTGTCTGTATATCTGGCTGGCTGTCTGTCTGTATCGCTGTCTCTCTTTGTCTCGTTCTGTCTCTTTCTCTCTCTACTGTCTCTCTGTGTCTCTCTGTCTGTCTGCCTCTGCCTCTCTCTCTCTCTCTCTCTCTCCTCTCTCTCTCCTCTCTCTCTCTTCTCTCTCTCTCTCTCTCTCTCTCTCTCTCTCTCTCTCTCTCTGTGATGGCGCTGTTATGAAAATTGCGCGTGGCAAACTAAGTGCACATCCATTACTTGTCTTTGCAAAAACAAATCCAAACAAACACCTCCGCTGTTAGATAAGTGCTGGCGTAGAGGAGTGTTTTCTAGACCACCCCATCACAGATTGACTCCCCTTGTTTAGGGGTGGGAATGGGGATGGAGGATGCGTTCTGCACCCGCTCCAGAGTAACTACCTTGTAAATCAGGAGGAGGGATGGAGTGGGGGAGGGGGGAACAGTTTGGACATCACTGTAGAATGACCTCTCATCACCACAACTCCGGTTCGGCACAGACGGACAGACGGACAGACAAGACAGACAGACAGAAAGAGAGAGAGAAATCTGAAATCTTTAATGAGGATAACTGAATAAGCATTTCAATACTTTTTTTCATCAGGTCCTCAAAAACAAAGCAAACCACATCAACAATTAAACAAAGGCCAAGAAAGAGCAGTAAGAGTATGTTAACAATAATATCAGCTATGACAATACAATAAATAATATTAATAAAGAAAGGATCGGGATGCAATAAGCAAAATAAAAACAAAGGGGAAGAGTACATTATATAATCAAGACATAATATCTATATATATACATACACGTATACATGTACACTTACCTACTTGTACATATAAGTACAACTAAAAGAGAGACAGACAGACAGACAGACAGACAGACAGAAGAGAGAGAGAGAGAGAGAGAGAGAGAGAGAGAGAGAGAGAGAGAGAGAGAGAGAGAGAGAGAGAAAGAGAAAGAAAGATGAAAGAGAGAGGGGTCATCATCAGGGTAACTGAATACATTGCAGATATATACCATTTACATGAACAGTAAGCAAATGGAATAATTATTATAATAGCTTAAATAAGTAATCATGGTAGCAGCTTTTGAATGATGCCAAGGAATTCTTTGTTTTAATGCCATCAGGAATTTCGTTCCATTGTTTACCGCCTGAGTATATAAGAGAAGTCATATACAGATCAGTTCTAGGACGGGGAAGTTGTATTCTCTCTTTGTCTCGTAGTTTATTCTTTTGGAGTTTTTCGTAGAGATATGATGGAGCAAGTCCATTAACTATTTTGTAGAAAAATACTGCTTTATTGAATTGACATCTCAATTGAAACGGAAGAATATGTAATGATTTGTAGTCATGAATTAGTAGGGAAGAGGATTTTAGAAGTATAAGTTTGATAGAACGCCTGTAAATGCTTTCTAAGGGTTTAAGACACTTTTACTAGCCATACCCCATATTGTAGATGCATAGTCGAAATCTGGTTGTAAATATGGATGGAAAAATAATTTTCTAGTGTGTTGATCGAGAAAGTGTTTTATTCTGTTAAACTGAAATAATTTCTTAGAAAGTTTACGCGTGAGTGCAGAAATGTGTACTGACCAGGAAAGATTGTTGTCAATTGTTAGACCAAGCAGTTTGTGACAGTTAACCTCTTCTATAACACTGTCGTTTATTTTTATTTTGCTTAAGACAGTTTTGAAGTTTTGGCGTTTTTGTCTAGTGGTAATTATCATTAACTTAGATTTCTTATGATTTAGTTTACTCCATGTTTCCAGTTTTGTAAGGTCGTTTTGTATATCTGCAAGCACCGAGTCTGTGTTTTTGTTTTTGTTATGCATTGTACTATCATCTGCAAATAGTTCACAGTCAGATGAGACGTTTAACGGAAGATCGTTTATATAGACAGAAAATATAACTGGTCCTAGGACTGACCCTTGGGGAACACCATAGTTTACTGGTTGAAAAGATGTTTTTACAATCCAGGAAAACTAATTGTTGTCTGTTGGTTAGAAAGGATGAAATCAGATTGATTGCATCTTGTGATAAACAATATAATTCCAGTTTTTTATAAGGAGATTGTGGTCAATGGTATCAAATGCCTTAGCAAAGTCAATAAATACTGCCCCAGTAACAAGGTCGTTATTAATATTTATGTGCCATTGTTCTACTAGGTTTGAGAGTGCAGTGTGACAAGAATGATTTTTTCTGAAACCACTTTGGTTTGGATGAAACAAATTATATTCATCAAAATGGGACTGAATCATTTTCTTTAAATGCTTTTCTAACGGTTTTGACAGAACAGATAAAATTGATATGGGCCTGTAGTTTGAAGCATCATTTGGGTCACCAGATTTAAAGAGAGGAATAACCTTGGCATCCTTAAAAGCTTGAGGAAAATGACATTTTTCAATACACAAATTATAAATATAGGTTAAATGTTCCGCAATGATTGGAGCTGCCGTTTTAAGTATTCCATTGTCCAAATCATCCAATCCACGAGATTTAGACTGACTTAAGGAACATAATTCATGGTATGCTTCATGAACACTTATGAATTTAAACTTAAGAAAAGATTTTACATTTTTCAACGCACAAAAATCTTTAAGTAACAGCAAGTCATTCTGATGAGTGTAGTCTTCCTTGACAATCGAATCAGAAACTGTCGAGAAGTGATTGTTCAATTCGTCGTTTGATAGGTTTGTAGATGGAGTGTTTGAAGATGCTTTGTTTTTTCCTGATAGCTGGTTTACTGCTTTCCATATAGATTTAGTGTTAGATTTAGAAGCGATTAATTCGCTAAAGTATTTCTTTTCAGCAGCTTTTTTCATCGAGTTTACTTTATTCCGCTGTGTCTTGAAGTTTTCATCATTTCCTGTTTGCTGAAGTAAATATTCACGGTTATTTCTAGCTGCGTTAATTTCTTCATTTAACCATGGAGGTTTGTCTGTGAGAGGGAGAGAGGAGGAGGGAAGAAGAGAGGAGGGGGAGATGGAAGAGAGAGGGGGGAGAGGGGGAGAGGAAAAAGATAGGGAGACAGGGAGAGAGAGGGGGAGACAGACAGACAGATAGGCACGCTCGACCTGTCCAAAAATAACTGCCCTGTTGAGAAGGGAGGGATGGGAGAGGGCGGGTAGGGGGTATTTTAGACCAGATTGACTTTCCCTGAACCTGTCCATGGTTAGCTCATCTGTTGATGAGTAGGGCGAGGGAGGGGGTACGCAATGAGGGCCGGGGAGAGGATTCTGGACCCCGTCCCAAATTAACTCACCCTTCCCCGGTCCCCTGTCGGTTGAGGGTTTATTCTGCTCCCGTCCTAAAATTACTCCCTTGGTGAATGGAACACTTATTCTGGGCATACTTCAAAATGACTCCCAACCAGTGCTTTTATTTTTGCCTACCTAAGAGCCGTGCTTGAAGGGAGAGAATGCGGAAAGTCTGTGTGTGAAGGAGGGGGGGGGGGGGGGGGGGGGGGGGGGGTCCTTTCTGGGCCTGTCCTCAATTAAGTTCCAGGAAGTAAATGTTCAAAGGTATTTGAAATACCTCCGCCAATTAACATGGTCAAACGAATTACAAGACAAAACACGACGCATTTCGACCTCCTAGGTCGTCTTCAGGCAAGATAAACACACCCAGAAGAACGAAAATGAAGAACGAGCACTCACTGATCTTTGACGAATTGGGCGCAAGATGGGAGTGGATCCATGGCGGGGGAGGGTGCGGCGTTGGGGGAGAGGGGGAGGAGGGGACAGTCAATTTGAGGCAGGACCAACAGACTCCATGTGAAGCAGGATCAACCTGACCCCTGGGACACAAGCCGGGGGGAGGGGAGGGGGCAGAGGGGGGGGGGGGGGGAGGCATGTCGGCGCGTTACACATGAAGACGTGACAACACATGTTCTTCTTTGATGGATGATTTACATGAAATCAAAGTGGGAAAAGATGACCTCACACCCCAAAACCAGCACACACACAGACACGCACACACACACACACCACAACACACACACACACACACCACACACACACACACACACACACCACACACACACACAGTCTCTCTCTCTCTCTCTCTCTCTCTCTCTCTCTCTCTCTCTTCTCTCTCTCTCTCTCTCTCTCTCTGTATATGTGTGTGTTTGTGTCTCTGGGTCTCTGTCTCTCTCAGTCTCTGTCTCTCTCTCTGTATGTGTGTGTGTGTGTGTGTTTGTTTGTTTGTGTGTCTCTGTCTCTCTGTGTCTCCGTCTCTCTCTCTCTCTCTCTCTCTCTCTCTCTCTCTCTCTCTCTCTCTCTCTTCTGTCTGTCTCTCTCTCTAAAGAAACTATCTGTCTACTTGAACCATACCCCGACAATCTCATTATTCCAATCATACTTGAACGATAGACTCAGTATGTGGCGTTAATGGGAAAACCTCCACTTCAGACTTTGTCAGACATGGAGTCCCACAGGGCTCTGTACTAGGCCCCCTACTATTCTGCATCTTCATCAATGATTTACCATTGTCCGTATCAGATGAAAAGGTCACGACAGATTTATTTGCTGATGACTCGTCGCTCCAAACGAATGGTAGTGATCTACAGACAATAGAAGCTTCTCTCCAGGAAAGTCTAAGCGACTTGTCAGACTGGTGTCATTCAAACTCAATGGTCATACACCCAGCCAAAACCAAATCTATGATTATAGCTACCCGCCAAAAACACCAGTTGACTCCTCTTTGCCTAAAACTTCAGTTGAATGGCACTTCTATCGAGCAGGTAGATGAGCATCGTGTTTTAGGGTTAACGATAGATAAAGAATTGAAATGGCAATCTCATCTAAATAACGTATGCAAGGTAGCCTCAAAACACTTTTCCTGTTATCTCAATTAAAGCGCTACGTCAACAGTAATGTGCTTAAACTTTTCTTCAATGCACACATAATGTCACGTATAAATTACGCCTCAACAGTGTGGGACGGCAGTAGTGACGTCCACAAAAAAAGGCTGAATTCTCTCCATAGACGTGCAGCAAAGCTACTCCATCCAGCTGTATCTCTAACAACAGACGAAAAACTAAAAGCGCTGAACATACTTCCTCTGGATAGGCAATTGGAATTCAACAAGGCATCATTTATGTTTACAATCTTGACAGATACTATGCCATGTTATATCAATGCCCTTTTTACAAGATCGAACAGCTTTTCTGGCTCGACGAAATTCCTTCTTCCCTACCACGCATTGATCTATACAAAACAAGCCTAGCTTACTCTGGACCATATGTCTGGAACTCACTTCCACCGAATCTACAAAACATGAATACTTTAAAACCTTTCAAGGAACATTTGCATAAACATTTTATGTCTCAGTAGTTAAATTATTCGATTACAGTGATTAGCGTCCATTCGCTACGTCTTCTGTGAACCATACTTTGGATAAATCGTCTCAACATAAAACCTACTCCGTTAAAATCGCTCATCCCCACTCCCACTCTGTCTACCATCCCTTTTCTCCTCCCCCTACCTACCATTCTCTCTTCCCCACCCTCCTCTGACCTCTCTCTCTCTGTAGTTTTTGTTTGTTTGTTTGTTTGTAAGTTTCCTTTTGTTTTACCATCCCCCATCTCATTAGTGCTTTTATGAGCAGTTTGCTTATCATTGTAGAATTAGATTATCATGTTGCTATGTTGAATTGTCTGTATGAATGATATGTGCTGAAATAATGTATGCATGACAAGGACAGATTGTAAGACTAGGCTTTGGCCTAAAATCTTCATCCTTGGGTATTAAAGATCAATCAATCAATCTCTCTCTCTCTCTTCTCTCTCCTCTCTCCTCTCTCTCTCTCTCTCTCTCTCCTCTCTCTCTCTCTCTCTCTCTCTCTCTCCTCTCTCTCTCTCTCTCTACTCTCTCTCTCCTCCTCTCTCTCTCTCTCTCTCCTCTCTCTCTCTTCTCTGTCTGCCGTTGTCTGCCGTCTTCTGTCTATTGTCTTGCGTGCGTCCTCTCTCTCTCTCTCTCTCTCTCTCTCTCTCTCTCTCTCTCTCTCTCTCTCTCTCTCTGTCTCTGTTTCTCGCTCACTCCTCGTTCTGTCGGTCTGCTGTCTGCTTGTCTGTCTTTTGTCTGTGCGTGTCATGCTCTCTCTCTCTCTCTCTCTCCTCTCTCTCTCTCTCTCTCTCTCTCTCCTCCCCTCTCTCTCTCTCTCTCTCTCTTCAAATACGAATGACTGACAAAAACATTACAGTTCACCTAATCATTGGCGTCCTCTCAATTTCGTTGACTGACAGACAAACAGGGGAGAGCAGACGACACAGCGACGACGATTAGCAGACCAGAACACACACACACAACTACACACACCCACACACACACACCACACACACCAACACACACACACACTCATACACACACATCCACACACATCTACCCACACACACTCCCACCCACTCACACACACACACACACCCACCACAACACAACATACAGACACCTATACACATGCATTACGACACACTCAACCATAGTCCCATGCACACCTGAAGAGAAGAGAGAGAGAGAGAAGAAGAGAGAAGGAGACGAGAGAGAGAGAGACAGAACAGAAACACGACAGCACAGACAGACAACACAGACAGACGACAACAGACAACAGCACAGACAACAGACACACAACACACACGACAACAAACACAAAAACAGACACACACACACAAACATCCACACAACACCACACTAAGCCTCCATTCAACCATCTACACACAGCAGCCAACGACATTTGGAATGCATTCTGTACAATGTCCCCATGCACACCTAGAGGCATCAAAGAATTGCTGAGAGGAGCCATAAGCAATGGACGCAACCCAAGACAACTGCCAACACTGAGCACCGTTTTGGAAGTGCTTCTGGTTCTGAGCTGATTGATGCATAAGACTTTGGGGTGCTTTGTAGCTGATGGTCGTTTGCTTGGAGCAACACTTGTCTTCTGACAAGTATTCGGGTGAGATGTGTTTGTAAGTGTGTGTTTCTGTGTGTGTGTGTGTGTGTGTGTGTGTGTGTGTGTGTGTGTGTGTGTGTGTGGTGTGCGCGCGCGCATGCGTGCGTGCGTGCGTGCGTGCGTGCGTGCGTGTGCGTGCGTGCGTGCGTGCGTGCGTGCGTGTGTGTGTGTGTGTGTGTGTGTGTGTGTGTGGTGTGTGTGTGTGTGTGTGTGTGTGGTGTGTGAGTGAGCGCGTGAGAGAGAGAGAGATACGAATACGAAAATTTTTATTGAGGGTAAAATGGATAAGCTTATAGCTTTTTTACACCATGCCCTCAAGAACAACAACAGTAACAAACAATATCAAAATGAACATATATATATGATACACGAAAGGTAAGCAATGAACAAGCTTATAACGACGAAACATGATTAACATAAATATTACCGACCAACAAAGTAGGTCACAATTTAGGAATAATGTACATTGGAGGAAGGGGGAAAAAAGAAGGAACAAAAAAAGAAAAAGGAAAAAAAAAAGAAACGAAAAGAAGCGCAAGGGCTCACACACACACACACACACACACACACACACACACACACACACACACACACACACACACACACACACACACACACATACACACACACACGTGAAACTCTCACACACATAAACACGCACGCGAACGCGCGCAAATACACACGTACAACACAGACACAACACAACACATACATACATATGTACACACGTGCGCACGCACATGAGCGTACGCACACACATGCACACAACGTGCGCGCGCCCACACACGCCACACACACCACACACACACACACACACACACACACACACCACACACACACACACACACACACCCACACACACACACACACAACATTATTGATGGGAAATTTGTTGTTGAGATAAGCTGGCGTTAAATTGTTCACAATTTTAAACATGAAAACAGCTTTGTTCTAACGGCATCTAAGACTGAAGGGGAGAATATCTAATTGTTTATAATCCGTAGGGACAAGAGAAGAGGATTTAAGAAGAATTAGCTTGAGAGAGCGTCTGTGTAAGCTGTCAAGAGGTTTTAAGCAATTTTGACAGGCCAGATCCCAACATGTTGGTGCATAATCAATATCTGGCTGGATGTATGCACGAAAAAAATAGCTTCCTGGTATGTTGATCAAGAAAATGCTTTATTCTATTTAACTGGAATGTTTCTTGGAAAGCCTTTTGCAAAGCATAGAAATATGTTCAGACCAGGATAGGTTATTTTCTATAGTAAGTCTTAGTAATTTGTAGAAACTTATTTCTTCTAATGCTTTATTACTAACTTTTAACTCCGGTAATTTATTCTTAATGTTCTGTCGTTTCTGCCTAGTTGTCACTAGCATGAATTTGGATTTATGAGGATGAATTGCCATATGATTTTCTTCCGTCCAGGGAAACAAGCCTTAGTATATCATTTTGTAAGGAGGTGCATACTGCATCAGAGCTTTTATTTTCATTGTATATGGTGGTATCATCTGAACAAAGTTCGCAAGAGGATATCAAATGAAGTGGAAGGTCATTTATATAAATTGAAAATAATATAGGACCTAGAACTGATCCCTGGGGAACTCCATATTTGTTCGTAGCAACAGAAGATAAAGTAGAATCTTGACAGACTGCTTGCTTCTTATGAAGAAAAGATGCTATGAGTTTTACGGAATTATCGTTTAAACCGTACATATTTAGTTTGTTAGAGAGGACACTGTGATCAATGGTGTCGAAAGCTTTCGCAAAATCAAGAAAAATTGCCCAGTAAATTTATTATTGTTTATGTTTAAATGCCATTTCTCAATTAGGTTAGTCAGCATGGTATGGCACGACTGATTCCTTCTAAATCCATTCTGATTTGGGTAAATATTTCATACTTTGTAAAATGGACTGTAGGTGTGTTTAATATGTTTTTCGAGAGGCTAGACAGAGCAGATAGTATAGATATGGGTCTATAATTAGAGGGGTCAGATGGGTCACCAGACTTAAGAACAGGCAAAACTTTTGCGTCTTTGAAGGCTTGTGGATAAAAACTTTTTCAGTACATAAGTTATAAATATATGTAACACATTCAGAGATAATAGGTGCTGATATCTTCAAAATTTTACTGTCAAAACCCACCCAAAACCCCGAACTCGAGGGGTTTTGATATTTTTAAACCCTCCTGATGCACTTCATGGACGCCTATGTAGGGAAAAAATTGATTTTTGTAAACCAAATTTTTTTGGGTTGTTTATTTTTATTGTTCTCTTCTGCTAGGGGAAAAAAAATGTCTGTTAGATTTCAAAGAAAAATTGGACGTATAAGAAGCAGTTTCCGATGATTTATACCCTTTCCCCAAATAGATTTTGAATCTTGTTTTGATTAAATTAAATCTTGAAATCCCTTTTCAGGTGGTTCTTTTTATTCAGGACTTTTTTCCCGTTGTTGCCTAAATTTCGTTGCTTTCTCTGTTGTTTGAAATTTAAATTGTCAGGGTTTCAAATTTTAAAGCATCTATTTTTTTTGTTCCCCCCCCAACGGGGTTTTTTTTTCCTTTAAATTTTTACACGTTTTAGTACGAAGAAAGAAAATGCTTTTTGAAAATGGGAAAAAATACCCTTGTACCAACAGAAGTGCAAAAACCCGGATGATTGTATTGTTTGACAAAAGGGAAAAATCTGCCTATCATAAATCCCCCAAAAATTTTTTTTAAATTGTGGAAATTTTTTTAGCTGCGAAAAAAAAATTTTACCTTATGAGTGCATCGGGGGGATTTTAAACCCTTTCTTTGACCTTTTTTAAACACCCGGAAAATGATCACAAAGACCATAGACAGGTACAGCATTTTCTAAAAAGGGTTGTTAAAATTTTAGTTCCCAAAAATGTGATCAATTAACTTTTTGGGTCTGTAATTTTTACCCGTTAGGGAATTTTTTAATTGATTTAAAAAATTGCACATTTCATAAGTTTTTCCATTTATTTCTGTGATTTGAAAAAATCGATTTTTAAAACCCCCCCAAAGGCAAGATTATTTCCAGAAAAAAATTTTAAAACGTCTTTTAAGCATTGACCCCCAAACGATTTGAACCACTTTAAAACCCTTTTTTCTGGGTTTTTGTATAAAAAAAAAATACCAGAATTGGCTTTGTTCCTTTCAAATGAAACTTGGCCATTCAAATTTTAAAATTTATCAAACAGGGGTTTTGCCCTCTATAATTTTCCCCCCCCCCCCCAAAAGATTGGTGAAAATAAGCCAACCCTACCTTTTTTTAGGTTTTTTCTGTGGTTTTGGGCTAAAAGGTTTTTATCCTGGGATCGATTTAAAAATTGTCAGAAAATTTTACTAATAAACCCTTATTCAAGGGAAAAAACCAAAAAACATAAAACAGTCCAAAATTTTTAATTGGATAAGTTGAAGGCACATCGTTTAAAAAGTTCATTTGGGGACATAATTGGGGATAACCTATTTGAAACCCCATTTACGGGGCCACTTTAAAGTTTCTACCGTTTTTTGTCCAAGACAAAATTTAAAACAAAAACGGTGATAATTAAGAGGAAAAAACCTACAAAGAAATGTGACCCTCAGTATAAAAAGGGGGCCAAAAATTAAGCCAAAAAAAAATACCCGAAAAAAAAATGGGGAAATATCGAAATTTTATCCCGCGTTTTGAAACACAAGACTGAAAGTAAAAGCAGCTTAACATTCACTCCGGGCAATCTCAGCCCCTCAAAAGTATTTTATATAAATTTTGCACCGTAAAGCGAAAATATCCCATCCGAAATTTTTCCCCGAACCCTGGGCAACATGAAAAGGGGCAATTTTTAAATAATATGGACACAACACATCCAAAAAAAAGAAAAACAAGCATAAACAAAGGGCTAACAGCATACTTTTTGGGTACATGACCAAAAAGAAAATTTTAAAATTTTAAAATTGAAAAATTTTTCATGCAAAAAAAAACCCCCAGCTTCGTCCTTGTGGGCCCGAAAACAATTTAAAAATACCCTCACATATCACCCGGGATATATATGCAGGCAAACATTATGGAGGTGGGTTTTCGCCCCGATGGTGAAGAAACACTGATGTCCTTTGGGGGGGTAGCCCGGGTGTATGCCCAAAAACATTAGTTTCTGGGGACATGGTTAACAGGTTGTTAAATGGCGGGCCAACTTGGATTCTATAGATGGGGCCCGGCATTGTATTTGCGACATTGACAGGATCTGAAACCCGGAAACTTTTCCCCCGGAAAAAATTTTCTTCCAAAGGGGATCAAAAGGGGATGGGAAAGGGGAAGGGTTCCCGGATATTGGGATATGGGGAAATTTAAAAAATCATTTTTACCCCCCAGATGGGGAAGGGGAAAAGGGCGCTTTTGGGGGAAGATGATGGGGTTTAATGTGGATTTGGACCTCTAGTTTCGCCGACTGGGTGTTTTTTTGGGGGAAAAGAAACTTCCACATCTTTATTCCCCATTTATTGGGGGTGAAGGCCCATGGATTTGGCCTTGCACTGGGTTTAACGACAGCCCGGTTACAAACCGGGGGGGGAACAAAGGGGAAATGGGAGAGGATGATAAGGGGGGGAAAACCCGCTTGTTGGGGGGTTTGGGATGGGAAAAATCATTTAGTGCTAGGGCCGCAAAATTCTCCCTGGGGATTCTGGGAAAAACAAGCGCCTTATGATGGGGCCAGGACGCCAATTGTCTGGCCGAAAAGAACTTTTTTAAAATTTATTGCCAGACAGCAGCCCTCTCATACCCGGGGTGGGGTAATTTTCTTTTTATAATGCCTGTCGAGGAGCCCATTGCCCGTTTTGAAAGAACCCGTGGTGGGCGAAACATGTCTACTTTCATGCTGGAAAGGCAGTATTTTAAAATTTTTATTTGAAGGGGCAATCGCATTATTTTAAAGGGGGTTTCCCCCCACGGGGCAGGTATTATGGAAAATTTGGCTAAATAAGCCAAAAGGAAAAAGAGGGGCTACACAAATCAATTTTGCTTTACCAAACCCCGTTGGAATTGGAACCCGCTGGACGTAACTGGGACCAACAAAGCCAAAAATGATGTTTTTATTTTTTCCGTTTTTCTAATCCATGCAGCCCCCGGGGTGATATCACAATTTTTTTACCCCTGGAAAACAAATTTTTAAAAAAAAAGGGGCCTTTTTTGTTGTAGTTCCTTGAATTTAATATATCTAATGCAGATTCACCAACCCAAAAAGAGAAGAGTTTTTATTTGGTTTTTTTGATTTCCCCCAGAACTTTTTCAGGGGGTTCTTATGAAACCCCAAAAATTTTGGAACAACGAATTGGGGGGAAATTAAACATAAAGGGAAAATTTCCTTAGCTTTGGGAAGGGGAGTTTTTCTGAATGTTATATTTGATTTATCTTGCTGAGTTTTGCCAGTATGTCAAACCGATTTTGAACAGGCACATCCATGCTGCAACACCATGTAGAGCTGCCGGCACAGGCTGGGACGTGCTCTCCTGATGAAGTTCACCAATGGTCTCGTTTTGAGTTGTTGGACTATTGGACACGCTACCATTCACCTTTGCATGTGAGGAAGGCGGACAGGAAACTGGGCCACCACAAAACTCATCGTTTTGATTTTCATCAATAATCTGGGTAGATGTACTTA
>CM031608.1:53517105-53529605 GCA_018398815.1 Conus ventricosus
ATAAGAGCAAGCTTTGTTTATAATTCAATATTTCTTGCAGTCATTGCAACACCAAGCTGCTCTGTAAGTTGCTGGAATGGTGCTCAGTACTTATCCTTGGAATTTATTAGTTTTTTGTATATATATATATATATTATATATATATATATATATATATATATATATATATATATATATATATATTATACATATTCTAATTGAATATTTCTTGCAGTCATTGCAACACCAAGCTGCTCTGTAAGTTGCTGGAATGGTGCATGCTCGGTACTTATCCTTGGAAATTATTAGTTTCTTGTAATTTAGTCCCTCGCGGATGCATTCCAAGAACTGGCCCTCAGCACTTGTGTCTTAAGAGGTTATCGTTTTATATTTTCTACTTTTCACAAGAAAATGTAGCTTGTTTTGTTCTGTCATGATTTTCTTTTGCTTCTTATGTGGCACCTTTGGTTGTTTTTTTTTGAAAACTCAACAAACATACTACGGTTTTTCACGCCAGCCTTTTTCTGGCATAGCATTCCTCTTAAAACCGAAAAGGCAAAGGAGTCAAATTACCACTTTCTGCGGTCACTGAGGAGAAACAATCAGGTTTCGAAATACCGGTATCTGACCAGGAGTTACATGTTAGAGAGTTTCCTCCCTATTGGAGATCGTCTCCTCCTTGGAGACTATAAACTTGCTGAAGACTCATTTTGAGAAGCATTTATTATTCCCTATTCACCCACTAATGCACATACTGTTAGTTATGCAGACTTATCTACCACTGCAGATATGAATGCTTATCTCCCCCTACTTCTTCAATCTAAGACATAAGAGCAAGCTTTGTTTATAATTGAATATATATATATATATATATATATATGATTATATATATATATATAATATATATATATATTATATATATATATATATATAAAAATCAGAGTTAAAAAGCCACTCAGAACGTTAAAAGTGCTCAACCATGTAGGGAGCGACATACCAGTTTAAAATAGGATTTTAAAATGAAGAGATTAAAACCTACAAGCTTGTTTCAAGCTAAAAACGCTCTCCTCAGGGTATACAATTTGGGCACGCCACCGGTGTTATATATTGTGGTGTGTGGGCGTGTGAGTTCTGTGCGTGTGGCACGTGGGCTGTAGAAGCAACAGCAATAAAAGAAGCCTTTATAACCCTTAAAGACCACAAACCTAACTTTCTCAACAACCTACTTGTAGACTGATAAACCCATCAAAATCTGAATTAGGCAAAATTAGTAAAAAGATCTGGAAAAAGCAATAGAGGACATAAAAACAAACACTGAATACAATCTCTGGAAAAATAGTCACGAAGTTGTCCAATGGTTTAAAGAATTGAACAAACAGACAAATACAGTGTTCATTACTTTTGACATAGTGGACTTCTACCCTTCCATTGATGAGGAATTACTTACTAAGCACTAAGATTCGCCAACAAATATACAAATATAACAGATTCTGAGATGGAAATCATTCTCCACACTAAGAAAACCCTTCTCCATAGCAACAGTGAAATTTGGATTTAAAAAAAAACAGCAGAAATTCCAACATTCGATGTTACGATGGGATCTTTTGATGGAGCTGAAACAGTGAATTAGTTGGGACTTTTCATGTTGTATCATATACAGAAAAACTTGGTAACAGGTGGCATATTACAGGAGATGACGGTCTTGCCAGTTAAACAATAAACCAAAAACCATGAAAAACGAAACAAGAACTTTGTATAATTTTTTCAAAGCCTCATAACTAAAATTTCACAGTAGAAGCTACAAAAAAAAAAACAGAAATTATTTAGACATTAAACATTAGACTTAAGGTTCATACATACAAACCATATAAAAACCTAAATGGACACACCTGTTTACGTAGACATCAATAGTAACCACCCACCCTCCATCTTAAAAAAACCATACTAATGGTATAAACAAAGATTATCTAAAAACTGTCATGCAATGAGAGAGAATTTAGACAGTGCAGAAGCTGAATATCAGAGGCGCTGAAAAAAAGTGTGCTACAACTACAAATGACAATTACAAACCAGATAACAACATGAACAGCAACCGGAAAAACAGAAAAGAAAAATATATGGTATAATCCCTCCATATGATGGAAGAAACACAAACAATAAAACGTAGGAAACGAAAATCTCAGAATCCTTAAAAACATCATTCCAAAAAGAACATGTACTATCCTAAAATATTCAACAAAAATACCGTTCAAGCTATCATGACTCGTGTATGCCCAACCTTAAATATATAATTGATTCTTTCCCAATAAAACCAAAAACAACACAACCAAAGAGGGTGATGAAAGGATATCTAGTAATGCAGCAAAAAAAGACCAGTTGCACCTTGAATAATAAATGTCTCTACAAACTTTTGTGTACCAAGCTACGGTAACAAACAGACAGGTGATAAACGAAACATACATAGGAATCACGGCAAACCACTTTTAATCCAGATATGCAAACATAAACAGTCTTTCAAAAAATGAAATATAAAAACCAAATCGAATTAAGTAAAGATATTAGGAAGTGAATAAATAAGAAAATAGATTACAAAAACATATCATGGAAAATTTTATAAAGAGCAAACACCATACAAACCCAACATTTCTAAAAAAATGCTAGCTTGTTACTACAGAAAAAGTGGCTGATATTATGTAAACCCCACTAGCATCCCTGAACTCTAAAGTAGAAATGATATACAAGTGCCGGCATAAATGGAAACTTGGTCAATGCACCATTCCGTAAACACGTCCCCCTGAACGCGGCCCCAAAAAAAGAAAAACCGGCAGGCCACGTGCCACAAGCATACAGAACTCCACCGCCCTAACACCACAATATATATCACCTGTGAGTGGCCCAATTGGTTACGTGACCTGAGGAGAGCGTTTTTAGCTTGAAACAAGCTTGTTAGGTTTAATCTCTTTCATGCGTAAATGCCTTGTGTTTAACGGGATATATATTATATATATAGTAGTGTTATATATTATATATATAGTGATATATATAGATATATAGTTATTTATATATTTGATATTGAATATATTGATTATAAACATATTGTTAGTGTGAGTTTCCCTCCCTATTGGAGGAGGTCTCTCCCCCTTGGAGAATATCTTAAGCTTGCTGAAGGCTCATTTTGAGAAGCATTTATTTTATTTTTCCACATTCACCCACTCAAGCACATACTGTTAGTTAGGCAGAATCATCATCTACCACTGCAGATATGAATGCGTATCTCCCCCTATTTCTTCAATCTAAGACATAAGAGCAAGCTTTGTTTATAATTCAATATTTCTTGCAGTCATTGCAACACCAAGCTGCTCTGTAAGTTGCTGGAATGGTGCTCGTACTTATCCTTGGAATTTACTAGTTTGTTGTATTTTAGTCCCTTGCGGATTCATTCCAAGAACTGGCCCTCAGCACTTGTGTCTTGGAGGATATCTTTTTATATTTTTTACTTTTCACAAGAAAATGTAGCTTGTTTTGCTCTTTCATGATTTTCTTTAGCTTCTTAGATGGCACCTTTGGTTGGTTTTTTGAAAACTCAACAAACATACTACGGTATTGCACACCAGCCTTTTCTGGATTGCATTTTCTTAAAACTGAAAAGGCAGAGGAGTCAAATTACCACTTTCCGCGGTCACTGAGGAGAAACAACCAAGTTTCGAAATATCGGTATATGACCAGGAGTTATATGTTAGTGAGTTTCCCTTCCTATTGGAAGCTTGTCTCCCCTTTGGAGAATATAAGCTTGCTGAAGGCTCATTTTGAGAAGCATTTATTTTATTTTTCCCCATTCACCCACTCAAGCACATACTGTTAGGCAGAATCATCATCTACCACTGCAGATATGAATGCGTATCTCCCCCTATTTCTTCAATCTAAGACATAAGAGCAAGCTTTGTTTATAATTCTATATATATATATATATATGTGTGTGTGTGTGTGTGTGTGGTGGGAAGATTATGCCGACTGTGTGGAAGTGGTGGGTATGTATACTTGTGTTACTGTTGGATGTTGCTGCCTTGGGCTGTAGTGTACCAAGTTTGGCAATGAGATGGGTCTCTCGTGACGTACATTCAAAGCTGTCACTCTGTAATTGCCAGAGTGCCAAGACTTCCACGTGGTTGATGTTGTGTTGGGGTGGTTGAAATGTAGGCAACGGGTTTGGGTCGGTGGTGGCGGATGTCAGCCATTTGTCCAGAGATGCCTGTCTCCAGTGTGTGGGATGTTTCACCTATAGAGATCTTGCCAACAGCTGGCAGTGGATAGCGTGTACAATCTTGCGGCTTATTTCATTTCATTTTATTCTGTTTTTATTTTTGTTTATTTCATTTATTTATTTATTTTTTATTTAGTTATTATCTATCTATTTAACATTTTTTATTTATTTTTTCTATTTTTTTTAAATTTTTTTTAAAATTTTATTTATTTATTAATCTATTTTTTTATCCATTTTATTATTAGTATTATTTTTTTCATTACATTATTATTTGAAAAAAAAATTGTTTGTTTATTTTATTTCCGTCTTTTTTCACCCCCGCCCCCCCTTTTTTCTTCTCCCCCCCCCCCCCCCCAACTCCTTCCCGCCCCCTTTTTTCCTCTGGGCCATTTTGATCGTGAGGCGAACAAGAAGTAGTGGTTCTTTTTTTTTCGCTGTCACTATCCTAAATGTTATTTGTTCGCTGAAAAGCCCCCGGTCAAATGCAAGGTCCTAGTTCGTACCTGTTTGTTGTGTCCTTGGGGGGTAACTCCCCCCCTTTCCTTCCAAATTTTTTGCTTCATTTTCCCCCCCTCAATTTCCGTTTTGAAACTGAAAACAAAAAAATTTTGTAATGTACATAAAACCTTTTATTTTGATTTCCCAAAATACATAAACTTTTTCAAATCATTGAAAACAAGTCTTCATGGACTTTTTTTTTTTCTCAAAGTTTTTGGGATTAACAGTGACTCCAAAAGACCATTACAAAACTTTTCCTTGTAGTGACCTATCAAAATTTTCTTTCCCTTTTCGACCTCAGATCCACAAATTTTGCTTAATCGTGTCATTTCTCGTTGAATTACAAACAAATCACAAAAAAGTGCCATGCCTTTCCCTAAAACAAATGTAACCTCACGCCCCTAAATACCAGGAAAAAAAAATTTCCCCCGGTGTTTGCCACCTAAAACCCATCTGGCCTTCATTTACAGTCACTTTTGAGACCCCCGAGTCATTTTTAAAAAAAACCTTAAAAACAAACAACAAAAGTTAAACGCCACCAACAAAAAATGTAAAAAGCATGCCCCTCCCAAGTCATCCTGTCCATACAAGCAGGAAAAATTTCCTCCGATTCACCCCTTTTAAAAAAATCATTCCGGCTGTCTATTTATGACCCCATTCATGCATCCCGCCGTACTTATTAACTGACAGAATAATTACCCGGGGCATCTGTTTATACACGCCATGCATTTTAACATTTTATAAAGGGTGGGCCAAAGACAACCCTTTTAAACCCCTTTCCCTTTTTCAAAAGCTTGTGGCCTCAACAATCCATTTTCCGTCCTAAGTTTTTTTAAACAAAAAAGATTTGAAAACCATAAATTTGGGGACGTTTTTTTATAAGGGCATCATGGTCTGCATAAAGTTGATCCTCACCCCCCTCTCTGAAGATAGTCGTCCTGGTTTCTACATGGGTTTTATGTTTTTCACCTCTAAAGTTGGGTTATACGATCCGGCTTTTTTAGAAGGGGGTTAACTTTCTGTTAGCCAAGGGGCCTTACAGAAAAATTAAGTGCGCAATATTTTGACCGAGTGTGCAGCGAATGGAAAATTTTTCAAAATTTTTTTTCGTTTTTTTTTTTTTTCCCCTGTACTTGTTAAATGTTTCAGGGTCTGAACTTCCCAAACTGAAATAAACACGGGTTTGTTACAGCTGTACATTCCCCCCCGGTCACGCAAAGACGGTAACGTACCTGCGTTTTGGGTTACTCTGGGGGCACGTTTCCGTAATGATTTGCAAAGCCGATGATCTGTCCGCCCCTCGAGCGTTTTTCAGGGAAGTTTCAAACGGCCGCTTCCCCTAGTAGTTTAAAGACGAAGGAGCGTGGGGTTGCGTGGCCATTGTCTTTTTAAAAAACCTCATGGGTCTTCTGTTTCTGCTTCTCTATTCTCAGTGTTGTCTGTCTGCTCTCTTCCCCTTTTCTTCCTCTTTTCTCTCTCCTCTCTCTCTTCTCCTTCTCCTCTCTCCCCTCCTCTCTCTTCCTCTCCCCCACACCCCACACACACACACACACACAAAAAAACACACACACACACAAACACACACACACAAACACACACACACCACACACACAAAAACACACACACACACACACACAAAGGAAGAGAGAGAGAGAGAGAAAAAGAGAGAGAGAGAGAGAGGGGGAAGAAGAGGGGAAAGAGAGAAAAAACAGAAAACCCGACCGACCGACCGACCGACAGACAGACAACAGACGCAACAGAAGAAGACGACAGACGACAGACGACAGAAGACAGAAGCAGCCAACGAGGACGGACAGATAGAGGGAGAAAAACGACAGGCAAAACAAACAGAGGGAAAAAGAAAAAGGGGGAGAGGAGAGAGGGGAGAGAGAGAGAGAGAGAAAAACAGACAGCGAGAGAGACAGATAGAAGACAACACACAGCCCACACAGAGACAGAGAACAAGAGAGAGAGAGAAAACGTATAAAAAAATAATAAAAATAAAAGGGAAAACATTTAGTCGCTTAATCTTAAACAAACCCCTAAGCGCTTACAGAAAATAAGCCCTAACACACACACACACACACAAAACACACACACACACACAAAACACAACACACACCACACACACAAACACCACCACACACCCACACACCACAAAAGGAAGCAGAAAAAATTTTTTTTGAAAGAGTTTTTTTGAGGGGGGACTTTGAAAAAAAGAAAGACTGTTGGTTTCGAGTGCAGAAGGAATTGTCCCGGAAAGGGAGCCGAAAAAAAAGAACTTTCACCAAGTGTTCTCTCGAAAACAGGGATCTGCAAAGCGAGGTAGAAAAAGCGAAGCGCGGGAAGGGTAATCACAAAAGTTTAGAGAGGAAAAAGGGCGAGGCCCCCCAAATCCCTTGAGCAGGCAAAGAAATTTGTATTGAGCGTTTTTAACAGGAAGCCGTGCAAAGATTTAAGCAAGGGAGAAACAAAAGGGGTTTTTGGGAGTTTTCGAGACAAGGGACACTTTTTTTTTTGGACTTTCTGCAATTTTGAAAGGGAGTTTCCGGGACAGCCAGCAAGAAGAAAATTTACAGTAGTCAATCTTGAAAGAAAAAAAACAAAAACCAGAGCTTGGGGGCTTCTTCAGCAGAAGGTGGCGCACAAAAAGATTTCGCCGAAGTTTCCAAGGAAAAAAGGGGCAATAAAGAAATTTGATTTTTGAAAAGAGAGTGTCAATCAAGACAACCCTAGTTTTTCGCACGGGGTGAGGTTGAATAGAGAGGAAATTGGGACAGAAGAAGGAACAGAATTGTAGAAGGCCGTTTTGGAGAATAAGATCAGTTCATTTTTCATTGTTTAACGAAGTTTGTTGAAAGCCCATCCTTTTTTGTAGGATGCAGACCTGTGGCGTAATATGGGGGAGGGGGAAGAGAGTCCCCAGAAATTACATTTAAATGTCCAAGAAGCATGGTGGAAAATTTCAGAGGGGCACAGTGCCAAAGGGGTTTGGGAAATGAACAAACAGAAGGGCCAAAGGGACGGGCCCTTGGGAACCCTAATTCAAGTCAGCGAGCTTGAAAAAAAACCTTGACAGAGACTTTTTGGGTTTCGACCAAAAGGTAAGAATAAACCATGCCAAAGCTTAAAGAGAAGTACTGTCTTGGCATGTGCATGCACTTTTGCGCGCATACAAACATTTGCCTGCTTTGCACATGCGATGTTTCGCCAGAATTTATATAGGTGTACATGTGGGGTTGGGGTTCTGCATATCTGCGGCATGAATCATCTTTCAAACCCCAGATTTTGGGGTTTTTCGAATCCCTAAATGTCTCCGATAGTGAAACATTTGGTTATAAGTTTCCCTTCCCTGTAAACTTTCCCCCTTTTGCGTGTGCCCGTCTAACCATGCCCACCTGTGCCCTGTTTTTTTCTCGCCCACTCGTGCCTTTTGTACTCCCCATTCTGTGCTGTGCCCTGTCGTAATCTGCCCATTCTGCCTGTCCCTGTCGCCCCCCGCCCACTCTATGCTGTGCCCTGCTGTACTCGCCCACTCTGTGCCCTTTTTGTACTTGCCCATTCTTCGTGCCCTGTCTGTCTCTGCCCTTCTGCCTTGCCCCTGTTCACTCTGCCCACTCTGTGCTGTGCCCTGTCTACACCCTGCCCCCTCTTGCGGGCCCTGTCCCGCACCCCCCCCCACTCTGTGCTGTGCCGTCTGCACTCGCCCCCTTGGCGTCCCCGGTTACCCCCTGCCATCGTGCTTTCCCTGTCGTACCCTGCCCCTTCTGCCCTTTTTTGGGACCCCCACCCCGCGCTGGGGCCCCTGCACTTGCTTACTCGTGCCTTTTCTGCATCTGCCCATTTGGGGGTGTGCCCTTCGCACTCGCCCCTTCGTGCCCCGTCTCACTTGCCCATTCTGGCCCCTTTTTGTACTCTGCCCTTTTGGGGCCTGTCCTGTACCTTTTCCCTTTTTTGCCCTGTCTGTACTCTGCCCTTCTGTCCCTTTTTTGTACTCTCCCCTTCTGTGCCTGTCGTACCCTGCCCCTCTGGCGTGCCCTTTTGCACTCTGCCCCTCTTTCCCTTTCGTACTCTGCCCCTTCTGTGCCCTTTCCCGTACCGCCCCCTCCCGTGCTGTGCCCCCTGTCTGCACTCGCCCCTCTGTGCCCTTTCTGCCAACTCGGGGCCCCTTCTGTCCCTTCTGCACCTTTCCACCTGGCCCTTTTGTACTCTGCCCCTCGTCTGTGCCCTGTCTGCACTCTGCCCATTCTGTTCGTGCCCGTCTGCACTCTGCCCCCTGTGCCCTTTTCTGCACTTGCCCATTCTGGTCCTGTCTGCATCGCCCACCCTGTGCCCTTTCTGTACCCCCACTCTGGCTGTGCCCTGTCTGCCTCTCCCATTTTGTGCCCTGTCCCCCACTCTGCCCATTTTGTGCCCCTTTCCCCGACTCTGCCCACCGTGCGTGCCCTGTCGGGGACTCTGCCCATTCTGGATTGCCCTGCTGACCTTTTCCCATTCTGTCCCTTTTGTACTTGCCCTTTTTTGTGCGGCCCGGCTGTCTCTGCCCATTCGTGCCCTGCTGCATCTGCCCTTTTGTCCCTTTGTACTCTGCCCTTCTGTGCCCCTTTCTGTACTAGCCCTTTTTGGCTTGTCCCGTCTGTACCGCCCCCTTTTGTGCCCATTTCTGTACTATGCCCCCTCTGTGCTGTGCCCTGTCTGTAATCTGCCCTTTTTGTGCCCCCTTTTTTGTACTTGCCTATTTTGTGCTGTGCCTGTCCCCTCTTGCCTTTTTGCGTGCCCTGTCGCACCTGCCCTTCTGTGCCCTGTCTGACTTCCCACTGTGCCCTGTTGTATTGCCCCATTCGTGCTGTGCCTGCTGTACTCTGCCCATTCTGTCCCCCTCTGTACCCTTTCCCATTCTGTGCCCTTCTGTACTCTGCCCCTTCTGGCCCCTTTTGTACTCTGCCCCTTCGTGATGGCCCGTCTGCACTATGCCCACTTGTGCTGTGCCCCGTCTGCACTCTGCCCATTTTTGTGCCCTGCTTACCTGCCCATTTTGTGCGTGCCCCGTCTGATCTGCCCCTTCTGTATGTGCCCCTTTTGCATATGCCCCCTTGTGCTGTGCCGTCTGCCCTGTCCATTCGTGCCCTGCTGCCTCTGCCCAAAACTGTGCCCCGTCTGTACTCTGCCCTTCTGGCCCTGCTGTACTCTGCCCCTTCTGTGCCCTGTCTGCACTCTGCCATTCGGGGCCCTGTCTGTACTCTGCTCATTCTTCATGCCCTGCGCACTTGCCCCCTTTTGTGCTGTGCCTGTCTGACTCGCCCATTCTGGCAGGCCCCCGTTGCACAAAGCCCACCTGTGCTGGCCCCCGTCCTGCATCTGCCCATTTGTCCCTGTCGCACTATGCCCTTTGTGCCCTTCTGACTCGCCCATTCTGTGCTGTCCCGGGCTGTCCTGCCCATTCGTCTGGCCCTGTTTCACTCTCCCCCTTCTGTGCCCCGTCTGCACTATGCCCATTCTGTGCGTGCCCGGGCTGACTCTGCCCATTCTGTGCCCGTCGCACTCGCCCCTTTCTGCCCGTCTGCACCTGCCCCTTTTTTGCCCCGCCGCACTCTGCCATTCTTGCTGTCCCGTCTGCACTTGCCCATTTTGTGCCCTGTCGACTATGCCCCTTTTGTGCTGTCCCCGGGCTGTTTCCCGCCCATTGGCCCCTGCTCACTCCGCCCATTCTGTGCCTTCGACTCTGCCCATTTGTGCCCTGTCTGCACTTCCCATTTGCTGTACCTGTCTCACTCTGCCCGCTGGGCCCTGTCGTCCTTTCCCCTGCGTGCCCCGTCGCATCTGCCCATTTTGCCCCGTCTGGCTCTGCCCCCTTCTGTGCTCGCCCCTTTTGCATTGCCCATTCTGTGTGGGCCCTGTTGACCTGCCCATGCGTCCCTTTCTGTACTCTGCCCCTTTGGCTCTGCCCGCGCATCGCCCTTTTTTGTGCTTGTGACCTTCTGCCCTCTGCCCATTTTTTGCAGTGCCCGTCCCTTTCGTCCATTCGTGCGGGGGCCCTTCTTACTTGCCCCATTCGGCCCTTCTGTACAGCCCATTTGTCTGTGCCCGTCGTACTCGCCCATTCTGTGCCCTGTCTGTACTTGCCCATTCTGGCCCGCTGTACTTGCCTTTTTTGCTGGCCCCTTCTGACCGCCCATTCTGTCTGTGCCCTGTCTGCCTGCCCATTCTGTGCTGTGCCCTGTCTGTACTCGCCTATTCTGTCCCGTCTGTACCGCCCCATTCTGTGCTGTGCCCTTTGTATTCTGCCCATTCTTGCTGTGCCCCGTCGGGACCGCCCATTCTGTCCCGGGCTGTACCTCCTAATTTTGTGCCCTTCGTACTACCCTCTGTGCGTGCCCTGTTGTACTCTGCCCATTCGGGCTTTCCCCCGCCCGCACTTGCCCATTCTGTGCCCTGTCTGCACTCTGCCCCCTTCTGTGCCCTGTCTGTACTTGCCCCCCTTTGTGCTGTGCCCTGTTTGCACTCTGCCCATTCGTGCCTGCCCCGTTTTTTCGTGCAGCAGGGGCCGTGACACTTTTATTCCCGGGGTCATGCAAGCGGGGCTCCAGACCGGCCTGTGACCCCCGTCTTATCGATTATTCGCATGGCATGAAGCATACAAAAAAACTTCCCTTTACGAAGCGGCAAGATCAACTATACATGGGAAATTTACAGCAAAAAACTGCATAGCGCAGCAAAAGAGTCTAGCACTATATAGTATGGTAGTGGTTACTAGGGGGTTTTGGTGGGGGGTAGTGTAGTAGTAGCGTAGTATAGTTGTTTTATTGTTGCAGCGCGCAGTGCAGCAGAAAAAAAAGCACAAAAGCAGCATTACTGTCAAAAGCTGGATTAGGAGTTGTAAATGGTGGGGTGGGGTGGTGGGGTGGTGGTGGGGCGTCGTCGTCGCGTAGTAGTATGCAGTAATAATAGTAGAATATATGCCATGGGAGTATGGTAATTTGTTTTTGTTTTTTGTTGTGCAGGTCAGAGCACACAAACCCCACAAGAGCAGCATTTGTGAAAATAGGAAATTTAGCAGTACAGTAAAAAAGATTTTAGAGCAGCACAGCAGCAGCAGTAGCACAATAAAGCCGCAAAGTCGCAGTAACAGCAGTACTGTATTGTAACATAGCATTCTTCCTCTCTCTACCCCTCTCTCTCCCCCCCCTGTCGCCCCCCCCCCCCCCCCCCCCCCCCCCCCCCCCCCCCCCCCCCCCCCCCCCCCCCTTGCTCGTTCGCTCGTTCGCTCTCCCTCGTTCCCTCTCTCTCTCTCTCTCTCTCTCTCTCTCTCTCTCTCTCTCTCTCTCTCTCTCTCTGTCTCTCTCTCTCCCCCCCTCCCTCTCCTCTCCCCTCTCCCCCCCCCCCCCCCCCCATCCCATTTTCATCTCCGAGATGCTCCCTGTTTGCCTGTTGTATTTGTTGTCACTCTCAGAATCTCTGGGTCCTGTGGTCCTGTGCAGCTACAAAGTGCACATACGCGCCCTGAGGAGCCCGACTTTCAGACAGATGTTGGGATTCTAGGGACAAGGTCTTGGTCAACTGGAATTAATGCTTTCAAACAAGAAAAGCAGTACTGTCCTGGCTTGTGCTGATGGTTAGTCGGTTATTTCTCTGAGACGCATCTTTACCGCTTTCCATACATGTTGAACAACATTTGTGAGATATCATTGTGAACAAATCTTCGTTCAAACTGGCTACTGGTGATATTTGGCTTTTTATATGCAGAGTTACTCGCTGAATCTCC
>CM031608.1:53542105-53544605 GCA_018398815.1 Conus ventricosus
GTTGTTGTTATTGCTGTTGTTGTTGCTTTTGGTGTTGTTTTTGCTGTCGTTGTTGTTGCTGCTGCTGCTGACATTGTTGTTGCTATTGCTGTTGGTGTTGTTTGTTGTTGTTGTTGTTGTCGTTGCTGCTGTTGTTGTTGTTTCTCTTGTTGTTCTTGCTGCTGCTGTTGCTGTTTTTGTTGCTGTTGTTGTTGCTGTTGTTGATTATTTGTTGTTGTTGCCATTTTTTGCTGCTGCTGTTGTTGTTGTTGCTGTCGTTGTTGTTGCTATTGTTATTGTTGTTGTTGATGTCTCGTTGTTGTTGTTGTTGTTCTTGCTGTCCTTTTTTCAGTCTTGTACAGTCAGACAATGCTGGAGAAAACGTGCAAGATACGGTACAGAAGTCATGTTCAAACCCCATCCACATGGAACGCGACAAAATGGCTTTGTTTTTGCCGTGTTTTCTCAAGAATGGACAATAACTAAGATTTTGAAACACGAAAAAAACCCTCTCAATTTCCAGCTAGAGAAACAGACAGACAGACAGAGAGATAGGAGAGAGAGAGAAAGAAAGAAAGAGAGAGAGAGAGAGAGAGAGAGAGAGAGAGAGAGAGAGAGAGAGAGAGAGAGAGAGAGAGAGAGAGAGAGAATGTTAAGAACTTATCAGTGTAAGAGCGAGAAAAGGAGAGAGAGAAAGAGGAAGACACAAAGAGAGAGAGAGAGAGAAGAGAAAGAGAGAGAGAGAGAGAGAGAGAGAGAAAGAGAAAAGAGAGAGAGAGAGAGAGAGAGAGAGAGAGAGAGAGAGAGAGAGAGAGAAGAGAGAAGAGAGAGACGGGGTCAGTGGGTGCGCAGGGATGAAAGGTGAAAGTGTAGAACTTAATTTCATACCAGTAAGACACACACACACACACACACATACGCACACACGCACGCACGCACGCACGCAACGCACGCACGCACGCACGCACGCACCACACACACACACACACACACACCACAACACACACACACACACACACACACACACATACACACAAACAGATAGAGGGGGGGGGGGGGGAGGAGAGTCAGTCAGAGAGAGACAGAGAGGGGAGAGAGAGACAGAGAGAGAGTATTAAAAGAAAAAGGAGAAGAAGAATGAGAGTGGTATACATGCGCAGAGGCAAACATTCCCTACTGAACACCGACTGTGTGTCTTCGTCAGTGCAAAGCCATGCTTCAACTGTGGCATCACCGCTCTGCTCCTCTCGCTTAAATCCTAAATAATAAGAAAAGATATTAGAAACAAACCGTATAAACCAAACACGAGTTTCAAGAAAAAACACCATTTTATCTCAAAGCAAAACTGAAATAAAAAAAAGATGGGGGATGGGGAAGGTGTATGGTTTCTGCGTGTGTGGAGGAAAACGGGCGGTGCTTTGGGTGAGTTGCCAGGATTTATGGATGAGGAAGTTGGCGTGTGACAGCAGCAGCAACAAACCCGATTATCGATATTTTCCTACCCATTGAAATAGCCCTTCTCCACTGCTCCCCTCCTCCCTCCCTCCCTCCCTCCCACTTCTCTGCCACCCATCCCCTTTCTCTCTCCAGTCTCCCATCGCCTTATCTTACCCCATTCTCCGCTTCTTTTTTCAGTTCTCCTCTTCTCAGTCTCCAGCCTCCCCCCCCCCCCCCCCTCCCCGCCACTTCAGGCTTCAATCCTCATCCTCTTCCATCTTCCCACTTGCCGGTACATGTGACTGCTTTCCATCGACTGCACTTCTGGGCATTGGCTTGACACTGACTTTTTTTTTAAAACGAATTTAGATACTTCCGCCGGTTGACATGGACAAACAACTTACAGACAAAACACGACGCGTTTCGACCTCATAAGTCTTCTTCAAACAAGATAGACGACATTCAGGACAATGAAAACGAAGAACGGGGGGACTGCCCTTATCTTCTCAAATTCGGCAGCAAGACGGGCGTTGAATGAAAATGAGGCCGTTTGGAAGGAGACGATGCGAGTTTAAAATAGTAATGATGATAATAATAATGATGATGATGATGATAGCAATAACAATAATGATGATAATATCATGATAGAAATATTGAAAAAAAAAATTATAAAGAGCGAATTAGACCCATTTTTTGGTGATAACATGACAACAGTGGTTGTGGTACAAGTAGTGACTATACACACAGAAGGGGAGAAAGGGAGAAGCGTTAGAGGATAGTCGAACAGCATGGTTGTAGTGGCAACAGTGTTAGGGTATGTAACCGATGTACACCTTTCCAACTGGTATTTTAGTCCTCACTGGGCTAAAGCCTGTGTACATGCCAAATTTCATCTAAATCGGACAATATGTCAAGAATAACGGTTTTTTTTTTAACGGTCAAATTCTGAAACACTATATAGAAATGCCATTTGTGTGTGATAACCTTTCTATATACCAAATTGGTTTAAAAGTCCATCTATATAATAAGTAATAAACGCCAAAAATAATGGTTTTTTTTAACGGTTGTGTTTAGTTGATTTTCA
>CM031608.1:53549605-53552105 GCA_018398815.1 Conus ventricosus
GAGAGAGAGGAGAACAATTACCCAATCAAGCGTTTAGAATTCTGCTAGAAAGTGTTATGTACATTAGTGTTTCCGTCTTGGCATCACTCCAAGTGCATTCAAACATTAATTGCACTCTTAGGGAGTGGGAGAGGGAGAGGGAAGAATGTTTTAAATGTTGAAATTTGTTGTTATGAAGGTGTGTGCGGCTCACATCGCATTCTTGACAAATATCTATTGCATTGTCATGTCTTCACACCACCAATAAGCTCTCTGTCTCTATCTGTGTGTGCGTGTGTGTGTGTGCGTGCGTGCGTGCGTGCGTGCGTGCGTGCGTGCGTGTGTGTGGTGTGTGTGTGTGTGTGTGTGTGTGTGTGTGTGTGTGTGTGTGTGTGTGTGTGTGCGCGCGCTAGCGCTCGCGTGTGTGTCGTGGTCGTGTTACGTGTGCGTGTGCGTGTGGTGTGTGTGTGTGTGTGTGTGTGTGTGTGCGTGCGTGCCCGCGCGTGCATGTATTGCCTTTTCAATTATTCGGTCATGTCCTACGATAAACATTTCATTCACCATGTTGTCAGTATGCACACATCACATCTTTACTGTTGACAGAACCTTTCACATCACATCTCTTCAGTGGACAGAACCTTTCACATCACATCACTACAGTGGACAGAACCTTCCACATCACATCACTACAGTGGACAGAACCTTCCACATCACATCTTTTACAGTGGACAGAACCTTTCACATCACATCTCCACAGAACACAGAACATTTCACGTCACATCTATACAGTGGACAGACCCTT
The DNA here is from genome assembly GCA_018398815.1 of Conus ventricosus. NCBI lineage: Eukaryota > Metazoa > Mollusca > Gastropoda > Neogastropoda > Conidae > Conus > Conus ventricosus. Next base: position 53,550,387 of record CM031608.1, read on the forward strand.
TCACACCACATCTCTACAGAACAGAATGTGTTACATCACATCCCCACAGTGGACAGAACCTTTCACATCACATCTCCACAGTGGACAGAAACTTTCACATCGCATCTCCACAGTGAACAGAACCCTTTCACATCACATCTCCACAGTGGACAGAACTTTTCACATCGCATCTCCACAGTGAACAGAACCTTTCACATCACATGTATACAGTGAACAGAGCATTTCACAACACACTCCACAGTGAACAGAACCTTTCACATCACATGTATACAGTTTAACAGAACATTTCACATCACATCTCCACAGTGGACAGAACCTTTATCATATCTCCACAGTGAACAGAACATTTCACATCACATCTCCACAGTGGACAGAACCTTTCACATCACATCTCCACAGTGAACAGAACCTATCACATCACATCTCCACAGTGGACAGAACTTTTCATATCACATGAATACATTGAACAGAACATTTCACATCACATCTCCACAGTGCACGGAACCTTTCACATCGCATCTCCACAGTGAACAGAACCTTTCAAATCACCTTGTATACAGTGAACAGAACCTGTCACATCATATCTCTGCAGTGAACAGAACCTTTCACATCACATCTCCACAGTGGACAGAACCCTTTCACTTCACATCTCCACAGTGAACAAGCCTTTCACATCACATCCCCCACTGGAAGATACCTTTTACATCACATCTCCACCCGGAAAGAACATTTCACATCACATCACTGCATGGACAGAACCTTTCACATCACATCTCTTACAGCGAGCAGGACCTTTCACTAGCACATCTTGTCAGTGAACAGAACCTTCATATCATATCTCTTTAGTGTAAACATAACCTTTTACGTCGACAGTTGAGGTTTCGCTGCTGAATCTGTGTCAGTGCATAACCTTTCACATACATTCTCCACATGAACAGACCCTTTCACTCACAATCTCCACATGGGCAGAACCCTTTTACGTCACATCTCTGCAGTGAACAGAAACCTTTCACGTCCAAATCCCGTCAGTGGACAGAACTTCACATCACATTTCCACAGTGGACAGAACCTTTCACATACATATCTGCAGTGACAGAAACCCTTTCACATCACATCTCTGCGTTGGGCAGAACCTTTCACATCATATCTCTGCAGTGAACAGAACCTTACATCACATCCCCTGCAGTGGAAGAATTTCAATCCACATTTCCACAGTGGACAGAACCTTCAATCACATCTCTTGCAGTGGACAGAACCTTTTCACATCACATCTCAGCAGTGGACAGAACCTTTCACATGCATCTCCACAGTAAACAGAACCTTTCACATCACATCTCCACAGTGGACAGAACCTTTTACATCACATCTCCAAGTGAACAGAACCTGTCACTTTAAAATCTCCACAGAACACAGGAATTCACGTCACAACTATACAGAGGACAGAAGTTTTGACCACCACATCTCTACAACAGATCGGTGTTACATTTACATCTCCAAGTGGACAGACCCTTTCACATCACAATTCCACATACTGAACTTTGACATCACATCTGCACAATGACGGAACCGTTCACATCACATCTTTCACAGTGAAATAACCTTTCACTCACATTCCACAGTGGACAGAATCTTTCACATCACACTATACGTGCTAGAACCTTTCAGATCTCGTCTCTGCATTCGTCCAGAACCGTTCCACATCACATCGCTACAGTGACT